>JAWDJN010000033.1:0-600000 GCA_037788925.1 Mytilus galloprovincialis
CTGCAAATCTATATACATGTAGCTGCACAGTACTTCAGTTTTAATTTTAGGTCTAGAGGGACTGTAATATACAAGTAACATCAATTTTGGAAAAAAAATGTAATTGTTCACATCAATTTATAGTGCCAGCATGCAGGGGAAGCTAGATCCAGGTTGGGGTCCAACTATATGCTCCCATTCATATGCATTGATGTTAAAAAAAAAAGTGGGGTTCCAACCCCTGGACCCCCTCCCCTTGATCCTCCAATGAGCATGTCCTTGTTTTATTCAAAATATTGAATCATAAACAAATATCAGTAGTTTTTATACTTCAGACTGAGTCGTGTATTAAAATCTTTTGACTGCATCAACCAAAATTTACCATATTTGCTTTTTATTATGTAAATCTATATAGCTGCACAGCAATTCAGTTATAATTTTAGTTCGAGAGGGACTGTGGTATATAAATAACTGCAATATTGGAAATCAATGACCACAAATTTTTTTCTCGCATTAATTGAGGGTGCCAGCATTCCAATTTTTATTCAAAATATCGCATCAGAAACAAATATCAGTAGTTTTCATACCTCAGACTGACTCATGTTACAAAATTTTCATTGTCTGTATCAATCAAAACTGACCATATTTGACAGCATCAACCAAAACTGACCATATTTGACCACATCAACCAAAACTGACCATATTTGCTCTTTTTTATACAACTCTTATAGTCGCATAGTAAATCTGTAATATTTTTATGTAAGGATGGAGTGTTATAAATCATTATAATACAAATGATCTATATTATAGGGTTATTGCATGAATATTGGGAAATATTGTATCGAGTAGAATTTTATATTGGGCGTGCTTATATTTTTATATCAGGAAGGATTGTTCAATATAAACATGATAAAGGAAAGCAACATTGGAAAACAAATTATGCTCGCAGTGATCAGTTTAAAGTGCCAGCATGTCCTCTTTTTAATCAAAATTTTGAATCGTAAACTAATTTCAGTAGAACAAAACTATTTTACGGCATCATCCAACACTCACATGACTGATTCATATACTTTATTTTAAAATAAAAAGTACATGTATGGGAAGTTCTCTTCTTGGAATAGTATACTGTTAATATAATTCGAAGACAAATTTATGGAAGAAGACAAAGAAAAATGCATGATTTTGTTTGTAGCCGAACGTCCATTGGCAAATGCTTCATTCATGTTCAGATGAGTATATTTTTCTGAGTTTCAGACTTCCAGATATCATTTATAATCGTTATGGATAAGTCTGGCTAAATTGACGAGATGGTGCAAATGTATATATAGTTTTTTTACGTTATAATACACCACTTTTATCATTAATATCCCATAATTCATCCACTGTACAATTTTCGTATGAACATTTGTTAAAACAGAATCTTAAATGAATGTAAATCCAAGGCAAATAAGGTAAATTACGATTAAAATTCCATGAATTAAATGCAGAGATATATTTATGACATGTATGAAGAGACTGTTAAAAACGGGGAACGAAGAAACGTAAACAATGATGTTTCCTATGCAATCTTATAAAAATATTTCTCCGATGAGTTGGATAACCTCCTATTCACTTCGATATTTGTACATGTAACGTATGATCAGAAAGAAATATAGAAAATCTGCTATTATATAGCAAAGTAATTGGAAGTGATTTATTTCTTCTAAATTCTAAAGTGCCCTTACTGCAGTGACGTCAGTTTAGAACTGTTCTGTTCTACAGTCCTGACTGATTTAGTCAGTTCTGCTGACAGTTCTACGGTTAGAACTGATTTGGACAGTTCTACCTAGAACTGATTTAGACAGTTCTACCCTAGAACTGATCATGACAGTTCTACCTAGAACTGATTTAGTCAGTTCTACCTAGAACTGATTTAGTCAGTTCTACCTAGAACTGATTCTGACAGTTCTACTTAGAACAGTTCTAGGTAGAACTGTTCTAGGTAGAACTGTTCTAGGACAGGTTAGAACAGTTCTATGACAGTTCTCCTGACAGTTCTAATGAGAGGTTAGAAGTGATCTCCACTAGTACTGTAATTGTCATTTTTTATCACCTTGTCTCTCTTTTTAGCGTATATGCTTTGTCTACATGCTATTTTGTTTTTTTATTTGATATATTTGATTTTTTTCTATAGTGATTAAGATAATAACACAATGTTGACTGCTATATTTTTATTTTACAATTCTTCAACATAATGTCTCCATATCGTAATTAAAGTTACAATCAATGTTGTTTGCAGTAAACCAACTATGATACCTTAAGTTTATCAACATGGTTATGTTCACAGTAATTTTTAAAAAGTTCATCCAATGCGTAAGTTATAATCATTTCATGTCGGTTACCACCATTATCGAAAATTTAATAGTTACATGTAACATTACGACCATCATGTTCTATTTTTTGAATGACTGTTTTATGGAAATTCGAATGAAATTATGTATTCACGATAACCTCAATGTAACGTACAAATGATTCAATTTTAGTGGTGATTGCGAGAAGTGGTTCGACTGAAGTGAACCTTATAATCACAGGCACTTGTCTCAGAAATTTGTACCTTAATACAACATGTTATATTAAGGTCATGTTATATTAATGTATATAGGAAATTTCTGAGACAAGTGCCTGTGCTTATAATGCACAAAAATCGGAACAGAACAGATAATTCTATAGCTGTCTACCATATTTGGCTAACCGTATTTTAAGTTAGGAACATCCACTTACCCTAGCGATATTGTGTCGAGCAGCTGATATTTTACAAAATCTTACAATATCAATATGCAAATAACATGATGATAGATTTATCGAACTGAATTTGCGTCTTTAGAAAGTGTTTTCTTTGTTTCACCAGCAAATCGGGTCAAACTTATCAACGTCGGTTCTAACATTATAACGTTGATATATCCGGGTTAAAGTTATAAATAAAATTGAGAATGGAAATGGGGAATGTGTCAAAGAGACAACAACCCGACCAAATAAAAAACAACAGCAGAGGGTCACCAACAGGTCTGCAATGTAGCGAGAAATGCATAGGTCAACGTATTTGACGTCACAAAGCCGTGATATACAATTTTATTAAGAGATGCGCAGAGTGCTATTATAATAGACAGTGGACTGGGACGACCGGTAATGATATATAGAGAGACATCAATGTCATTAATCTAGTGGATATAGTATGTTGTAAATAACATTAATTTTACCTTTTTATTGCTGAATCATTGTTTTAATAATAGATCATTGTTAATGTACACATTTAACTGGTTATTGGTGGATGAATTGATTAAGAATTCTATTACTACCAACTTGTGGAGGTGTGCCTTAATTTACTGACAGAAGTTAAGCAGATACAGATACAATTGGCAGGGGTTCCGCAGAATGTTAGTACATGTATACGGTGAAGTTGGAGGCATATACATGTACATGTTGAAAATATGCCGCACAGCCCTATGTAGTAGTTCACAAGTCACAATGGGTAAATCTGTTAATGGACTCTCATAGATAAATATTAAAAAAAAGTGTAGCTTGTCCAGTATGAAGTATAGGCTTTCTTGACGTCTAATTGGGGTAGATTAATGTACATTTATTACATGCGAGCATAATTTTATCCGTAAGAAAGGCCAGAAAGAAATCATGAAATTATGAAAATGACAGTGCAGTGTTCATTAAAGTTAAAAGTGAAGTGTTGAATCGATATCTTAATGCCACAATGTCAAACGCATCTTCGCTAGCCAAGGGTTACGATCCAGTCCCTTTCTCTTCATCCTTGGCGGATTGAGATAGGATTTCGGTTCAAGTGCTGACATTGGTCAAGAATGTACGTTGATGTCGGAATGGCGTGACTGTTAATGTCCGGTAGATGACATTGCAGGCGGAAACCCAGTTGAAATAGAACAAAAGAATCGAAGCTCTTTGTTAGAGAAGGCGATAAATGCTTACTGTAATGTTTACTATAGTGACAAAGATTTTAAAAGTTAATAGAAACAAATAAAATGACAATTTTTTTCTCAATTACGAAGTGTTTTATTTCGTAAACACCATTTGCATAAGTTTTCAATTTATCTAGTACATAGTTAAGCAGAACAATTAGATATCAAGTCGACGACATGGGTATCTTTCAAGTTGGATGTAGAAAATGCATAAGGCCACACCAATTTGATTCCTTGTTCGACGGACCCGCCCGCACCTATTTTTTTCAAAAGAGAATTTTTTTATTTTTTTTATATTCCTGCTTCCCGCATCTGGAAATGTAATCATGTCTATTTCTCGCACCGTTTTTTTGTTTGTTTATATTATAAAAAGATATCAACATTTGTTTTTAAAATCACAGTCTAACCTGTATATAACGATTTTAAACATAAAAGCACCCCACCACACTGTGTAAAATCTGTGAGGATATTTGTTTCAGCATGAAACCTATTTATCCAAATTGGGAGTGATATAAATTTATAACAGCGGAAATACCTGTAAGAACCAAAAAATGGTTTCTTTCCCCCTTACTTATATTCCCTATCAAAAAATGTTCGTTGTTAGAATAAAGTACAAAGAACTTCTGAAGGATTTGCCTTCAACTGCATTTATATTGTAGGCTGGCATATGTATAGCCGCTGCATATTTATTCACCTGTCCTGATTGATTCAGGGGCCTGTCGTTCAGCAGTTATCGTTTGTTGATGTTATTCATTGGTATTCTCCCGTTTGGATATATAAATTAAATCGTTAGTTTTCCTGTTCGAATTGTGTACGCTAATAATTTTTGGGTCCTTCATAGCTTGCTGTTTGGTCTGTTTCAAAGCCATGTGTAAAAGACCGTACTTTGACCTGTGTTTGTTATTATCAGGTTGAGAACAACCCTCCCTCAGACATGGGGTAAATTTTCTGATGTAGAAAAGAAAATAGAAATACCAAGGATTTGTATAGTTCTTCTATACAAAACCTTTGAAAACTTAGAATTTTGTACTCAAAAAGAGGAGAGTTACATCATATTTTAAACAACTTTTTCTAAAAGATGGGTCCACTTATTTTGAATAATATTAAACTGTTAAAGTAAATGTGTTTATAATTTAACATGGTTAAAGTCCAGGAATATAACAAAATTCTTGGACATGTTTTGATCATTTAATACTAGATAGATATATAGTTCTTTAAGAAAATATGAGCCCTTTTGTACAAACAAATATATAATAACTTACAGTTATCCCTCATAAAACATGCAAAAGGGATATTTATAACATTAAGGGGTTGCCCCCAAACTGATTATGACTTGGATGGAGAATTGTCTCATTGTCAGTCACACATACATGGACCAGATTTAATTACTTCTTGGTGAACAGGGAAAAAATACTTCAGAAATTAAAGAAATGTCAAAGTAAAAAAAATGTACAAGTGATAAATCAAGTTTTAATATTGTTAAAACCTACTATTTTATGTTTACAAAAAAAATTATAATCGCTCGCCTTTACTTTTCAAGCTTCGCCTTAAAAATTTGCAAATTAAATATTTTTTTATTAAACTTTTTAAATCGCTCGCTCGCCCCAAATTTTGGAGTCCAAAAATCCGTAGAACAAGAAATTAAATTGGTGTGGCCTAACGTCCGATTTAAAAAAAAATTACCAAAACATATCAATCTATTAGTTCAGTAATTTTCGTGTCTGCCCTTCCATTATGTGACTCAAGAAAAAAATCCAAAAATTGGTTAACAATTGTACCGAAAAGAGATGCTAGGGTGTGTTTGAGTTGAATATTTTGTCTTGATATCGTACAAAGCAAGAATATGTCATACATTGTCTCGCTTCAGATTCTATCATTTTTATATACAGGTTGACTTTATAACATAAAAAAATCACAGTGCTAAAGATGAAATATATGGGTCAAGTGAAGTACCTATCTAATGAATCACAAACACAGAGTAGATGTGTTCGAATAGCTATTTTTTTACTATAAGTACTTGACGACAGTCTTTCAAGTTAGATGATGAAAATGCATATCTTTGAAAAATTATAATTTTGTGAGTGTGATAACTAGGGTTGTTGTTTTTATAGTGATTAAGATGATAACACAATGTTGACTGTTGTACCCCTATTTCACGGTGGGTATGGTTGTCCTGCGAGAGAACGTTCTGTGCTGGTGATTTGGTCCTGTCAGGTGCTGGTGGGTTTGTTTACATTGTATCAGAACGGCAATAAAACGACTGTTTTGTTGCTTAATTTTTCTCTGATGCGTCATAAGTACCATGCAAAGTATATTACAACAATATTATATTGCAAAAGTCGTGCAAGTTCGTTAAACGGAATTGTCCTGACGCTGTGCTGGTGATAAGAAAAACGGTCCTGTTCTGTGCTCCTTATCCTGGTTCTGTGCCTTTACATTTTAGTTAAAAGTGGCATATATTCAAGATCATTGATGCTGTACTGTTATTGACTAATTAACTGTTGTCAGCTTTCTTGAAATTTACATTGTTGTGAATCTGTTTACTGTTATTATGAGAGAAAAAAAATACCCCTATTTTTAATTTTTTTTAAATTTACTGTAATCTTATTTATTGGCCTGTTAATGGAACCCTTCTTGCCCCCTTTTAAGATAAGAAAATATGTTTACGATTTTCGGGATTACGATCATTTTGCAAGGTCACCAAAATACGTTGTAATTTATACAATACTTATATAAAGTAGATGATGTGGTATGTTTCTTGTCAATGGACAAATTTCCATAAGAAACCAAAGGAAGTATGTGTTAACAACCATACGTCATCGTACGACCTTCAACAATAACCCATAAAATAAAAATGTAAAAGGTTTTGCATTAAAATGG
The DNA here is from genome assembly GCA_037788925.1 of Mytilus galloprovincialis. Classification (NCBI taxonomy): domain Eukaryota; kingdom Metazoa; phylum Mollusca; class Bivalvia; order Mytilida; family Mytilidae; genus Mytilus; species Mytilus galloprovincialis. The sequence goes on from JAWDJN010000033.1 coordinate 6,822, forward strand.
AGAGCAAAAATATAGAACAAAGGACTTTCTGAGCGTTTGAATCATATGTCTTTACAAGCTTAACACACATTTATTTGTGAACAATTAAGTGCTGACTATAAGAATGACAATAGTATTGCGGGTTTGTTTGTTTCCGGGTTGTTTTTTTTTGGGGGGGGGGGGGGTAAGTTAGAGCGAGGTTACAGTGAAAGTTTTAAGCTTGGAATAGTTTCTCGTAAGATTTAAAAGTTGTATTTTAAAAGAAAAATGCATCTTATAGCTATTAAGAATCACTTGCTGTATCTGTAAGATTTTTGCAACATAACTTTTTTGTCTGAACGGTTATCAGGTATTTTTTTCGAAAGTTCGATAGAACACTAAAACAAAATTCACTATTTTATGAAAGGGCAGACTAGAATATGTCAATTTCAAAAATTAAAATATCTCGTAGCTTCATACTACCAATTGAGTATAAAACAAGTATATAAGTTTAAAAAATAAATTCTTAGATTAAACACCTACATTTAACTTTAAAAGGTCATAACAGTTTAAAACAATACAAATCTACACACACAAAAAACTGGCCTAGTTTCAACTGGTTATCAACCCGAATCGCTATAAGATCATATCTAAGCTCACCTGTGTCGAGGGGTCGTGTGAGGTTCATGTATTGTCTTGGCGTCCGCAATTACAAAAAGATCTTTTCTGAAATTACTTGACCAAATGTTACCAAATGATTTTTCAAGAGTGAATCTAGGAAAAATAATATTCATCAACAAACATGACCACTGTCTGTTAAAATGTATTAGAGTTTTTAGTTACAGCCGATTCCATTGAGTATGTAGGCAAAGGTAATATTTTTGATTAGATTGCTTGTTAGCTAAACCGTGAAGTCATTGTTAGGTAAGGTATACTATCCTCCTTTCGAAGTAGCCTGGTCCTACAGACAGAAAGATCTGTCATTTATCGGACTAGTCTACTCTTAAAGTAGGGTAGTTTACATAATCTAACAATGACTTTTCTGTTCAGCAAGCAAGATAACCATAGATATTCCCTTTGTCTACACACTCATTAAAATCGGCTTTAATATTGCAAAAGTTCAAGTAATTAGGGCAAAACTTACCGAGTAAAAAAAATCAAAAGGCCAATGTCTATCTACCTTGCACATTTCAGAAAATTCAGATCAGATAACGAAACTGGGTCCAGCAACATTTATAAGCAATTTAAGATTTTTACCCTCACAGTTTCCATTCATCACAAATATTCTCGTTACAACGAATCATTTTAAATACAAAAATACCAGTTGCAGCCTTTTGTTTATCTATTAATATATGTATACGGATAAAGTTATGAAAGGCAGCAGGATCACCAGGGTAAGGAGTCCATGTCATCTGAAACAAATGCTAAGCATAGATCTAGAAATCGACAGATAATCATGACATTAAAAAAAACTCTCTTCTTTTCGACTTTTTTCGAACAAATTGACACATAAAATGGATTATATAGTATTGTGGAATGTTTAACTTGTGTTCAATTCATTGGTTACACCTTTTACTAGGATAACAATCCTGCCAAGTATGAGCTGGGTAAAATATTTCAGAAAAGAAGATGGAAATGTGAAAGTTTCCGTGCGTCAGGTGCAACAGCATACGAACAGCTAACATGCCTCGTCAGGGTGGAAGCTAAAAAGTCCACGAAAATTTGATTTAAAACCTTTATTCGTTCCAACAAAGTTATTGAGATTTTGTTGAGGATTTAACCATCTACGACAATAAGATTTTTTTTTTTTAGAATTTACAGCTCTTCTATTAATATATGCAAAGCAAACCATTGATAAAATTGCTTGCTATGATTGTTTGGGTGTTTGTAAACGACAGGTAAGTAGTCTGTTTACTATATACTAGAATTTGTTTGGACAATAAACATTAACTTTAATTCCTGTCAGTTTGTATTTGTCCAATCAAATCCCAGTATGTATTGAAACTCCGCCTACCTATTGTTTGAAAACATCCAAGCAAACATAGCAAGCAAGTCAATCAAAGTTTTTTTTTTTGCATGCTTTTATAGAAGAGCTGTACTATATAATGCAAAGAAGCGTTTAAGTCTTTCGCCAAAAAATACTATCAATTTCTTTTTGTCCTATGTAAAAGAAGAGGGACGAAAGATACCAAAGGGACAGTCAAACTCATAAATCTAAAACAAACTGACAACGCCATGGCTAAAAATGAAAAAGACAAACAGAAAAACAATAGTGCACATGACACAACATAGAAAACTAAAGAATAAACAACACGAACCCCACCAAAAACTAGGGGTGATCTCAGGTGCTCCGGAAGGGTAAGCAGATCCTGCTCCACATGTGGCACCCGTCGTGTTGCTTATGTGATTACAAATCCGGTAAATAGTCTAATTCGGTAGGTCACATTCATGGAAGGGAGGGGATTGTAGTTACGACGTAAGGAACATATCCGATATCATTTTGTGAAACGGTTATTCCATAACGGTTAACCAACTCGTGATGGCGTCCGTAAAATTTACGAAGGGATGATTTCAACTTCACCATTTGGAAGTCTTGGTTTAATAGCTTCCTTGTGAGCAGTAACCCTCTATCAAGAAAATCATGATAGGAAATGCAAGCACGGGAATATCGTATCAATTGGGAGATATATACCCCGTATGCAGGTGCTGCTGGAATGTTGCTACTTAGAAATGGAAAGTTCACAATTGGAAAGCTGAAATCATCTCTTTTGTCGTAAAGTTTTGTTTTCAACCGACCCTCATTGTCAATTTCTAGATGTAAGTCAAGATATGAAGCCGACTTAACTGTATCTGTAGTATCCTTTATCTCCAATTCGATGAGATAGATGCGTTCCACATAGTCACCAAATTTTGAATTGTTTAGTGAAAGAACGTCATCTATATAGCGGAAAGTAGAGTTAAAGGATATTGCTAACTTCTTATCTTTCTTCCTAAGAAGTTCCTGCATGAAGTCAGCCTCATAATAATAAAGAAACAAGTCGGCAAGTAGAGGGGCACAGTTTGTTCCCATTGGGATACCGACAGTCTGTTGAAAAACACGTCCTCCGAACGTTACAAATATGTTGTCAATCAAGAAATCAAGCATCTTGATAATATCGGTTTCAGAGATTTTTTTGTTTGAATCAGAGTGATTCTTTACAAAGTATGATTTATCCCTCTCTAAGACACTGGTATTAAAGAGATAATAGTAACTGCAATTACGATTATCCCAATATGGCGACGGTAGATATAGGTAAAATCTTTACACTCATTTTTCTTAAATGTAGCATGCTTTTGTCAATAGTTACTCAGCTGCAAGGTTTATCTATACCATTACATCATATTTGAATCGTAACGGTGCACTGGAATCGTCTGAGCGCTTTGAAAATTGCCGTTGAAAAATTCGGTATGATAATCGTAACTCTATGGTATTTTTCTTCTTTGATAATCGTAATTTTCTTTATCGGATAATAGTAACTGAAACATAATAAATGTGTCTTTCAGCATTTCAATGGTATTTTGTGTGTTAAAAATGCAAATGTCAAGTTTAACGATGACATAAACGCATATAAAAATAAATGAAGAAACTTACAGGTTAATATCTAGGACAAATTTACCTATTATATATATATATATACAGTCATTGGACTAAAGTGAGTTCCCAGTAAAAAAAAAGTCCTATCATTTCAACTTGTATATCTATTTATAACTGACAACAATATGCATAACCTTTTAGTTTAAACATATTTTACTTGCAAAAGTAGCAAAAGGGATTGGACACAACTTATAACAACATTAGAGACGTCCTCTCCCAATATAAATATAAACACAAAGTACATTAGATAATGGCGAAAAAAAAACACAACATAGTAGTAATGCATGTAATACATACTTCAAACAAAAATTAGAAATAAAAAGAAAAAAGAAAAAAAAATACAATATAATAAGGAATAATAATGAAACAACTAGACTGAAGTGAAAGGTTGTAACGTAGAAATTTAGAATGTTAATTGACTGCTTTAAATCTTTGTGTTATTCTGATATAAGATTGTACGGACTCAAAATGTCTTTGTTTTGCTGAAAAGAAAGGTCACCGTCACCAGCTAAAAGAAGCTCAATGGATATAGCATAACTTTCTAATTTTGAAAACAGTATTTCTCTGGCTTCGGTGTGAAGAGCGCACTGTAAAAAATAGTGTATACTATCCTCAACAGGGTGGCCACAGCTGCATGCGGGACTGGGTTTAATATTAACACGATGTAAATCTGAATTTAAAGAACTGCACATATTTCTCAAACGTGTATGAATGATATTAATTTTCTATTCCCACAACTAAAATAGGAAGGTGGCTGTATCAATTTGGACTTCATCTTTCGTTTAAAAATATTTATGTTTTGGACGTACGTATGTCGGGGGGAAGGCTATTCCATTCAAAAGTAGTGGATGGGAAAAAGGATTTTCTAGTTATGTCTAGTCTATAACCGGGTACTACATAATTATTACTGTTTCGCAAATCGTAGTTAGATACTTGACCAACAAGCGGGGGCATTAAATCACAGAGATAATCAGGGGCAGTCTCATTATGTATAGAATAGACCATAATGAGCATTCTGGATTTTCTTCTGTTCACAAGCAATTGCCAGCCAGTTTCAAAATATATAGCTTCCCGACTAGCAAACACGGGCAACCCAGTTACTAACCTCCCTGCTTCTAACTGAACATGTTCTAAATTGTCGGCTTCTTGTTGAGTACAACCATCCCATAACTCACATGCATATTCCATAACGGGTCTTATAAAAGTTAAATATATACGAGCAAGATAATTTCTATTCAATACATATTTCAATTTTTTAAGAACATTTAATCTCGTGCTTGCACACTTTAAAATATTTTCTATATGTGTATGGAATTTATCATTGGAATCAAAAGTAATCCCTAAGTGTTTATGACAGGAGACAAATTCTACTAATTGGTTTTGAAATTCTATTTCAATATCATCTGGAGAAGTATGGCAGGAGAATATCATAGCCTTTGTCTTATTAGGGTTAAAGTTAATAAGCCAATCTTTAGACCATACTGAAATTTGTTCTAAATCGCTGTTTAAGACATCCTCTATAGTGTAAGGGTTATTGCTGGAATAAGAAAGAGATGTATCATCAGCAAACAATCGAGTTAGACTTGTCAAATTATCAGCTATGTCATTTACATAAATAAGAAATAGTAGGGGACCAAATACAGAGCCTTGCGGAATTCCTGCATTAGTATTATCAAAAGGCAAATAGGCATTTGAAACGAAAACGCTTTGTTTTCTATTTGAAATATAACTTTCAAACCATTTATACAGATTTCCATCAATACCATACGCTTTTAGTTTTATTAAGAGGCCACTATGCCATACCCTATCAAAAGCTTTCGAGGTATCACATAATATAAGAGATGTTATACAGCGATCATCAAGTGACATGCATATCCTATAATAAATTTCTATTAGCTGGTGAACCTTTTGATATATACATGTACCTGTTAAAGATACGGAAAATGAAGCAGCTGTCGAGACAGCTATTGTGGTAAGTAGATATTTTGATTTTTTTCAAAGTTTCAATGTTGTGTGCGCGTTTAAGTCCGTTTTTGTTTGTTTTTTTTAGGGGGGGAGGGGGAGGGGGGATTAGCTATATCCCATATCCCAAAAGTGCAATCCTTTCAATTCATTGCTCAAAATGAAAGTCACGTATACCACATTTTCATATGTCATATATATGTTTTGCCTCCAATATCACGTTTATATTAAAATTCTGCGCGAAATGAACAAAAGTTTCCGTCAATAACTTTATAACTGCATTATCGGATTTAACAGTTGATACCTTTATCGGTAGATATGAGTGTTCATATTTCCCTTTTCCTTATAATTCAATAAATATAGCCGTCCATTTTTTTCCCTTTGATTCCCTTTTTTCTATTTTATACTGATATAATATATGATTTTAAAAATTTACTTTAAATGTTTTGATCAAATACCCATGTATTTTAGGACGTTTCTTTAAACAGTGTGTATGGTAAAGGATCTAAAATAGTTACAGTTTATTGTTACTATTGTTTATTGTTACTTTTGTTTATTGTTACTTTTGTTTATAGTTACTTTTGTTTTTTTGTTTTTTTTAGCCTTACCTATAGTCTTAATACGAAGCACTTGACGGACTGAAAAAACACACACAAATATGTATATTGATAAATTACATCAGAAGGCATAACATGTACATCATCACAGTCGGAACTTGTTTAATTACAAAGATTTTTATAGATTTTACAACAAATATTTTGTGCTTCAGAAAAATACATGACAATTAGGTTAGGCTAATTTTTGTTTTCATTTAATAGAAAATAACTTATTTTATGGCAAGTATGCAAATACAAAAATGTTCCTTGTTTAGTACCTTCAATATTTGTCTCTACAATATCTTCCATGCATATGTATGCATCATACTTTTCATATACCGAGTATTTATGAATTTTTGAATTAGTTTGTTTCTTATATTGCGGAATATGCGTTATTTTATTCTCCACTTTGCAGTCATTCTTTGAATAAGTATTCCTTGTAAGACAATTTAAAGCCACATCAACTTCAATTCTTCATTTTCGGGCTTTTGGCCAAACTATAAGAGAACACAAATCCATGTTTGTCAAAGAACTCCACGTTACTTAATTTCATAATACACAAAAAATCCCAACCTTTCTCTATTCTTTTATAGCATTAACTGTTTAAAGGATGTCATATTGTTATAATTCAAAATTAAATTTGTGTTGTTTATAGTTATTTTCTGAGATATCGAAATTTCAGTGACAGTCATGAAGTAGCTAAAATGCCAAAAAAATATGGTATGATTAACAACGAGACAACTTTCCACAAGAGACCAACATGACTCAGATATTAACAAAAATAGGTCACCGTACGGCCTTCAACAATGAGCAAAGACCATACGGCATAGACAGCTATAAAAGGCTCCGAAATGACAATGTAAAACACTTTAGACGAGAAAACTAACGGCATTATTTATTAAAAAAACTAAATTTTATGATATACTAGTATGTAGATATAGGAAGATGTGGTGTGAGTGCCAATGAGACATGCAACTCTCTATCCAAATAACAATTTATAAAAAGGTAAACCATTATAGGTCAATGTACGGCCTTCAACACGGAGCCTTGGCTCACACCGAACAACAAGCTATAAAGGGCCCCAAAATTACTAGTGTAAAAAAACAATAGCATAACATCACAACATAGAAAAACACACGTTAAAATATCAATTGGCAGACTTAACTCAATCAAAAAACATAAATTAATACACATATGTAGCTGTTTTCCTAAGAACTGTTAATAATATATGCATAAAAAGAAATGTCATAAGATGTTGGAACGTTTCGTAAATAATTCATCGACATAACTTCATTATATGCTATTTGATATATGTTTTAAGTGTCAATATCAATAAAACACTTTCCAGTTACGATTATCTTTCCATTTTTAAATACCATAATTACGATTATCTTTTTTTCCGAGTTACGATTATCATCCCGAATTTTTCGACGGCAATTTTCAAAGCGCTTAGACTAATCCAGTGCACCTTTACGATTCAAATATGATGTACTGGTATAGATAAACCTTGCAGCTGAGTAACTATTGACAAAAGCATGCTACATTTAAGAAAAATGAGTGTAAAGATTTTACCTATATCTACCGTCGCCATATTGGGATAATCGTAATTGCAGTTACTATTATCTCTTTAATACCAGTGTAAGACAAGATACTTGTATCTACGTTGACCATTCTTTTTTATGAAGCAAAGTAATACCAACTCTTTCAATTTGTCTTTTAGTTTGGAATGTGGAATACTTGTGTAAAGAGTAAAAAAGTCAAATGTTTTAATACTGTTACAAGATGAAAGAGAGTTAGATTGTATGTACTCTAAAAGATCTTTGGAATTTTTAAGTATCCACATCTGATTCACGCCACCTCTAGAATAGGCAGTTTCACAATAACTTTGAAGCCCGTCTTTGATTGTTGATAACATAGATTTTAATAATTTAGAAAGAGGTTTCGTGGAGCACTTGGAAGACCCAGCAATATACCGTTGTTTGTAAGGACACTTATTTAGTTTAGGTATCCAATACAGTGATGGAAGATCCAGTTCTTCATCTTTGGTTGAAATACCAAAGGAACAAAGAACAGACCTATGATTATCCAGGATTTCCTCTTTGGTAAGTGTCGTGAGGGTATATGTTGAGTTTCCAAGTGAATTGTCTATACCTAATTCGTTTATCAAGCAATTAATATGTAGTGACTTTTACAGACAAAAACGATGTTATATGGGGCTTTGTCTGCGGGGACAACAACATATTTATCATGGAGGTCGGATAAGTGTTTAGCAACATTTGGGTCTTTAAAGATTGACGTAAACGTCCGTACCATTTCCTTCTATTCATGATCATTAAATTGAACTGTAAAATATTTCTTGGTACCTTCTTAATTCCTTTATAAGTTTTATGTAAACATAATAATGACAATAACTGTTGTGAGCACAAGATTCACTGCACACTTTTAAAGTACTGCTTCATCAAACATTAAAATGTGAACTTCAGTTTTAAGACTTTTTTAATCGACACGATTATGATTTTTGTATATGAGAACATGGTTTATCTGTTAGTTGAAAATGCGGCTTTGAACTAGCTTTCAGTATCTGCGAGCATTCGTTGTTCAATAATATGTGTCTTTGTGTTATTATTTTATGTGATAAATTGTTGTGTTGGTACACCACTGTAACATGAAGTAGGGAATGAGGAGGGTTGGTTGGGTGGAAGTGGGGAGGGGTATACGGAGCGCTAACAAACATGTCTATGCGGCATGGGCTTTAATCATTGTTGAAGCATCAATATAAGGGGCATTTAATATCTTAATAAAACTATTCTTATTTTAGATACTATATATTGTTATCTGATATTGGACGACAGATGACTTGTTGCCCTTTTATGTAATTATGTAATACAAGTTACGATCATTTGAAAACACACATTAAACAGCCAAATGGATGCACAAGAGCTAAAATAGAAGTCATAGATCCTATTGACAACAATTATCTGCCCAATTTTATTGATTTTGTAACATTTGTTTCAAATATGAACAACTTCTTATCCGAAATCACCAGCACCGTATCAGGACCCACCAGCACAATGACAGGACCCACCAGCACAGTATCAGGACATGAATAAATTGAGAAAATGCTAAATTTTAATAAATTGCAATGTTTTTTCACAAAATAGTTTTGTCGTGTGGATTGCGTTGTAGAAAGCGGACTCTATGAGCATTTTTGTTTTATTTTTTCAGTGCTAGATTTTCTGAAAATGAGCATTTTTGTGTTACGCTTACCGAAACAGTTTAGAGAGTCAACTTTTTAATGGTTTACATATGAACCCATAAGAAACAAAATTAAAAAATCTCAACTGTTTTTTTCCATTTTTTATGAGTGAAAACGTCAAAAATCACCATTTTCGTCTTTGTTTACATTTTTTTATTGATCACCAGCACCCGTCAGGACCGAATCACCAGCACAGAACGTTCTCTCGCAGGACAACCATACCCACCGTGTATTTTTGACATTTTTACTTATTGTGTTTGTTTGTTTTGTTCCCACATTGTTGACAATGTAATGGAATTTGATGCGACTGTCATACAAGTGAGAGGTTTAGCTAGCTATAAAACCAGGTTCAATCCACCATTTTCTACAATGCCTGTACCAAGTCAGGAATATGACAGTTGTTATCCATTTGTTTGATGTGTTTGAACAATTGATTTTGCCATTTGATTTGGGACTTTCCTTGTTGAATTTCCTCGGAGTTTAGTATTTTTGTGTTTTTACTTTTTTTAGTCTTCAACCACTAAAAAATCTAGTCTGTCCTTCCACGAAATATTTAATTATAATTTTTCAAATGTTTATGAATTTTCGAAAATTCCACCTGACAACGGATCAGACAATAGTTTTAAGTTGAATCAACGCAGACAAGATTATTTACTGATACTCATTAGCTAGTTAATGCATTGGTCTTTTGAAATACAACAAACATATAAGGATCGTAATGGTGCAATGTGGATAAATTTATCGAATTCCAAGAGCAAAATTGGCAGCGCGTCATCCCTACAATGGCTTCCATTTCTACGATTGTGAAAATGAACTGGCGTAATGGGGAGATAATTTTGACGAAGTAGAATCCTGACTGATTGTAATCACAAATGTTGCCTTAATCTGTCAAGGGTGACTAGAAAGGACTTGATCTGAACCCTTTAGTTAACTAGCGAAGATGTGTGATACGCAAAAGTGTTTCAAACTACTAAGATAAGATATGATAAGGTAAGATATTGTATTGGTTTTAAAATCCAAAATTACAGGATTGATACCAAGATAATACACTGATTTTGAGTTTTATTATGTGTTTATTATTTAATTGTGCTTTCTTCAGATATAAATACAAAGATACAAAGCTTCAACAAAATATAAGCAACCAGCACCATTTATGAACCAGGAGCTACGAAAAGCAGTGTAGAAAGCGGACTCTATGAGCATTTTTGTTTTATTTTTTCAGTGCTAGATTTTCTGAAAATGAGCATTTTTGTGTTACGCTTACCGAAACAGTTTAGAGAGTCAACTTTTTAATGGTTTACATATGAACCCATAAGAAACAAAATTAAAAAATTTCAACTGTTTTCTTCCATTTTTTTATGAGTGAAAACGTCAAAAATCATCATTTTCGTCTTTGTTTACATTTTTTTATTGATCACCAGCACCCGTCAGGACCGAATCACCAGCACAGAACGTTCTCTCGCAGGACAACCATACCCACCGTGTATTTTTGACATTTTTACTTATTGTGTTTGTTTGTTTTGTTCCCACATTGTTGCCAATGTAATGGAATTTGATGCGACTGTCATACAAGTGAGAGGTTTAGCTAGCTATAAAACCAGGTTCAATCCACCATTTTCTACAATGCCTGTACCAAGTCAGGAATATGACAGTTGTTATCCATTTGTTTGATGTGTTTGAACAATTGATTTTGCCATTTGATTTGGGACTTTCCTTGTTGAATTTCCTCGGAGTTTAGTATTTTTGTGTTTTTACTTTTTTTAGTCTTCAACCACTAAAAATCTAGTCTGTCCTTCCACGAAATATTTAATTATAATTTTTCAAATGTTTATGAATTTTCGAAAATTCCACCTGACAACGGATCAGACAATAGTTTTAAGTTGAATCAACGCAGACAAGATTATTTACTGATACTCATTAGCTAGTTAATGCATTGGTCTTTTGAAATACAACAAACATATAAGGATCGTAATGGTGCAATGTGGATAAATTTATCGAATTCCAAGAGCAAAATTGGCAGCGCGTCATCCCTACAATGGCTTCCATTTCTACGATTGTGAAAATGAACTGGCGTAATGGGGAGATAATTTTGACGAAGTAGAATCCTGACTGATTGTAATCACAAATGTTGCCTTAATCTGTCAAGGGTGACTAGAAAGGACTTGATCTGAACCCTTTAGTTAACTAGCGAAGATGTGTGATACGCAAAAGTGTTTCAAACTACTAAGATAAGATATGATAAGATAAGATATTGTATTGGTTTTAAAATCCAAAATTACAGGATTGATACCAAGATAATACACTGATTTTGAGTTTTATTATGTGTTTATTATTTAATTGTGCTTGCTTCAGATATAAATACAAAGATACAAAGCTTCAACAAAATATAAGCAACCAGCACCATTTATGAACCAGGAGCTACGAAAAGCAGTGTACAAAAAAAGACAACTGTACAATAGGTATAACAAACAAAAAGCAGGTAATAACTGGGAACTCTATAGACAACAGAGAAATCTAGTCAATAAAATAAAGAAAAAATCAATTAAAACACACTTTTACGAACGCTGCATAGGCGGACCAAAATCATCTGATTTATGGTCTACTATCTACCTTTCATTACAAACAAAGGTAGCAACTTCACAAAAAAAAACATTCTATGTGATGAAGAAACCATAATAAGTGACCAAAAGAAAGTAGCAGAACACTTCAACGTTTTTGTTTATAAATGTGGCTAAAGATATTGGCAACAATACACCTGCTAATAATAACCATCCCAGTGTTAAAAAAATACACGAAAACAAAACTGCCACACAACATCTAGAATTTAGTGACATCTCAAATGAATTTGTAGACAAACAACTTAAAAAAGTAAACACAAAAAGGCAATGGGAATAGATGGCATATCAGTTAAAGTCCTAAAACTAGTTATCACAAAACAAATAACTGAATTGATAAACAAGACTATAAAATCAGCCACTTTTCCAGACAAATTAAAAGAGGCACAAGTTGTACCATTGCACAAAAAGAACAATGTACTTGATGTGGGCAACTATAGACCAGTAGGTATACTTCCAGCAATTTCAAAATTTTTCGAACGAGCAATTTACAACCAGCTAGATGAATACTTCAACACACACTTTCATCCATACTTTTCTGCTTTTCGACCAAAATATGGATGTCAAACTACTCTTCTCAGAATCATCGAGAACTGGAAAATGGCACTTGATCAAAATGAGTTAATTGGATCAATACTAAAGGATCTATCTAAGGCTTTCGATTGTCTTCCTCACGATCTTCTACTGCTTAAGCTTGAAGCATATGGTCTTTCAACTTCCTCATTAAAACTGATTAAAAATTCCTTATCTACCAGGAAACAATGTGTTCGAGTTGGCTCTAGTCTTAGCAATTGGCAAAACATTAACATAGGAGTACCACAAGGTTCTATTCTTGGTCCTATACTATTCAACATCTTCATTAATGATATATTTCACTTCACCACACACAGTTCACTTTATAATTATACTGATGACAACACATTATCTTATGGAAATAGAGATATAGACACCGTTATCTACACACTTGAAAAAGACAGTTTGGCTCTGATAGAATGGTTTTCTTCCAATCAAATGAAGGCAAACCCTGATAAATTTCAAGCTTTGGAAATTTGCAAAAAAAAAAAACAATGGGCAAAAACATTACATTTGATCTAGCAGGTAACAAAATAAAATGTGAAAAAGAGGTCAAACTATTAGGCATCACCATTGACTTTGAACTAAATTTCAACACGCATATATCAAACATCTGCAAAAAAGCATCCAGACAACTAAATGTTTTAAAACGACTTGGCAAATACTTAAACAAACTTGGAAAACTAACAATATATCACTCCTTTATTATGTCAAACTTTAATTTCTGCTCATTGTCCTGGCATTTCTGCAGCGAGGCCAACATTACAAACATTGAAAAAGTACAAGAAAGAGCACTTCGCTTCATTTACCAGGATCACAATAGCACATATGAAGACTTACTTTTAAAATCAAAAATGCCATCACTTAAAATAAGATTCATAAGAACCATGGCAATAGAGGTCTTTAGAACAGTCAATCATGAAAATCCAGTATACCTCCATGATCTTATAAATATTAAAAAAACACAATATTCATTCAGATACCAAAATTTAGCTGAAATACCTGACGTAAGAACAACAAGGTATGGCTTGAAATCTTTCAGATATTCTGCTACCAAACTATTAGAACAGAAACATCTTTTACCCAATTCAAGAGTCTAATAAACTCATGGAATGGCAACTCATGCCATTACAATGCTTGTGCTTAGTCTTATTTTATGTTACAGCTTGAAAACATAGTGTTGCTTTTTGTGATTGTTTGCTTATCTTTTTATAATTTGTGATTGCTGTGCTTTAGTTTTTATGTTGCTTTTAGCTTAGTGCTTATGCTTATGCATGTGTTTAATATATAGTATTTAAATTAGTGCAGCCTAAATGTGCATGACATGTATGTTCTATGTCTTTTATGTTTTAATATTTGTATTTTGTATGAATAATTTATGTATTTGTCGGTTATAAAAGCTCATAACGCTTATGTTTATTTGTTATGTAACATGCCGACTATAAATAAAGCTTTGAATTGAATTGAATTGAATTGAAATATTATTTTAACTTTCGTATTCTTAAATAACTTGTTGATATGTGTTAGTTATCACTCGTATGTATCGTTCTACATGAAGATAATATTATATGCTTTTAATTATATAAAAAGCCGAAATATTAGCGATTTTGTTATGTTTAAAGATCTTTAAATGCAGACGTTGGGATTTAACTATTAAACGCTATACTTCCGCTATACCAAGGAACATACTGTTGTTATTGCTTAGAGCAATGTAAAAATCTGCATAATACATATATAGCAATGGTTGTGTATACTTCTGTCTGTAGTTATTACTTAATATAATTATTATTTATCTATTATTTGTTTTAATTCAAAAGTATAAAAAATGGGAAAATAGGTATATCCAAATGAATTATCAAGTGTTTTGGTAAATTTTGATTTCATTTATACTTGGTCTAGCGGAGAGGTCGGTTGATGTAAAATTATTTCGAATTCCTTATCACGCCAACGTCCATCACGTCAACATGAATTTAAGATGTCTATTTTTTGCGCAGGAAACCATCGCAGCAAAAAAATACATTAGAATTTCAAGACGTTTAATTTATTCGGACAAGTAAAGTTCTGAAGACAAAATGGTCTACTTCTAAGACTTTTAAAAGTACCGTTCCACCTAAAAATCAGGCAAGATACATAGCCATCTTGGATAATTACAAGTGTACTGGCCAGAGAAGACAAATAACTTCAATATGTTTAATGCGTAACGATAAACTGCTAAACAAAGAAAACCAAAAATCACAAAATGTGTCTAGAAATAGTAACATTATTAATTCACCTAAAGTGTCCAATGAAATACTAGCAAATACAACCGATGAAAATGTTAGAATACACGCATAGTATTACACAATACAATGTATGGCCATTGTTATATTATTGTTAGTTTCTGTGTGTGTTACATTTTAATGTTGTGTTTGTGTTGTGTCGTTGTTCTCCTCTTATATTTGATGTGTTTCCCTCAGATTTAGTTTGTAACCCAGATTTTTTTTTTCTTAATCGATTTATGAATTGTGAACAGCGGTATACTACTGCTGTCTTCATTTATGAATTAACATACTCTTGAAAAGGTAAGTAATCAATGTTTGTGGTGAGTATTCGTCTTCAAAGTAACTATGAAAAATAAGAATAAGTTACTTATATAGCATATCAATTCCAAAATCATAATATTGCAATATAAATTCATTTCGATAATCAGTTGTAATTAGAGGCTCTAAAAAACATGTGTCGCTCACCTTGGTCTATGGGCATATTAAACAAAGGACACAGATTGATTCAAGACAACATTGTGTTTTGTTGATGGTGATGTGTTTGTAGATATTACTTTACTGAGCATTCATGCTGCTAACAATTATCTCTATCTATAATGAACATGGCCCAGTAGTTACAGTGGAAAATATTTTGTAAAAATTTACAAAAGGTCATTTGACCATTTTGGTCATGTTGTCTTTTTTGTTTAGGTCTTAGTTTGCTGTACATTATTACTGTTTACAGATTTGCCCTATCTATAATAATATTTAAGATAATAACCAAAAGCTGCAATTTTTTTTTTAATAACCAATTCAGGGAGAGCAACTCGAGCTCAACGTCAGGGGTCTGTTGTTCAACTTGTCGTTAAATTAAACGAGTCGTTAAATTTTACTAATCACTGCGTTAAATTTAATCAGTCCATTATCATGTTGTTCAACTTGTCGTTAAATTTAACGAGTCGTTTAAAATTGTCAAAGTGTCGTTATATTTAATCGACCTCATTGAGGATGATTAAATTTTAATCAGTTGATTAACCTCAATCTAAGATGGCTGTCAATGTTTTGTTTCAACCACCTGTTGTAAGAAGAGAGCGACATTTTCGCGGTTTTGACCCTCTAGAAAGGGAATTTTCTGATGAGGAGCTAAGGCAGAGATATAGATTTGGCAGAGAGACCATTGGGTACCTGTCAGATTTAATGAGAGGGGATCTGGAGCGTGGGACTAACAAGGAGACAGCCCTTTCAGTGGAACAACAGGTTATGATTGCCTTGAGGTTTTATGGAAGTGGATCACACTTGCAAGTAGTTGGGGACACGATGGGATTCGACAAGTCAACTGTGTCTCGGGTGATTGACCGTGTGACGGATTCATTAGTTGCCATGAAGGATGACTTCATATCGTGGCCAGATAATCAGAGGAAGAATGTGGCTGGGTTTTATGAAAAGGCTGGTTTTCCAAACGTGGTTGGATGCATTGATGGGACTCACATACGGATGAGAATTTACTGGGCCTAGCATTGATGAACCAGCATTTGTTAACCGAAAGGGGTTCCATAGCATCAACGTAGAAGCCATTTGTGACCATGAAGGTAATTTAAAACACTGTATTATACCTATTATACCTATTTTATGTTTATAACATGCTTTGTGTGCGTCCTTTTTCTTGACATCTTCAATCGTCCTTGACCATATACATGGCTGGTTTTCGGTTGAACTGGTTTTCAGCTAATTTGAAAATCGATGGATAAAGAAAGACAACTCAATCTTGACATATACTTTCTATTAGATTCGTAGACTCGATCATGAGTTGCTTTTTACCAGAGACATATACATGATATATACACATAATGTGTCTCAGTTTTTACCGTTTCACTTTTAAATATGCTGGATCGAATGAACTGCTAAGAGTTTATGAACATAAATTTATTGATCAAAATAGTTATAAAGATTTTCCCACCCACCCCTTATCTGCTTTAGGTAGAATTTGTCACAGTCAGGCTTATAAACTTGTGAAACGTCAACAAATAGTGTGCCCCATGTAGTTTGAAGAAATTCTAGATCTACCTCAAAATGTTTCTGTGAGAAGCCCCCCCCCCCCCCCAAAAAAAAAAAAAACAACTAAAAAAAAAACATACAAAACTGAAAAACACAAAACAAAAAACAAAAAAAATAAGTGTCCAATCTGTCATCCAGACATCAAGTTCGCCTATCCATTCTTTTCGGTTAGGAAATAGTGACCAGTCCTTAAAAAATAAGCCAGTCATTGTTCAATATATATTTTTTTAAATGTTAAGGGAGCATATAACTTCGATCCTCGATGTATTGTTTATCTGAATTGTTTATACTATACATATTTTGCTTTCATCACATTGCAAATTCGGCTAATATTTTAATGACTCGAACTATAATGAACAAACTACTTGCATGCACATAAAAGAAGATGTGGTAATGATTGCTAATGGGATATATCTCCACAAGAGATTAAATGACACAGAAATAAACAGCTTTGGGTCACCATACTTATTCACAATCATTGACTTGCCGTTTGCCTTGACAAATGAATTATGGAACTACTTTTTTCCACTTTTTTAATTATCATATCTTTGTTTAAAGGTAGATTCACCAACATCAGTGCTAGGTGGCCAGGATCAGCACATGATTCTCACGTTTTCAGAACCTCAGCCATAGGACAACATCTTGAGAATGGATATCAAGGAATTGGACAAGGTGTATTGTTAGGAGACAGTGGCTATCCCTGCAGACAGTTTTTGCTGACACCATACAGACAACCAGCTGCTGGTAGAGGTCAAGCAAGGTTTAACAGAAGACATTGCTCAACAAGGTCAACAATAGAAAGGACATTTGGAATATGGAAGAAGCGTTTTCACATTTTAGGATCAGAGGTACAATTCAATTCTTTACAAATAAACATAATACACATGGTGTATGCCCTTATATTTTAAAAGTCATGTTTTTTTTCTTGTGAGACTTCTGTCTACTAAATCTTTCATTAGTACATTTTTCGATTTCTCTTTTCAGTTAAGGTCTTCATAATGGTCCCCTTCTCTGTCTTTTGGTTATAGCTACTGTACGTTTTTTTTCCTGACCACAGTTTGGTTGCCTATAATTGCTTACATCCACTTCATTTTAACTTTGCAGGATACATACATTTAAGTTATAAAATTAACAATCACTCCAAATCTCCTTATTTTTATTACGTAATAAAACCCGAAAAAAAAAAAATGAAAAATCAGTTGTATATTAAAGGGCTGATAAAACTGACCTCAGTTAAATATCAAGCCAGGACAAGAACACAATGATCGACAATTTATCACACAGATCAAAACCCTAAAATTATACGGATAACAGGGATCCAGTTGGAAAATTGGTAATGTTAGTTCGGTTACTTCATGTAGTCCTGTTTGGGGTAACTGCTCCAAGTTAGTCATTACTGTAACTTTATCATGTTTATTAAATCGTGAATGTTACAGTACATCATCAGTTGGACGGTTTGTTCAGCTTTATGTCTGATTTGGTCCTTTTTTTTAATTAAATTATAGTGTTTTTGTAATAAATTTACTTATTCATGAGCAATGTTAATTCATGCTACATACAAATAGTATTTCTGTCACACTTTAAAATAAACTTTTTTAAATTGTATTCCAGATCCGAATGAAACCTGATAAAGCTTGCAGAATCATCATTGCTTGTGGTATTCTGCACAATATTGCCATCATGAGGAATGAACCTGAAGTTGCAGAAGAACAATTGATTGACAATCTACCTCAGATGCCACCCTATAATGGTCCACAGGACGGAAAAGGCATACGGGACCATTTTGCTACCACTTTTTTTGCCTAATAAATTGCATGTTTTTATTTTTTTCATATTTTCATACATTGTCTTTCATTAAAAAAATGAAGAAATTTTAAAATAGTAACAAATCTTTATATGAACAGTTTGACAATGTGTTGAGAGAGGAAGTGTGCATTTTCGCGACTTCAATATTGGTATAGTAAATGGTGAGCAGTTAGTCGCCTATGAAATCAAAAATCCAGTAGCCAGGCAACTGTACTTCAGTACAAGAATACGAATATGTAGTATGATTGCCAATTGATTATATCATTTACCATATGGATTTTTTTTTTATTTAAATGCTAAAAAAAAAGCACAAGCCATGCCCGACAGTGCAAGGACTGTATAGCCAGCTAAGGTCATTAAAAACTTTTTGATTCATGTATCACTTATCATTCTTTGAATGATGGAGGTGCAATATGTGTGGCAAATTGTAATTACTGGTCTATTTTCTTTTACACAAAATTAAATGAATATGTTGGCCTCATAGTAATTTCTGAAATACAAATAAACAATATAACAATGAATTCAATACATTTAATACATAAAGGCAAGTGCCTGTGAGAGTGCAACAGTCTCTGAACTGCCACCCACTAACTTCTGCAACAGCTCTATTTGTAGTTCAAGTTTGTTCTTTTCTAAGTCCATTTGAATTTTCTGTCTCTCTTGGATCTCTATTTTACCTTGCAGTGCACGATACTGCATGTCGTGTATATCCTGCACTGTTATCTTTTTCGAAGGTGTTCTCACTGTCCTACAAATAATAATAAACATAATGAATTCTGTAAAAGATCGATTAATTTTACAACTCTTTTTATTGATCGATTTTTTAAAGTCATAGTTCCATCAAATAGCCTGCTACTCACAACTCAGAGTCCACTTCCTATATCTGAATATATACAAAATGATTGGACGTGCCAGTCACAATATGTCACGTTTTCCGGCTTGAAATGATGTGAATAGGTGGGGGAAACTGTCAGAAATATATGAAAAGGTAAAAAAGTTACAATTACTTGTAAACTAAGAAGCGTAGTCTGAGACTCATTTTAAAATATTTTAAAAAAATCTAAAGTTTCGGGAAAATATTCATTCTACTTATGAACGCAAAATCGTTTTTGGAAAATGACGCAGTCATTGTTCCATTACTGCCGACCTGAACTTCATTACATTTCTCTGCCTACCGCGCTTGGTTTCGTATTTACTATTTTCCATACAAACTGGAATCTGCTTGTGTTATCATTATGCATGATCATTGTGTAGTTATCAGCCAGGAACCAGTTTACACTCGGTTTCATATTACTATACAAACTAACTGGTTTCTGCTTGTATTCCACTACACTCGAACAAAGTGTTGTAGTTTGACGGGAACCAGTTTAGAATTTGTAAACTACAAAACGTAATCGGTTATTGTTCATTCCGTTTTGGTGTTTCATACCGACTTATATGGTTTGAATAAGCTCAAGACCCTTCAAACATTAATGTGATAGGTATATTAAAGACTGTTTTACAAAAGGATGGAACTGTTTTACTTTCAAAGTCGTACTATAGTGATATCTGTCATGTACGGATTTCCACTCTCACCGGTTAATTTCTTCTTTTACACGTGCTTTTGAAACTTCCTGTTTAAACATCGCAAGTTTCAAAATTGTTATTTGAGTGAATTAAACTTATTTTTACAATCATGAAGCGTTCCAGAATCATTTTCAAGCAGTTTCTTCTTCTCTTTGATGATGGAAAATAGGTTTTCTCAAGAAAATACCGCAAACGATCGCAGAGGAATTGAAACGTACAAGTCAAGTCGGCACCTGGTTAAATTGGCATCTAGTCAAATCGGCACCTATTTGACGTCAATTCGGCATCCAAT
This sequence comes from Mytilus galloprovincialis, assembly GCA_037788925.1. Classification (NCBI taxonomy): domain Eukaryota; kingdom Metazoa; phylum Mollusca; class Bivalvia; order Mytilida; family Mytilidae; genus Mytilus; species Mytilus galloprovincialis. Next base: position 27,375 of record JAWDJN010000033.1, read on the forward strand.
AATATTTGTTATAATATTTTCTATTCAATTAATTAATAACTGTTACCAAGTACATAGTGAATATGTTGTTGTGTATTTAGGTAAACAAGGAAACCAAAGTGAATATGTTGTTGTGTATAAAGGTAAACAACGAAGCCCTTACCCAACTGTTGTTCTAACAATTAGACAATTATTAAAATAAAATGGAAAACTATGAGTCCCTTTCAATAAATCAAACTTTCATGCCAAATAATTAGCAAATTTAAGGTGTTTTTTTTTCAGTAAAGTTTAAACAGCATTAAACCAAAAATCCCGTAAAATGCTCAACTGGTTAAAATGATGCATAAAAATATCAAATATCTCATGTATTAGTCCAAATAATTATGACGTCTGGCAAGGATATTTTATTTTTTTTCTGGGACGCCTTCCTACGACGTTCGTAGGAAGGCGTCCTAGAAAATAATTAACATAGCCTTGCGGTCATAGGAAGGTGTCCCAGAATAAAATTTAAAAAGCCTTGCCAGACGTAATAATTATTTGGACTACTCATATATATTACATTAAAAATACACCAAAAAAGTCATTTAGTTGAGAAAAATAAATATATATATACAAAATGTACATGAACACCCAAAAATGTATTTAACTCTTTTTGCTTAAATACTGAAAAAATTCTGGCAACCCCTTTCTTATTTTTACTCTTTTTGCTTAAAATACTGTTAAAAATATATATTTAACATGGGTGACGAATTGACTATATCAGGTGTTGATTTAACCAGGTGCTGATTTGTCCAGGTGCCAAGTGCTGGTTTGACTAGAATTCTTTGACAAATGTTTGAAATTACCTGAGTTTCATTAGACCTTTGATAACAGTAACAAAAAGATTATTTACTTAATATTTTGTGGGAGAAGGGGGTTCAGACTGTGGTATCAGGTCTGTTCGCGCCCAATACACTTTCGCACCCTACACGTTCGCACCCAAGGTCCGTTCGCACTCTACTCATTCGCGTCCAATTTTAATTCAAATTCAAGTTGAATAATTGGAAAATCATGATTGTTGTTTTAAATTGCTTTGGTGTAAACACTGAATGTATTTATAGCTTGGTATGAGTAAAACATTGAAGATTTTAAAGGAAAAACACAAAAGATAATTGTTTTTAACAGCTTGGTCCCTTTGATTTGAAACAACGAAGCAATAACATATAGGAACCAAAATATAGCAATCCACTATTATAACCAAAACATGATAAAATTTATTCAACACACAGAAAAAAACATAGTCAGAATCTCACTTCATTTTGAAACAAGTCAATGAAACAAAGTTATAGCAATACATTAACCAAAACATGATTAAGAGTTATTCAACACAAAATAAAACGTTGACAAAATACCACTTTATTTAGAAAGGATTATTATTATTTTTAACAATACCCTATCCAAAACATGATTAAGATTTATTCAACACTTTATTTTGAGACAATGACAACAATTATACTTATAAGAAAACACTTGCTTACAGAGTTATTAAACACAAAACCAATTAAGATTGGGTGCGAACATGTAGGGTGTGAAAGTGAAAGGGGGCGAACATGAGCGGGCGCGAACGGACCCGGATTCAGACTATGTACCAGTGAGAAATATACAAGCCTTTCTACGGTATTTATTTGTACAAATTCAGGTAGTCTTGACCTATTCATTTATCTTAAAAAAACAGCCAGTTGTCACCTTCACTTCACACACACACATATACAAGTATCAATTATATGCTTACAAGACATGTTGCATTGTTAAACTAATTAAGGTATATGAAAATCAAGACTTGCATAAAAACTATCCCAATATTAGAGACAGTGGCGTCATTTTTCTTCAGACCTTTCAGCTCTTTGATTGTTGAAGGTGGCTTATGGTGACCTTAAGTTGTTAATTTCTGGTCTCTTGTGGGGAGTTGTCTCATTGGCAATCATACCACATCTTCTTTTTTTACATTTACAACTTACTTCTGCTTATCTGTCCTATCTGTTTGTTCTGGAATATGTGGAACGACTGTTTGTGTCAGGATGGGGTCATATCCTGAAAGCAGAGACGGACTTGGTGGACTGGACGGGGGTGGACTGTCCCTTATCAGAGATGCAGCAGACTCATACAGATCCTGGCTGGCATCTTCTTCGGGCAAAGTGGCATTGATAATTGGTTGATCTGTAATAAATGAGATAAAATTTATTCGTTGATACTGTGTTTGGGTATATTTTATTTATTATAAGGGGGGGGGGGGGGGCAATGGAAACATACTATATTATCATTCATTTAAATTCAGATACAATTACTTTAAATTGCAAGATTAAAAATATTGCACAAGACTAAATAAGACCCTATTTCAACTCTTTTCAGATTATCAAGGGTCTCAGCTATAAACTAATATGTGTTCCTGTCTAGGTTCAGTCTGCCACAACAAATTGATCAACTTTATTCCGGATTTATGATAACCAGTCCGTATCTGTTTTAATGTTATAAATCATGACTGGTTTTCGGTCGAAATTAGCTATTGCGGTTCCCTTTAATTCATCAACAGATACCAATTTAAAGACGACTTGGCGGGCACCTGCAGCCACTTGTGAACTAATGTTGAAAATAATACTTTAAAACTGTTATCAGTTAAAGCAAATGCAATCTTGCAATAGTAAATCAAGAGAAAAACCTTCAAACCAACAAGAAACAAGTTGACAATCATTTAATGATAGAAAATATTGGTTAAAATAAATTGTTATCAGTCACGTGATATCAGTTGGGAATTCCCCTACTTGTTGTGAAGGCGGAAAATTGAATAAAGGAAACTATGTATCCCGGTATTAAAAAGGATAAAAATATTTGTGTTAATTTCATTGAAAATTAACAATAACAATTAAAAGAACCTTCAAAACAAAATTTTACCAAAAAATGTTAGTTTTTATATGGAAAATAAAAACATGTTGAGTGAAACTGATCAAGTTTACTTTTTATAAAGTGCAATAAGAAGGGTAGAGCCTTGAGAAGATCTAATTAAGGGGAAAACACATTTGGGGATAGATTTCAAAGTGCTAAAAATTATTTACTTACTTGTCTGGAATGATTCGGTTTCAAGACCACCCTGAATCCCCCTGAAGCTGGTGGTGTCCTTCATCAGGTGTATTACTTTCTCTACTGCAGAGCTAGGTTGTTTTGGAGCTGGTCCTCCCCCAGTTTTGAATAACTCACTCCTGTGAGTTGTGTAAACAGCCTTGGCCACTCTTGTGGTATTCCTCCACTTGTTTCTCACTTCTGTAGCAGTACGAAGGGCAACTCCAAGGGAATTCACCTTCATGGCTATGTCGTCCCAAACCTTTTTTTTTTAACTGGTTGGTTACGGTATTTGTTAACTTTCCATTAATAATACTGGAGTGTTTTTCCACAAGTTGCTGAATGAGGTCTTCTTCTCCCACAGTGAAGTTGGTCTTTTTCAGTCTTTTAAGTTTGCTTGGGTTTGGTTCAGCAGATTCTGCCATTGTTTTACAGACAGGATGCTCCAAAACAATGCATGATGGGTAGGTTTTATTTAATCACTTGATTAATCAGTTGAATAAATTTTAACGCATTGATTAATCAGTTGATTAAATTTTAATTCATTGATTATTTAATCAACACGTTAAATATTGTTGAACAACAGAAAATAAACGACTCGTTATGTAACGACTTGTTAAAAGATTTAATGACTCGTTAAATTTAATCAATCGTTAAAATAACGACAAGTTGAACAACAGACCCCAGGTTGCTTGAATGGTCAATTCAAGTGCAGATAGATCTTGACCTAATGAATAATTTTATTATTGACAATTTTGCTCTAAATGCTTTGGATTCAAAGATATGAGCAAAACCAGCATTTTACCCTATGTACTATTTTTAGCCATGTCGGTCATCTTGGTTCGCCGGACGCCAAGTGATGAGATTTATAGCTCACTTGGCTTTTTTGGCCAGGTGAGCTAAAAAAATGTTGATAAAATATAAAGATATGTAACACATGCCGCAGCTTTTAGTTCAATTATGTGGCAATAGTCATCACCACATATATGTTAATTACCAATGAAAATCAATACAAAATAACTTAAATACATCTTTCACATGAATTAGTACTACTCAAATATCAATCTTAGTAAATGCAAAGTGCTTTATGCATGTACGATACATAGAATCTTTGAAATGGCACAAGTGCGTATGCAAATTAAAAAGTTAAAAAATCTAATTGGCATTTCTAACGCGAAATTTGTTATTGGCATTTATCCGTTTCAGATCCGTTCATCATCCGTTTTATCCGTTATACGTCCGGTAGAAGTCCGTTTCACATTCGTTCAACATCCGTTTTATCCGTGAGACGTCCGTTAGAAGTCCGTTGGTGAATTTATCTGCCAGACCTCCAACGGATGTTTAACGGACACGTAACGGATACAAAACGGAAACGAAACGGACGAGTATCGTACAAAATGGACGCCTACCGGACATTCAACGGACATTTCATCCGTTGGACGTCTGTTCAAAGTTTTGAACATGCTCAATTTTTTTTACCGGACAAAACGGACGTCGACGGATAAAACGTACGCTAAACGGACATGCAACGGATATGGACGTACGCCTAACGGATAAGAACGGACGTCTAACGGACATGAACGGATTGAAAAAATTTATCCGTTAGGCATCCGTTAGAGCTATCCGTTAAGGTGTGACCGATGCTGTAAGGTGTGACCGAAGCTTCAGTTAACTCTTTCACTTTTCCGTGGATTGAAGAATAAAATCTCAGGTCATAACGCGTGCGTACTAGTTCTTTTTTCGAGCTGAATTTAAGTATTCAGGGGACATTTCTTTTTTGATTTAAATCAAACAGTTTCCAAAATATGTTCGTATGGTAAGTATTAACTGGAAATAATTTATATATTATTATTTCATTGCACTTAAAAGCTATTGCTAGATTTATGTTATACTGCCATAACTGCTTTTCATGTGCAGTCCATTTAACACGCCACATGACATACAGGTGTAATACCACCAAATCATGGTACGTCACATCCGGTTGCATACGAAAGTAGGCCTAAAAAAATATTCCCTTGAATTTGACAGTTGTAGAAAATTAACCCTGCATTTCAATGCACTTAAATTTTTCTGAGTCGTAAATATGTATGTTGGGTGTCTGAAAGCATCATTCTTTTTTTATTTGATGGTCTTATAAAATATTTTGGAACGTTAAGGTTACATAGTTACCAAAGCAGGTAACCAGTAAATAACAGTGTAAAAATTGGGTTGTCTACCCTCGGCGGTGGTTACTTTCTTATATGCAATAAAATGTAGTGTGAAATTTTCACTGTATCACTGGAAAGGATTGAACTTTACACATGCAAAGTATTTCTTTGGTTGAAATAAAGGTAAATACTGTACGATTTTTTTTAAAGTGCCAATTTAACAAAGACTAATAGGGAAAAATCAATGGTGGTATTACACCTATTTAGGGAAACTAAATGTGCACTCGTGACCCTATTGTACTTTCATTTTTAAAAGTTATTAATAAACCAGTTCATACATTGTAAACATGGACTATTCGGAATGGATTTAGACACAGAAAGTACGTTTGAGGTAAAATTGCATTGAAATGGGGGTTTACGGGTGTTTTCTTAGTCAGATGGGTGGACAGACGAAGCTGTATTTAGATTAGTGTGTTAAATTTGAAATTACCCTTACAGTTTTTGTTTTGTTTATACAACATGTGAATTTTTTTATTTCAGTGTTAAACATGTTCTGAAAAGCATTCTGTTGAAAAATCTTATATGTGAATTGGTCTGCAGATGACACTTCAGCATTAAAGTATGTATCAACTATCATCATGTTTTTTTTTTTGTTTTGGCCGCAAAAGTTTACAATTTGCCATTGTGCAGTCTACATTTTTCACAGACAATAACTCATCTAAACACTTATTTGTCCGGGATTTATACACATCAGAATCTAGTCTCACATACTTAAACTTTATAATTCTTACCAATTATTTTTTGTACCAGCATTCCAAGGGACATAACCCTTTTTAAAAACATTTTGAGGTATTTTTTTATTACTCTTTCTCCCCATTTTCTAATGTAAAATACAAGAAAGTGGACTTTTTGTGTAAATCTATTAAAAATATACTGTTATGAGTAAATAAAAAGACTTTGATACCAGTAGCAATAAATTATTGACTGAAAGGGAACCGTTATTTCTCACACTAGGGGAACAGACCAAAAACTCAAGTTGCACATAAGGGCTTATAGAAACTTCCGTGTAGACTGTTAACATTTATAGAGACAGTTCTTTCAGCTAAAACACTTTAATTATTGATTTAACATTACATTTATTTCATTTTTGTGGGAAAATAATCACATTTGTTTTATTTTTTAGACAAAAGATATCAAGTTTTGATGAAAAAGGAAGGAAGGAGGAAAAATGGACCAAAACAGACCAAAACAGACCTTCAAATGAACTCTAAAAGGTGCAATAAAATTGTTTATCATCTTAAAGTTGTCTTGTATTCTATTTAATTGTTTGAATGCATATATCATGAGTTTATGATCAGATATTAGTCAACACTGCATTTTATAATGATACACTGAAATTAGGATTTTTCGAAGAAATTGGACTGAAATTGCAGTAGGATATGGCCTTACGTTATAGTGATTTTCTCTGAAACTATAGTTCTGACTGAGACAAAACTTGACAGTTATGCTTGAAATAACTTGCAATTGGAGGGGAAAATATTGCATTAAGTTTATTTGACATTTAGGTGTTCTTTAGGTGTAATACCACCAAATCATGGTACGTCACATCCGGTTGCATACGAAAGTAGGCCTAAAAAAATATTCCCTTGAATTTGACAGTTGTAGAAAATTAACCCTGCATTTCAATGCACTTAAATTTTTCTGAGTCGTAAATATGTATGTTGGGTGTCTGAAAGCATCATTCTTTTTTTATTTGATGGTCTTATAAAATATTTTGGAACGTTAAGGTTACATAGTTACCAAAGCAGGTAACCAGTAAATAACAGTGTAAAAATTGGGTTGTCTACCCTCGGCGGTGGTTACTTTCTTATATGCAATAAAATGTAGTGTGAAATTTTCACTGTATCACTGGAAAGGATTGAACTTTACACATGCAAAGTATTTCTTTGGTTGAAATAAAGGTAAATACTGTACGATTTTTTTTAAAGTGCCAATTTAACAAAGACTAATAGGGAAAAATCAATGGTGGTATTACACCTATTTAGGGAAACTAAATGTGCACTCGTGACCCTATTGTACTTTCATTTTTAAAAGTTATTAATAAACCAGTTCATACATTGTAAACATGGACTATTCGGAATGGATTTAGACACAGAAAGTACGTTTGAGGTAAAATTGCATTGAAATGGGGGTTTACGGGTGTTTTCTTAGTCAGATGGGTGGACAGACGAAGCTGTATTTAGATTAGTGTGTTAAATTTGAAATTACCCTTACAGTTTTTGTTTTGTTTATACAACATGTGAATTTTTTTATTTCAGTGTTAAACATGTTCTGAAAAGCATTCTGTTGAAAAATCTTATATGTGAATTGGTCTGCAGATGACACTTCAGCATTAAAGTATGTATCAACTATCATCATGTTTTTTTTTTTGTTTTGGCCGCAAAAGTTTACAATTTGCCATTGTGCAGTCTACATTTTTCACAGACAATAACTCATCTAAACACTTATTTGTCCGGGATTTATACACATCAGAATCTAGTCTCACATACTTAAACTTTATAATTCTTACCAATTATTTTTTGTACCAGCATTCCAAGGGACATAACCCTTTTTAAAAACATTTTGAGGTATTTTTTTATTACTCTTTCTCCCCATTTTCTAATGTAAAATACAAGAAAGTGGACTTTTTGTGTAAATCTATTAAAAATATACTGTTATGAGTAAATAAAAAGACTTTGATACCAGTAGCAATAAATTATTGACTGAAAGGGAACCGTTATTTCTCACACTAGGGGAACAGACCAAAAACTCAAGTTGCACATAAGGGCTTATAGAAACTTCCGTGTAGACTGTTAACATTTATAGAGACAGTTCTTTCAGCTAAAACACTTTAATTATTGATTTAACATTACATTTATTTCATTTTTGTGGGAAAATAATCACATTTGTTTTATTTTTTAGACAAAAGATATCAAGTTTTGATGAAAAAGGAAGGAAGGAGGAAAAATGGACCAAAACAGACCAAAACAGACCTTCAAATGAACTCTAAAAGGTGCAATAAAATTGTTTATCATCTTAAAGTTGTCTTGTATTCTATTTAATTGTTTGAATGCATATATCATGAGTTTATGATCAGATATTAGTCAACACTGCATTTTATAATGATACACTGAAATTAGGATTTTTCGAAGAAATTGGACTGAAATTGCAGTAGGATATGGCCTTACGTTATAGTGATTTTCTCTGAAACTATAGTTCTGACTGAGACAAAACTTGACAGTTATGCTTGAAATAACTTGCAATTGGAGGGGAAAATATTGCATTAAGTTTATTTGACATTTAGGTGTTCTTTAGGTGTAATACCACCAAATCATGGTACGTCACATCCGGTTGCATACGAAAGTAGGCCTAAAAAAATATTCCCTTGAATTTGACAGTTGTAGAAAATTAACCCTGCATTTCAATGCACTTAAATTTTTCTGAGTCGTAAATATGTATGTTGGGTGTCTGAAAGCATCATTCTTTTTTTATTTGATGGTCTTATAAAATATTTTGGAACGTTAAGGTTACATAGTTACCAAAGCAGGTAACCAGTAAATAACAGTGTAAAAATTGGGTTGTCTACCCTCGGCGGTGGTTACTTTCTTATATGCAATAAAATGTAGTGTGAAATTTTCACTGTATCACTGGAAAGGATTGAACTTTACACATGCAAAGTATTTCTTTGGTTGAAATAAAGGTAAATACTGTACGATTTTTTTTAAAGTGCCAATTTAACAAAGACTAATAGGGAAAAATCAATGGTGGTATTACACCTATTTAGGGAAACTAAATGTGCACTCGTGACCCTATTGTACTTTCATTTTTAAAAGTTATTAATAAACCAGTTCATACATTGTAAACATGGACTATTCGGAATGGATTTAGACACAGAAAGTACGTTTGAGGTAAAATTGCATTGAAATGGGGGTTTACGGGTGTTTTCTTAGTCAGATGGGTGGACAGACGAAGCTGTATTTAGATTAGTGTGTTAAATTTGAAATTACCCTTACAGTTTTTGTTTTGTTTATACAACATGTGAATTTTTTTATTTCAGTGTTAAACATGTTCTGAAAAGCATTCTGTTGAAAAATCTTATATGTGAATTGGTCTGCAGATGACACTTCAGCATTAAAGTATGTATCAACTATCATCATGTTTTTTTTTTTGTTTTGGCCGCAAAAGTTTACAATTTGCCATTGTGCAGTCTACATTTTTCACAGACAATAACTCATCTAAACACTTATTTGTCCGGGATTTATACACATCAGAATCTAGTCTCACATACTTAAACTTTATAATTCTTACCAATTATTTTTTGTACCAGCATTCCAAGGGACATAACCCTTTTTAAAAACATTTTGAGGTATTTTTTTATTACTCTTTCTCCCCATTTTCTAATGTAAAATACAAGAAAGTGGACTTTTTGTGTAAATCTATTAAAAATATACTGTTATGAGTAAATAAAAAGACTTTGATACCAGTAGCAATAAATTATTGACTGAAAGGGAACCGTTATTTCTCACACTAGGGGAACAGACCAAAAACTCAAGTTGCACATAAGGGCTTATAGAAACTTCCGTGTAGACTGTTAACATTTATAGAGACAGTTCTTTCAGCTAAAACACTTTAATTATTGATTTAACATTACATTTATTTCATTTTTGTGGGAAAATAATCACATTTGTTTTATTTTTTAGACAAAAGATATCAAGTTTTGATGAAAAAGGAAGGAAGGAGGAAAAATGGACCAAAACAGACCAAAACAGACCTTCAAATGAACTCTAAAAGGTGCAATAAAATTGTTTATCATCTTAAAGTTGTCTTGTATTCTATTTAATTGTTTGAATGCATATATCATGAGTTTATGATCAGATATTAGTCAACACTGCATTTTATAATGATACACTGAAATTAGGATTTTTCGAAGAAATTGGACTGAAATTGCAGTAGGATATGGCCTTACGTTATAGTGATTTTCTCTGAAACTATAGTTCTGACTGAGACAAAACTTGACAGTTATGCTTGAAATAACTTGCAATTGGAGGGGAAAATATTGCATTAAGTTTATTTGACATTTAGGTGTTCTTTAGGTGTAATACCACCAAATCATGGTACGTCACATCCGGTTGCATACGAAAGTAGGCCTAAAAAAATATTCCCTTGAATTTGACAGTTGTAGAAAATTAACCCTGCATTTCAATGCACTTAAATTTTTCTGAGTCGTAAATATGTATGTTGGGTGTCTGAAAGCATCATTCTTTTTTTATTTGATGGTCTTATAAAATATTTTGGAACGTTAAGGTTACATAGTTACCAAAGCAGGTAACCAGTAAATAACAGTGTAAAAATTGGGTTGTCTACCCTCGGCGGTGGTTACTTTCTTATATGCAATAAAATGTAGTGTGAAATTTTCACTGTATCACTGGAAAGGATTGAACTTTACACATGCAAAGTATTTCTTTGGTTGAAATAAAGGTAAATACTGTACGATTTTTTTTAAAGTGCCAATTTAACAAAGACTAATAGGGAAAAATCAATGGTGGTATTACACCTATTTAGGGAAACTAAATGTGCACTCGTGACCCTATTGTACTTTCATTTTTAAAAGTTATTAATAAACCAGTTCATACATTGTAAACATGGACTATTCGGAATGGATTTAGACACAGAAAGTACGTTTGAGGTAAAATTGCATTGAAATGGGGGTTTACGGGTGTTTTCTTAGTCAGATGGGTGGACAGACGAAGCTGTATTTAGATTAGTGTGTTAAATTTGAAATTACCCTTACAGTTTTTGTTTTGTTTATACAACATGTGAATTTTTTTATTTCAGTGTTAAACATGTTCTGAAAAGCATTCTGTTGAAAAATCTTATATGTGAATTGGTCTGCAGATGACACTTCAGCATTAAAGTATGTATCAACTATCATCATGTTTTTTTTTTTGTTTTGGCCGCAAAAGTTTACAATTTGCCATTGTGCAGTCTACATTTTTCACAGACAATAACTCATCTAAACACTTATTTGTCCGGGATTTATACACATCAGAATCTAGTCTCACATACTTAAACTTTATAATTCTTACCAATTATTTTTTGTACCAGCATTCCAAGGGACATAACCCTTTTTAAAAACATTTTGAGGTATTTTTTTATTACTCTTTCTCCCCATTTTCTAATGTAAAATACAAGAAAGTGGACTTTTTGTGTAAATCTATTAAAAATATACTGTTATGAGTAAATAAAAAGACTTTGATACCAGTAGCAATAAATTATTGACTGAAAGGGAACCGTTATTTCTCACACTAGGGGAACAGACCAAAAACTCAAGTTGCACATAAGGGCTTATAGAAACTTCCGTGTAGACTGTTAACATTTATAGAGACAGTTCTTTCAGCTAAAACACTTTAATTATTGATTTAACATTACATTTATTTCATTTTTGTGGGAAAATAATCACATTTGTTTTATTTTTTAGACAAAAGATATCAAGTTTTGATGAAAAAGGAAGGAAGGAGGAAAAATGGACCAAAACAGACCAAAACAGACCTTCAAATGAACTCTAAAAGGTGCAATAAAATTGTTTATCATCTTAAAGTTGTCTTGTATTCTATTTAATTGTTTGAATGCATATATCATGAGTTTATGATCAGATATTAGTCAACACTGCATTTTATAATGATACACTGAAATTAGGATTTTTCGAAGAAATTGGACTGAAATTGCAGTAGGATATGGCCTTACGTTATAGTGATTTTCTCTGAAACTATAGTTCTGACTGAGACAAAACTTGACAGTTATGCTTGAAATAACTTGCAATTGGAGGGGAAAATATTGCATTAAGTTTATTTGACATTTAGGTGTTCTTTAGGTGTAATACCACCAAATCATGGTACGTCACATCCGGTTGCATACGAAAGTAGGCCTAAAAAAATATTCCCTTGAATTTGACAGTTGTAGAAAATTAACCCTGCATTTCAATGCACTTAAATTTTTCTGAGTCGTAAATATGTATGTTGGGTGTCTGAAAGCATCATTCTTTTTTTATTTGATGGTCTTATAAAATATTTTGGAACGTTAAGGTTACATAGTTACCAAAGCAGGTAACCAGTAAATAACAGTGTAAAAATTGGGTTGTCTACCCTCGGCGGTGGTTACTTTCTTATATGCAATAAAATGTAGTGTGAAATTTTCACTGTATCACTGGAAAGGATTGAACTTTACACATGCAAAGTATTTCTTTGGTTGAAATAAAGGTAAATACTGTACGATTTTTTTTAAAGTGCCAATTTAACAAAGACTAATAGGGAAAAATCAATGGTGGTATTACACCTATTTAGGGAAACTAAATGTGCACTCGTGACCCTATTGTACTTTCATTTTTAAAAGTTATTAATAAACCAGTTCATACATTGTAAACATGGACTATTCGGAATGGATTTAGACACAGAAAGTACGTTTGAGGTAAAATTGCATTGAAATGGGGGTTTACGGGTGTTTTCTTAGTCAGATGGGTGGACAGACGAAGCTGTATTTAGATTAGTGTGTTAAATTTGAAATTACCCTTACAGTTTTTGTTTTGTTTATACAACATGTGAATTTTTTATTTCAGTGTTAAACATGTTCTGAAAAGCATTCTGTTGAAAAATCTTATATGTGAATTGGTCTGCAGATGACACTTCAGCATTAAAGTATGTATCAACTATCATCATGTTTTTTTTTTGTTTTGGCCGCAAAAGTTTACAATTTGCCATTGTGCAGTCTACATTTTTCACAGACAATAACTCATCTAAACACTTATTTGTCCGGGATTTATACACATCAGAATCTAGTCTCACATACTTAAACTTTATAATTCTTACCAATTATTTTTTGTACCAGCATTCCAAGGGACATAACCCTTTTTAAAAACATTTTGAGGTATTTTTTTATTACTCTTTCTCCCCATTTTCTAATGTAAAATACAAGAAAGTGGACTTTTTGTGTAAATCTATTAGAAATATACTGTTATGAGTAAATAAAAAGACTTTGATACCAGTAGCAATAAATTATTGACTGAAAGGGAACCGTTATTTCTCACACTAGGGGAACAGACCAAAAACTCAAGTTGCACATAAGGGCTTATAGAAACTTCCGTGTAGACTGTTAACATTTATAGAGACAGTTCTTTCAGCTAAAACACTTTAATTATTGATTTAACATTACATTTATTTCATTTTTGTGGGAAAATAATCACATTTGTTTTATTTTTTAGACAAAAGATATCAAGTTTTGATGAAAAAGGAAGGAAGGAGGAAAAATGGACCAAAACAGACCAAAACAGACCTTCAAATGAACTCTAAAAGGTGCAATAAAATTGTTTATCATCTTAAAGTTGTCTTGTATTCTATTTAATTGTTTGAATGCATATATCATGAGTTTATGATCAGATATTAGTCAACACTGCATTTTATAATGATACACTGAAATTAGGATTTTTCGAAGAAATTGGACTGAAATTGCAGTAGGATATGGCCTTACGTTATAGTGATTTTCTCTGAAACTATAGTTCTGACTGAGACAAAACTTGACAGTTATGCTTGAAATAACTTGCAATTGGAGGGGGAAATATTGCATTAAGTTTATTTGACATTTAGGTGTTCTTTAGGTGTAATACCACCAAATCATGGTACGTCACATCCGGTTGCATACGAAAGTAGGCCTAAAAAAATATTCCCTTGAATTTGACAGTTGTAGAAAATTAACCCTGCATTTCAATGCACTTAAATTTTTCTGAGTCGTAAATATGTATGTTGGGTGTCTGAAAGCATCATTCTTTTTTTATTTGATGGTCTTATAAAATATTTTGGAACGTTAAGGTTACATAGTTACCAAAGCAGGTAACCAGTAAATAACAGTGTAAAAATTGGGTTGTCTACCCTCGGTGGTGGTTACTTTCTTATATGCAATAAAATGTAGTGTGAAATTTTCACTGTATCACTGGAAAGGATTGAACTTTACACATGCAAAGTATTTCTTTGGTTGAAATAAAGGTAAATACTGTACGATTTTTTTAAAAGTGCCAATTTAACAAAGACTAATAGGGAAAAATCAATGGTGGTATTACACCTATTTAGGGAAACTAAATGTGCACTCGTGACCCTATTGTACTTTCATTCTTAAAAGTTATTAATAAACCAGTTCATACATTGTAAACATGGACTATTCGGAATGGATTTAGACACAGAAAGTACGTTTGAGGTAAAATTGCATTGAAATGGGGGTTTACGGGTGTTTTCTTAGTCAGATGGGTGGACAGACGAAGCTGTATTTAGATTAGTGTGTTAAATTTGAAATTACCCTTACAGTTTTTGTTTTGTTTATACAACATGTGAATTTTTTATTTCAGTGTTAAACATGTTCTGAAAAGCATTCTGTTGAAAAATCTTATATGTGAATTGGTCTGCAGATGACACTTCAGCATTAAAGTATGTATCAACTATCATCATGTTTTTTTTTTGTTTCGGCCGCAAAAGTTTACAATTTGCCATTGTGCAGTCTACATTTTTCACAGACAATAACTCATCTAAACACTTATTTGTCCTGGATTTATACACATCAGAATCTAGTCTCACATACTTAAACTTTATAATTCTTACCAATTATTTTTTGTACCAGCATTCCAAGGGACATAACCCTTTTTAAAAACATTTTGAGGTATTTTTTTATTACTCTTTCTCCCCATTTTCTAATGTAAAATACAAGAAAGTGGACTTTTTGTGTAAATCTATTAGAAATATACTGTTATGAGTAAATAAAAAGACTTTGATACCAGTAGCAATAAATTATTGACTGAAAGGGAACCGTTATTTCTCACACTAGGGGAACAGACCAAAAACTCAAGTTGCACATAAGGGCTTATAGAAACGTCTGTGTAGACTGTTAACATTTATAAAGACAGTTCTTTCAGCTAAAACACTTTAATTATAGATTTAACATTACATTTATTTCATTTTTGTGGGAAAATAATCACATTTGTTTTATTTTTTAGACAAAAGATATCAAGTTTTGATGAAAAAGGAAGGAAGGAGGAAAAATGGACCAAAACAGACCAAAACAGACCTTCAAATGAACTCTAAAAGGTGCAATAAAATTGTTTATCATCTTAAAGTTGTCTTGTATTCTATTTAATTGTTTGAATGCATATATCATGAGTTTATGATCAGATATTAGTCAACACTGCATTTTATAATGATACACTGAAATTAGGATTTTTCGAAGAAATTGGACTGAAATTGCCGTAGGATATGGCCTTACGTTATAGTGATTTTCTCTGAAACTATAGTTCTGACTGAGACAAAACTTGACAGTTATGCTTGAAATAACTTGCAATTGGAGGGGAAAATATTGCATTAAGTTTATTTGACATTTAGGTGTTCTTTAGGTGTAATACCACCAAATCATGGTACGTCACATCCGGTTGCATACGAAAGTAGGCCTAAAAAAATATTCCCTTGAATTTGACAGTTGTAGAAAATTAACCCTGCATTTCAATGCACTTAAATTTTTCTGAGTCGTAAATATGTATGTTGGGTGTCTGAAAGCATCATTCTTTTTTTATTTGATGGTCTTATAAAATATTTTGGAACGTTAAGGTTACATAGTTACCAAAGCAGGTAACCAGTAAATAACAGTGTAAAAATTGGGTTGTCTACCCTCGGCGGTGGTTACTTTCTTATATGCAATAAGATGTAGTGTGAAATTTTCACTGTATCACTGGAAAGGATTGAACTTTACACATGCAAAGTATTTCTTTGGTTGAAATAAAGGTAAATACTGTACGATTTTTTTAAAAGTGCCAATTTAACAAAGACTAATAGGGAAAAATCAATGGTGGTATTACACCTATTTACAATGTGCAATTTTTTTTATCGTTTAGTATATTTGTGTACAAACTTCAATTCTAGATGACGATGAACGACCTTGAACGCCCATGAGTGTCTTGCACAGTCTTATTTCTTACAAGAACACACCCGCGACATCGATGTAAACAGTTTCATACAAGGTATCACTTCAAGGGGTTGAAATTCTAATCTGGCCACATTTTGGGGAAATATGTGACATCTCTCTCCCCCTTTTTACAATATTTAATATATATAAAAAGCGACTTTTTGTGATTTCCTCATGCCATTTTTATACAACAGCAAAAATTTTGCGGTCATATATTGGTATCACGTTGTCCGATGATACTTGGTTTCCGGACAATAACTTAAGTATAAGTGAATTGAAATATATGAAATTTAAACACAAGGTTTATTACCATAATAGGAAGGTTGAGATTATTTTTTGGGGTTGTGGTCCGAACAGTTTAGGAATTTGGGGCCAAAATTGGGACCAAAGAAGCATTTTTGCTAGTTTTCAGACAATATTTTGTGGAACGGTGTATAGATCCTTATCAAATTATACCACACGGTTCCATACCAGAAAGGGATGAATATGAATGGCGTTGGTTGGTTATAGCTCAAATCGTTTAGGAATTAGGGGCATAAAAAGGGGAAAACCAAGGGTGTCCTAATTAATGGACAATTTCTTTAAGTGAAATGTAAGGTTTAGATTACCTCCTTTATTTTGTTTTTAAATTATTAAATGAGTTATTATGGTTGCAAAATTCATTGAAAATTTAAATTTAAATTTTGTTTATATCTAGATGGATTTTTGTTGGGGGGGATTCAATTCTCAACAGCATAGTGTATTGCAAATAAAGCAAAAATGAGGGGGTCAATTCTCAACAGCATGGTGGTGTATTGCACAAAAGCAAAAAAATGAATATAAATTCAATTCATATAACCAACTCTTAGTTCTTTGTGTGTCAGAAACCTATTTTGTGTCAACTATTTAATTACAAGCCAAATTCAGACCTGTATCGAACACGAATATTGTGTCCTTTTTTGTCCCAACTGTTCAGAGATGGACCTATGCGGTCGTATCCAGCTGCGCTCATTTTATATAACAAATATATGTGCTTCCGTACTATTATTAAATATATTTATGTTTTAATTCGCCAGACTTAAACGAACATAAATTATTTATACAATAAAACTCAACACATGTATCAGAAATGAGCTCTCCTTGTGAGGGTAGCATAGTTTCGAAAGTAACAAAGAAAGAAGAAGGGGAGTCATATACCAAGGTTTTTTGAAACAGTTAATTTTTCTGCTATGTTTTCCTGAACATACCATCTTTTGCAGTTTTAGATGTCCATCTTCCATGTTTCTTAAATAACATGTCATTTATACTAGCAGCGGTTGCAGCCGTCGCACCACCTGTCTCTAACTTTGTAAACCAAAATTAGATTTTTCTTAACCTTAATATCGAAGAGCGTCTAACAACAATTCTCCAGCTCTTGTATAAGATAGAGGAGCAACCCCTCTCAATACGAACATAAGTGTTAGTTTTCTTACGAAAAGATACTGCTCTAAAAATGAATTCGTTAGAATCGATTGCTATGTTAGCTTGTGATTAATATGTGTGTAACTTATAGAACTAGACTACATGTTGTAAGTCTTCGCAATCAATACTCTACTACCTTCTCTGTCTTGGTCAGTCTTACTTTTTTCAATAAATAAAGACACATAAGTAGGGTAAAACCATATATCTGATCTTTTCAAATTAAATTGTTCGGAAAATCTTTAAAATCCTGAATAACTTAAGCTTGTAAGACATATACAGGCGACTCTTCTTTAAAGTGCTGAATTTGTTACCGTATTTTTGTGCAATCTGTTACAGAATTTCAGGTGACATAGGCTCTTCCTTTTTACAATGTAACGCCCGATTGACCGATGAACTCCTTTAATAGATGTACAAAGAAAATAATTACAAGGATCGGCAAATCCGGCTAGTTTATGTTACCAGCTAATTGCGTAGTAAGCTCTTTTAACAATAGATGCGGATTTGTGTTTTTTACATAAATGAATCAGGTATTTATATAACGAAAACATCGTAGTCTGATGTTGGTAAAGAGTTAACATTAAACGAATCTACAAAAATTGTTAAAGGCGTACCTGTACTTCTTTCGCGTATTTTCAGCTTTGGAGTGTAAACAAAATCCTGGAAAACACTTTGTTAAATTTTGTAGTGGCTGGTGTTGTGAAAGAATTTCTGATGACCACCTACATGCACCAACGCTGAAAATATCTGACAAAGGAGTAGGTTCAGTAAGACCCCTTTTTGGCATCAAAATTAAGCAGTTTTGCAAAATTGTGAAAATGTATTCTTTAAGCTATTTTTTGGAAAGTAGAATGCTTCTGCTACATAAATATGTGCTGTTTTTGACAATACTATGTACATATATCGTGTACTAGCATCATAAAGTCATACTTAATTACTGAAATCTTCACAATTATAGCATTTTAGTTCAATTTTAGACGGTTTCCGTCTTAAATGAAAGTGGCCGCCTTCGTGTTCATTCATAACATTGAAATGTAAGTTGTATTTGATGATAATACATAACATATATAAAGGTTGAGGATGAACACGGATGCGGCCACTTTCATTTTTGATGAAAACCATCTGAAAAGTGACGTTGTTTGACATATTTGATAGATTTTTCATATTTAAGCTTCAATCGGAGCGTTTTTAATGACTGAACCAGTTAAAATCTTTTACATAAACTAATCGAATCAATTGAAATAGACACTTAAGTGTTTAAAAGGTGTCCTAAATATCTCGTTAGATGAAACTGAAATTTGGGGCCAAAATCGGCCCTTACCGGACCTACTCCTTTGCTAAATTTTGTAGTGGCTGGTGTTGTTAAAGAATTTCTGATGACCACCTACATGTACCAACGCTGAAAATATCTGACAAATTTGAAAAATAAAACTAATAGTAAATAAAAAAGTATATACATGACAAATGCATTTCGTATATAATCATTACTGACCTTGCTCTAGCTGTACTATAGCCTTTTTATATTTCTAAAAAAAAAAAAAAAGACCTCGCTATCAGTTCTATAGCCTTGTCAACATGTTTCATGTCTATATCACAGTAAAACAAAAACAGTTATCTACATATTGTTCTTAGCCTTACAGCTCAAATATCAGAATTGAATTTCGTAAAGCCAAAAATGGAATTCTTCGTGTTCCCTTGAGAAAAAAAAATGCATTGCTGACTTGAAAATTCAATGACTTCCAGTACATAATGACGAAATTCCATGTTTCTTCTCAAGTCTTAAAGTCCAAAACGATGAGGACGGCCATTTGGGTACTATCAGAGTACCTTCTGATTTACAGAGTACTAAATAATTTATACCTTTTATTAACTAAATCAATTGGAGGGACTATCCAATTATTTTCATTTTTCCAATTTTGTATAAAAGCATCAATAGGTTCTATCGGTAATTCCAAAATTTTGAATTAAATCACTTCAATTTTGTATTAGCAATTGTCAAAATTGACAAATCTATCAACGGTATAAGGACCCCGTAAATTATCCATTAATTCAAAAACTCCGGAGATGTTTGCCAGTCATCTCTGTCCATCATTTTAGACAACATCAAAACAAAAAAATCAGCTCTTACAATTCTCTGATCTAGGTACCCGTATTGGTTGTACAATGACCCCTTCGAACAAAAGTTAAAAATGTCATATGCGAAACACTGTAAATGCATTTTTGTGCTACCTCTATCGATTATTTTTACACAGTTTTGATTATCTGTGTGCCATTTAACAGTACTGTTTTTTTTAAACAGATTTAACTGAATACAAAGCTAATTGAATAGCCCTTAGTTCTCGCCAAGTCGAACTCATGTTTTTCTCATACTCGCTCCATGTGGAATGAAAAACTTTTTCATTCAACTCTACAGTAAAAGCACCTGCGGCTACATTACTAGCATCTGAATACACCATATGTTCAGTAAGGTGTCATTCACAAATTTCTTCTGATTGAGATTTGTCAAACTGTCTGACCAAAATCTCAACTCTGCTAATACACAGTCAGTGTAAGCAATATCTAAATTACCATCCCATAATTTTCTGTTCTGAATTGCAAAATATATATGCCTTGTCATTAGGCTTGAGGCATTGCCCATAACTGGAAACATAGAAATAATTCTACCTGTGAACTGTGCTAACTGACGAGCACTTATAATGGGAATCCGAATTTTTTCAAAATATTGCCAAGCGATTCTTTTCCATCTTGTAATCTACGTCCAAACACTGCTAAACTATAGCTTAACGAATCCCGAATTAATCAGAGTAATTCAAAGCGTTGAACTAGATCAAAAATAGATTTTTGTTCATTTATAAAAAAAAATGCAGCTAATTCTAATGAGGATTTACTAGTTCAAGTAGCTTTTGACATTCTAAATACCCTTCCGACATTACCTAAACCATTATCTAGATAAAGCAATATATCTACACTGCATTCACGCTGGTATTTACCCATAGGTCATAAACATTGAACTCAAACCAAAAGCTAAAACTGAAAAACAATAAAACTTTCCGTTCTAAGAAAATCCTAAATATGAATGTTGCTCTTTGCAGATGTCCAAATAAAAATATCCAGATTTTAAATCAAATTCTATTAGGTATATATATATCTTTCTTAAATAAAATGTTGAGCAACTTTCCAACTGCGAATTTTATTTTATTTTTCAAACCTTTTAAATTCAATTCAGTTTTTTTTTTTCTTTTTTTTTTTCCGGACTTTTGAATGCCGGCAACACTTAATGGATATACTACAAAAGGCTTCCGATTTTTGTAGTACGAGATTAACAGCTTCGTTTACTATACAAAATCAGTATTATCATATGGTCCGACAAATATAGTCCCTAGTGTTGACAGTGGGTTACTTGCCAATATTTTTATACCCCTTCCAAATTTATTTCTCCATGTTTTATGCCTCAAATGCAATTAGGGGGTAAAATTACACTGTAAAAAAGTTTGGGTTCAGAATTTTAAAGGAAAGTAGTGATTTGGTTCAGCTGAAAAAGGTTAAAAATTAGCACTTCGGAAGCTGTCAAAAGATTTCAAAACGCTCTAAACATAAATTGTCCATATTTTGAGTTGGAGCCGATGAAGTTTTCTATAATTTTGATATATATGTCCCAAAAGTAGCACAACACACTTTAAAAATTTCATTTAGAAAGCACAGGTGGGATTTTTTAAAATTTTCATTTATGTTCTAAAAGAAATGCACAACGAATTAATTGTGGTCTCGGACCACATGCAGATTTATTGTTGCGGAATTGCATATGAGGCGATAAACTCATTAAAAGAATCAAATAACCTGATTTTTATAGTATTAATTATAAATTTGCTTGCCCCAATGTGCTCCCAAAAGCTACATGTTTAGATATTAAACTCCTTTTGACGCTTTGGCGAATTTGAAAAATCAACTTTATCAAAATACTTCACGTGTTCAAAAAGTATATCCATGTTCCCTTGCAACAAATATTTATCTACTAAATTAAGATACTTATCATTTATCTTATGTTGCTGGGTTGTTCCGTGGTGTAAATTTGCTCGCTGCTTCTATTGGGACAGTTTGCCCTCCAGTGTCCAAGTTGGTGGCATTCACGGTGACTGTTCCTCCGAAAGGTCGGCTGTTTGTACTGTTGATGAGAAATATCTGTAGTATTATAGAATCGAAGTACGACGTGAACAGTTGAAAAATGCTGTCACTTTTTTGTTGATGTGGGGCTATTTGCTGGGTTGCTGTCGTTGGTACTGATACAGGAAAACTAGGAAATGCAGCTTCTCTGTTACGAACTAAAGGAGTTGTAGACTCGTGTAGAAGTAATTCGTCTTCGTCTTCTGAACAGTGGTCTGTCATGGTAATACAGGCAAGGCAGCCAGTAGAACGGCGTATGCTAACCAGCGTAAGGCAGAACTTCGATAAGTAACACTATAAATTGTACGACTTTGCCCCCCGCAGAGCTATAGAAAAACAGTACATTAACGGGTGTTACACGGACTCTTTTTAGATGATACACGGACTCTTTTTAGTTGTTACACGGACATTTTTATGAATAGAATCACTCGTGCATGATCAGTGAGTGCATGGGCACTTTAACTTTCAATTAGATTTGAACTTTTTTGGTTCACCGACTTATTTCCTGTCTTTTTATTGAACAAAATATTTACGTTAGCATCAATATCTATTTTCAAACATTTCCAGTAAAATACTATTCACATCAGTTCACTAAGGGATTAGACATTTAACTTCAAAAGGGGTGGGGGTATGGTTTTTTCCAAAAAAAAAAGATATTTTGATCACAAATTTTATCAAAAAAAATTTATTATGGTCAAGCAGATAACAAATTAATGTTTTGCATGATTCCTGATTTTCCGAATACCGTAAATAGTGCTAATTTAAACAAAAACATTTGGGTGATGGCGTTGAAAAGTAAATAGTTAATTAATGTACTAAAAAAAAACATACCCGCCTCCTTTATGAAGCAAACTATTCGGTCAATAAACGTTTTCTTCAATATATGGATATGAATAGTATTTTGGACAATGCTGAAAGTAAAGAAAGGATGATACTGACGTGTATATTTCAATAAAAATAAGACAGGAAATAAATAAATAAAAATCAAATCTTATCAAAAAATAAAATCCCTATCAACTCACCAATGCACGATTGATCCTATAAACAAAAAGTGTTCACGTAATACACGTCCAAATAAGCAGCAAATCTAGAAGAAAATCATTCAAATTATGTCATCAATTTTGGGCGGTAAGCTGCGATTGGATCATATGGTAACACGTGTTTATTCCCGATCAACACTTGCAGATCTAGAGACCAGCATGAATTTAAGAAAATAAATAAAGTATATGCCTGAATATATTTAATATTAAGACAAAATTCATTTTTTCATAAACATTTCATTTACTATTGAAGTAGGAAATTCATTCTTTTGATACATTTATATTGTTATCGAATTAATATCAGTGGCGGATTCAGGTCCAAATATAGGACAAAACAGGGGGGGTCCAACTTTATATCCCCATTTAAATGCATTGATCATCCAAAACAAGGTTGTTCCAACCCCCGGCACCCCCACCACTGAATATTAAATTCATGAATTTGGCAACAGACGTATTTATTTAAAGGGGAGGGATGGAATGGAACATCCTGCATTTTTCATCAAAAATAAAGATTACAGCCTGTTTATCTTAAAATAAATTAGCCCCCCCCCCCCCCCCTTTTTTTTCTTCCCCGCTTTCCGTTTCATCCACAAAGATTAAACGTAATCCTACTTACCACTAAAATATTTCTTTTTGATATATTACTTTTTTACGAAGTTGCCTTTCAAAAGTCTTAAATGTGTACAACATTCATCTTTTACTTGAAATGGCTCTTTTTGTTTTATCAAATAATTAGATTCCTGATTTTTTTTCTTTAAAAAAAAATCTCGGTTGAAGGGAAATGAAAAATGTTTATACTATATTTTACATTTACTGCTTTATGGCTATCTAAGTATTTAAAATGTTTAGTCTTGCAAAAAGTATTATAACTGTCTTGAAACGTCGTACAAGTCAGATAAAAAACAAAAGTAACAAAGGAAACAG
Organism: Mytilus galloprovincialis; assembly: GCA_037788925.1. Classification (NCBI taxonomy): domain Eukaryota; kingdom Metazoa; phylum Mollusca; class Bivalvia; order Mytilida; family Mytilidae; genus Mytilus; species Mytilus galloprovincialis. The sequence goes on from JAWDJN010000033.1 coordinate 51,184, forward strand.
GCCGGTAACAACCAGCCGAATAGTTTTTCTGCACTTGTAGTCAGGTCAAGGTCCTCGGCTATCGCTATGATCTGACTACTCGTGCAGAAAAACTATCCGGCAACGGTTGTTACCGGCCTGTTTCTTTGTTACCTTTGTATTTTATCTGACTTGTACGACGTTTCAAGACAGTTTTTTATCTGACTTGTACGATGTTTCAAGAAAGTAATACTTCTTTTAGCAAGACTAAACATTTGAGAAACTTATATAGCCATAAAGCAGTAAATGTAAGTTATCATAGTGTAAACACATTTTTTTTTCATTTCCCTTCAACCGAGATTTTTTTTCAAGATTTTTTTTTCAAGAAAAAAAAATCAGGAATCTAATAATTTGATAAAAAAAAAAGAAAAAAAAGAACCATTTCAAGTAAAAGATGAATGTTGTAAGCATTTAAGACTTTTTAAAATGCAACTTTGTAAATCAGTAATGTATTAACGAAATACTTTTAGTGCCAGTAAGATAACGTTTGATTTTTATGAATGAAACGGAAAGCGGAGAGAGGGAGGTCTAATTCATTTTAAAATAAAGAGGCTGTGATTTTTATTTTTGATGAAAAAATGTAGGATGTGCCATTCCATTCCCCCATACAAACAATCGTAAAAATCGCGCGTTTGTTGCAAAATACATTAATTTAATATTCAGTGGTGGGGTCGCAGGGGTTGGAACAACCCATTTTTGGATGATCAATGCATTTAAATGGGGACATAAAGTTGGACCCCCCTGTTTTGTCCTGGATTTGGACCTGGATCCACCACTGATATAAATTCGATAACAATATAAATGTATCAAAAGAATGAATTTCCTACTTCAATAGTGAATGAAATGTTTATGAAACAAATGGATTTTGTCTTAATATTATATATATTCAGGCATATACTTTAATTTTAAATTCATGCTCGTCTCTAGATTTGCAAGTGTTAATCGGGATTAAACACGTGCTAATATATGATTCAATCGCAGCGTACCGCCCAAAATTGATGACAAAAGTTGAATGATTTTCTTCTAGATTTGCTGCTTATTTGGACGTGTATTACATGAACACTTTCGTTTATAGAATCAATCGTGCATTGGTGAGTTGATAGGGACTTTATCTTTTGATATTAGATTTGATTTTTATTTACTTATTTTCTGTCTTATTTTTATTGAAATATACACGAAAGTATCAGCATTTCTTTACTTTCAGCATTGTCCAAAATACTATTCATGTCCATATATTGAAGAAAACATTTATTGACCGAATATTTTGCTTCATAAAGGGGGCGGTATGTTCTTTTTTGAGTATATTAAGTATTTACTTTTCAACGACATCACCCAAATGTTTTTGTTTAAATTAGCACTATTAACGGTATTTGGAAAATCCGGAATCATGCAAAACATTAGTTTGTCATCTGCTTGACCATGATAATTTTTTTCTCATAAAATTTGGGATCAAAATATCTATTTTAGGAGAAAACCATACCCCCTCCCTTTTTTAAGTTAAATGTCTACTTCCTTAGTGTACTGATATGAATAGTATTTATCTGGAAATGTTTGAAAAAAGATATTGATGCTAACGTAAATATTTTGTTCAATAACAGGAAATAAGTCGGTGAACCAAAAATTCAAATCTAATTGAAAGTTAAAGTGCCCATGAACCCACTTATCATGCACGAGTGATTCTATTTATAAAAAGTGTCCGTGTAACAACTAAAAAGAGTCCGTGTATCGTCTAAAAAGAGTCCGTGTAACACCCGTTAATGTACTGTTTTTCTATAGCTCTGCGGAGGGGGGGGGGGACAAAGTCGTACAACTAATACTTACATTTAATTTATATCATACAACAAGCGCGAGAAATACGAGCCCAAATCATACGATACCTAGAATACCTGTTTTAAAGTCGCAATGCGACAAATATTGTCCAATGGAATACATTGTAAACATTACAGGTATTCTAAACACACGTGTTGATGTAAACAAACACACGTGTTTTACCAAAACAAATACATGTGCTTCCGTACTATTATTAAATATAAACCAATCCAATTACGAGATAAACGAGGATATTTCACTCCTGTATTGGACATTTTTACCCGTGTGTGAAAAAGATATGGAATTTATTCACACAAGAAAACTGATATTAATATGACTTTTCGCGAGTGCATATAGGCACTTGTCTCTGAATTTTCCCCCTATTTACCTAAATATATACTAGTAACAAGATGATTCTGACAACATAAGTAGGCGTGTTATACACCATTGTGTAGAAAAAAGATTTAAGACATAATAATGTTTATTGGTTTACTGATAATACAGGTTTAATAAAAGTTAAAATTCCGCATTTATTCTCGAGTCCCCCCTTTTTTCTTTGCATTCTGAACTTTGATCGTGGTTGTCACGTGACGTTATCGTAATGTGACGTCACTTCCAAATTTTCTTACGTTTGAAAGGGAATTTTGTTTTTGTAAAATCCAGTTCCATCCTGAACACAGATGAAACCTCAAAAAAGAAATAGGAAACCGCCTAATAGTTTACGATCTGGTGCAGAGAAAAAGGCTACTTTAAAGCGAAAAAGACCAAATATTAGTAAAATTCATGTGCATTCTGAAAAAGACCCTGGCTCCTCGTAGGAACCAAAACATTATTGCGGCGGGTAGTCATTCAACTCAAGTTATGGTAAATGCAAGCGCAGACGACACTATTGCCTCCAGCCAAAACCAAACTGACCGTGCGGAGTTGGACCCTGTGACAGTAGCCATTCCTGGACCGTCATCTTCGAGAGTTCCGATGTCGAGTAGAGATTCTCAGCGACCAGAATTATACGATGTCGCCTCAACAATCCACAGAAGAGCAGCCGATAATGATTCTAGTATAGTTTCCAAAGTCGAGATGGTCCCATCGATTCAGGATAGTCATGGTATGTATACACAAACAGGGGACCGAATGCACCCCCTTTTAGAATAGTAGGTGGTTCCAGTAGCTAATTACAGGCTCGCACTCGTCCAGTAATGAAATTGCCCTCTTTAATCACATTCCGGAAATCATCCCTAGCATATTTGATACGATTGGGGCTCATATTCCATTAAAGATTAAGGAGAAAATTTGGCGAGGTGATTTTCTTCATTTAGGCTTATTGCTAAAATCTGCTCCAGTTTTGGGCTCTGATTCTACTTTGGGTGGCGATTTTGTTTTGAAAGGAGATGCCCTGACTGTGGTTAATAAGAAACCAGATTATTTGAACAATATAGAAATTTGGACTTCGGCCTTTATGATTTATATGGCAATTTTATTAAAAAAAAAAGGTCTATGAAAGCCCAAGAGTATTTGAAATATATGCAAAGGATTCGATTAGCGTCGTCTAAGGGTACTAATAATGTTTGGGCCGTGTGCGATTATCAGTACCGACTAAAAAAAAGAGTGCTTTCCATCATCTTTCTGGGGTGTCATTGATCAGAAATTGTGGGTGTTGTGCGTGGTGACAGGAAATGTCGATCAATCATCGTACATGTATGTAGTCAGGGGCAATAATTCTCATCCCTCCTCGAGTTATCAATCAGCAAGGAATATAACTTAAATGTATCATGGCCTATACAAATAGTGTTCACTCGTTTTATAGCTTACTTTTCGTATTCTGGTTTACCATCATCTACAATCAATACATACTTATCCGGGATTAGCCATACATCATAAATTATTAAGTGTAACTGGCACTACATGTACTTTATAGTTTCTAAATATTCGAAGGAGTTCGAAGGTAGAGTCCCTAATTATCAGGTACTCGTGCTCCTGTTACTTTATAAATTTTGCACAAAATTATACGATAACTACCATCCGTTTGCTCCTCTCATTGTGAATCTTGTCTGTTCGCTTTTGCTCTTGCATTTTTTGCTTTATTAAGAATAGGTGAGCTCACTGCCAATACGAGTACAAATATCGGAGCCCACACAAATGTTCACTAATGATTTGTCATCGAAATTTTCAAATAGTAAATATTAATTGCATTGGAAGATTTGCAGTTCGAAAGATGACCAGAGAGGTACTTCAACGACGAGATCATTTTTGGGAATAAGATATCCTGCTTCTGACAAACCCTTGTTTTTTTTTACATTTTAATGGGTCTCCATTGTCTCGTTTTAGATTTATTTCTATTTTTAAGAAACCCCCTTTATTTTTGTGACGTCAAAGACCACATTCCATCACATTCATTTAGAATAGGCGGAGCGTCGCATAATAGCAGAATGGTGGCTTCGCCGGACTCAGAAATTAAAGTGACGACGAGATGTTGGGTTTTTGATGCATACACTAGTTACATTCGGATTTGGTAGATTTATAGATACGAAGATCTAAATATGTTTGTAAAGGTTTAACCAAAACAGTACTTTTAAGAATTTTTGTCATCGTAGAACCCCGTCAAGTTTAGGTCTTGGGATCATCTATTATATATTGGGCGACCAGAAGCGTTCAGAGAAGACCAGGGGGTCAAATACTGGGATTACAGCCAAAAGGTTATAATTTTTATTGACATGGCCAGCGAGGGATGAAATGGAAAAATTTGTTACCTTCAGTTAAAGAGAATCTTAGATGTTATCCACCTCCTCAAATTTTGATCATCCATTTTGGGTTCTAACGATTAGGGATTAATCTAAGGAAAAGAGCTAATTGAGTGTGGAGTGAAATTTTGCCTCGTAGATACTGGCAATTGGCAGAAAATCAGGTGGCTATCAATTCGACTCGTACACGAGTTAATGCAGCTGTTCCCAATATATTCAAAGAAGAATTAAATCATGGTCTTGTAATTTGCCATCCAAATATAAAAGCTCAAGAAAGAGATGTATTCAGGCATGACGGAGTGCACATGTCAGATATAGGTAATGATGTTTTCTTAAATAATGTTCAGGGAGCTTTAGAGTCGTTTGCAAGTTCGGACCGTCGTGTATTTCCTAATTGATGAGTTTAATCATATTTCAGTACGGTGTAGTAAACTCGTTTCGTTGGGGATGAGAGTGTATAGACCTTCTCATTTGGCGGGATCTGGCAAGATGACAGGGGGATTATGACCCTATAATTCTACGTTAGACCATATGTTAAAATATTCTACCTTGGTACCACAGGGAAGTTGTGTTGTTTATTAACGGCTTTCTCTTGTTTACCAGAGCGGCCGGTTCATCACTGTTACCAGTTTTGAATTTTTTCCACCGAGTACCGAGGAAGCGTTATTCAAGTTATGGCCTAGCGTCAGTGTGGGGTCGTGCTCCTCGTTCACTCTAATTTTCCTTAGAGGAACTTTTGTTACTTCTGTTACCAGAAGAACACATACTTGCCAATATTAAAAATACCGGAGGTTTGTATCGTCTTGCCAGACCTCGTTTACTGTTTTTCCCCTGCGGCCGATTTGATTCCACATACGATTTCTTGAATTATTTAATAGTATTAAGGAGTTGCGGAATGGTCGCCTATGAGACAACTGAACTGTATAAACAACGTTGGTATTGACATCTAAAGGTAACCGTACACACTTCAACAATGAGCAAAACCCTTACCATATGCGGCCGGTTTTATTCCACACAATATTTCTTGAATTATTTTAATCTTTAATTAACAAGTTTTAGTGGGGTTGACAACCGACAAATCGGCACATATTAACGGAGTTTCGCAACCGGCTGACATTTTTTTCAGAAATGCGAGTTAAGTACCTTGTGTTATATTAAAGGGGCACTGGCTACGAGATGTATAACAAATCTTAAGTATGATTTGTTTTTGTATAATCAATAATGAAAATAAAATAGTGAATTGATAATTCGCTTTTAGCAGCCAAAATGGTTCATTTTTGTCGAATTAAGCTAACTAAAATTGATAATGAGTCATTCACTTGCAAGTGAATAATTCGACCTAATTAAATGCGTATGCATGTGAACTTCAATGTATCCCCTTAACTAGAGATAGACAACGCATGCATTCTTTGTCTACTGGTTATTTAAATTGAAGAATGTCAACATCGAAAGTGAAACAAAGGTCAACCATTTGATGACTGATTTGATCCACAAAAAATATTCTTATACAGGTAAAAACGATGAGAAACATATATATTTTTAATCTCTAAAATAAAACTAAGAAGTCCTTAATTAAAATCCATTTGCACGAGTGTGCTTTTTCCATTTATAGTATATTTATGTTTACAGCGCTTATATGGTCAGCTAAAGTATACTCGATAGTTAATTAGATGGTGTCTAGACTTAATTACACACGAAACGAATCAACATATTATCGACCCTTTGCTGTGTAACTTGTTTACTTTAGACTTTTGATAGTTTAGATAAATGTTTTATATTCTTATGAATAAATTATGAGAATTTGAGTCAAATCGGTGTTCACTAATTTGACAGCTAGTTCCCATTTAAGGTATATAGGATTGTTTTTCTGAGACAAGTGCCTTTGCGTAGTCAGCATCTATCAAAAGTTTATAATCTATTATTCCATAACAAGTAATGTCCATTTACCGCGCGTTATATGGAAAAGGTAAGTTTAAATGTGCAGATATAAATATCAGACTTAAAAGTGAATATATAGAGTTTTTTTTCAATGTCAAGTAGGATAGTCTCTGATCTCTCTATCGATATTAATATATCAGTGGAATGAAATGATATATTTCCATTTTGTTCTTTTTTTTTATTTCCGTATGTTTATCATAAGGTCCCAGGAAATTGATTTAAGTGTACTACAGTTCGAATAAAAAAAAAATATTTTAATATTAATTTTGCGGAAATATTTTTTTATTAATTCTATTTATTTGGTAAAATAGGACATGCACATTTGAAAGGTAAGAACATTGTATATACTGTAAAGAATGGTTCACTTGCTCGTGTTTTGGAGCACAAAATAAAGAAATTGATAATATTGCACGATATGGCTTTAATGTACAGACTCAATAAAATTCGAATTAACCCAACGTTTGAAACATGCATGAGAAAAAAACAAAAATGCACAACGTGTATGAGTAAACAATGAATGATACTCGCAGGTTGTGCAACCGATGTATAGTATAGGCTATAATATTATAAGTTAAACAGTTTGTTGTGACCTAATACGATATATATTTGGTCTGTTAATTCAATATGGGGTGAGAGCGAAGAATGGAATTTTTCTGATACTGCAAATATATATCGTATTAGGTCACTAGCACACTGTGTAACGAATTTATTTTGCCGACTATCCACGATTTATTATTTAGTCTAGTGGCCTATCAAAGTGACCAAGTCTTTAGTATAAAGAACCGTCTTCCATCGGTTTATACAAAAACAAATCCCAACAATAACAACGTATTAGCTTTTGGTGTGTTTTGTGAATTTATTTAAATTGTTCATCCTCAATTTCTTAATCTGTTGTCCAGGTGAAACGTTTCAGATATTTCATCAACTCCTTGTTGCACCATTTCTAACTGTGTATCAAAATAAACCATATCAACTAACCCAATATGAAACAGAGGGTCTCTACACGGTCGTTTTTAACCAATTTTATTCCTAGAAAGGTATAAGACTGCTAACAATATCATTATTGTTTAAATAAAATTTTATACTGATCTCAGGTTCTACGAGAGGAAATAACAAGTTGGCCAACATTCCAACTGACTCCATTTTTCGGAAAATGACATCTGTAACGAACATAACATTTTAGCTACCTCTTTACAAGCAAAACCAATTGCAAATACTATGAAAGTTACAACTATATACTGGCTTCCAAAGCTGCACAAAACTCCTAACAAATATAGATTTATTTAGTCTTCAAGCATTTGTTCCACTACTAAACTATCTATACATTATACTTACTAGTACACTAAGTATAATAAAATACCAAATAATAAATTGTTCTAATAAGGCCTTTGAAAATAGAGGAACTAATTACTTTTTGAGTGTCAAAAATTAGTTGGAAGAACTTGATAAATTTCATGCTTATAGGTTGCACTTTGTAAATACAGCTTTTTCTCAAACCACGCCTCTTTTGGGGAGATATATAATATTTAAAGATAATTTGATTTGTTAACATATTGGTTCCCAAATATGATATCATTTTTCATCTCATAGAGACATACCTTGGGTCTGTTACCAGTATTAAGTGAAAAATGAATTCTGTAGTTGGTTAAAAGTAAAGGTATGTGTAGTACAAAATCTTAGTATAAGTTTAAACTGTAACAAGTTCGGGGCATATAAATGTTGGAAATATGCCGCACAGCCCTATGTTTTGATCTTTAAATACAATAGTAGTGCATATCCGGCTTTCTATTCTTCTTCTTCTTTAGGTTTTCAGTAGTCCTTCATTATCTGAAGATTATATATATACTGTTTTGCGCTGCGTGGCCTATAAATATATTTACAAAAACACAAAAATAATTGTTCTTGGATATTTTTTTCTCAGATTTAGCCGCAAAGAGAGTTCCTATGGGAAATTGCATTGTCTATATTTACAGAATTGCAACGTTATATTTTTGATTTCAAATCTGTTCATTTGTTTGGATTTTTCTACTCTATATACTAGTACCACTTTGCCTTGAAGAAAAAAAAATCCACACACCTCATTAAATGGGGATTTTAGAAGACGGAATGCGAAAAATATATGTTCAAACTCTTTTATGTCATTTTTTAGTAACAACAAACAAAAGAACTATGTCAATTTGACCTGCTTTGATACTATAACTGCCCTTGAATTTGTACTAGATATCATTTTTGTTCGCTATGGAGATTTCGTATATCTTCAAGTTATCGGAATGCCCATGGGGACTAACTGAGGACTTGTTTCTGTATTGATATGCGTTACAATTTATGACTAAAATCAGCGAAGACCCATCGAAAAAAACATCTGATTCAGACATTTAAATATCTAGATGATATATTGGCTCTCAATAAGATTTCTCCTACCGAACTAAGTTAATATAAAGCTAATACTAACAATGAACACTGCCCTTTCCTGTATCTTGATATCTATTTCTTTAACGGGAAGCTTAATACCAAAGTTAATGGTAAAAGAGATGATTGTTCATGTCCTATTGTTAATTGTCCATATTTTATGGTAATACTTTTTAAAAAGCACAAACATGTCGGCATTCCCTATTAAAGCTCACAAAACCTTTAAATAGACTTATTCGGAAATGATATAGTTACGATGCTGTTGTCAGGTCGTTAAGTATATTTTGGTATTAATATTGATTCTATAAATCATCGGCATTTTTGCTTAGTTTCTTTTGTTACCTAACCTGACATCGGACTCGGACTTCTTTTAAACTGAGTTTTACTGTGCGTAGTTTTGCTATGTGTTTCTTTATTCTCCATTGGCAAGAGGTTTAGGGAGAGTGTTGAGTCCCAAAACATGTTTAGCCCCGCCGCATTTTTGCGCCTGTCCTAAGTCAGGAGCCTCAGGCCTTTGTTAGTCTTGTATGTTTTTTTTTTATTTTTAGTTCATTTTTATGTTTTTGAGTAATCTATGACGTCCATTTTCTCTGAACTAGTACATAATTTTATTTAAGGGCCAGCTAAGGACCACCTCCGGGTGTGGGATTTTCTCTCTGCGTTGAAGACCCATTTATGGCCTTCGGCTGATGTATGTTCTTTGGTCGGGGTTTTGTCTCTTTGACATATTTCCCATTTTCTTTCTCAATTTTATAGATGGTAAGATAAATATATATACAGTCTTATGATTTGTGAGACAATACCGACACAGGAGGGACACTTTTACAAAGAAAAGAAAATATCATGAAACGATTTACAAATATTTTGGCAATAAACTTAGTCGATGTTGGTCTTTTTTCATAATGAAATAGTAACTTCTAATACGATTGCATTCCCATGTACTCTGTGAAAGTACTCATAGCAATATGAGGCTATTTTGTGATTAGGCTCTTGCATTTCATAGAACATATTAATAACAGACCCTGTAATTTTTTATATTCCTCAACAGGATTTGAACCCCATGCTTCGGTGACCTGCCTTCAAATTCATTTTAGCCAATGATTCCGTCACATCGTTAATATAAGCCTGACGTGGAAAAGATTTTTTCAACTTATATGATCTAGTTGACTGATTGATTTTGTTTGTCAGACACAATGCAGGAGGTGTTACCACGATTTTACAAAACCATTCAGCCCTGTAACATACCTAAACATAAAAAATAATTGATACTACTTTGACCGCATGGCAAGTTCTAGTATTATAATCTTTTTACAAAATTCAGGATTGTGTTTTCATTTACTAGAGCTGTATCGATATCATTGCTAGTGACCCCGATTGAGTTGACATCTCAGTAGTCAGTTATGTGGCTCAGACTTGATCTTAAAAGTAAATTTCAAACATTCCCTGTTGATTATTTTTAATATCGTTCAGGAAGTACGGTTCCATAGACAAATTTGACCTAAGATTAATGTGGTTATGTTTTTTATCCCTTTTAATAATAATAATAATAATGCAGACTAAAATAATTGACAAGTTGACTTATTTAGGTAATAATGACGACTAAACTAAGTAGGGGTAAATATATGCTACCATATAAGTGCATTTATCTGTCAATTTCTGAAATACAACTGATTGAATTCTTACAAAAGAGTTAAAGATTTGTAGAAAAAGTACATAAGATCAACGAAAACTTTCTAAAATCTTGTTGAAATCAACAAATTTCCAAATTTTAATACATAATTATACATTTGTATTGTTCTTCAAAACTGTTTTTGTTTTGTTTTGATTTTTAATTAAACAAGCCTGATGATCTACTGAAACAGAACAATTATATATTCTTCAATAAAATCGTGAGAGGGTTTTTCCGGTTATGCTTGAGTGTAGTCATTCGCCGCTGCGCAATGCATATGGCAAAATCAAGGGTACTTTATTCAAATGATTTGCAGCACGTGACTTTGGCCATTTTGATCAAATTACCTCCCATAGCTTAAGATTGAAAATATAATTTATTTTAGATTTGCGGATAATACAGTCCTTTTCCGTCATGTATCTAAAACTAATGTATCTTTAAAAACTTCCTTTGGCGGATATTTTCAAAAAATACTATGTCATTCTAATATAAATGCTTAAAACTTGATTTTTACGAAATGAGAAGATTGAAATCATCATGTTTTAAAAGAATTTGGCCGAAAACCTAAGAGAGCAGGTAAGTTACAAGTTATTTAACTTTAAAATTAAACCTACAAGGTGTTTCCCTGTATGCGAACAAATCGTATACAATATCTTCTTGCATATGTATTAATTTTCTGTTTTGAATTTTGCTATTTTACGATTTTCCGTCATTTTATATGATCTTATATAGCAATTATATTATGGTTACGCTTCCGAAAAAAACAGCCAAAATATGTCAGAGTAGACAATGTCCATTTGTACACGGACAGAAGCCTTAAAACATGTACAATTCACCTATATGCCTAGGTTTTGGCATATTGCCATTTTTATTTAAGGGGCTTATATAATCCTATTGTAATGGCTGCCGTCATGATAAGGCAAAATGGCCGCTATGCAAATTATCAAATTACCCCAAATTTTGCCATATGGTAGATACATGAAGAGACACATGTAACGTTTACTGTTGTGCATTGGGATTAACACACCTGCAATTTCAAATTTCGTTTTGTGTTCTGTCCACGGGACTGAATCTCGTTTTGGTTGATTTGCACGCTGTCTGAAATTGATAGACGTCACAATTAATCTATAAATTGTCAGTAGTAGATATACGAAGATGTGGTATGAGTGAGAAGGAGACAACTCTCCATTCAAGTCACAATTGCAATTTGTAAAATTAAACCATTATAGGTCAAAGTACGGTCTTCAACACGGAGCCTTGGTTTACACTGAACAGCAAGCTATAAAAGGTACCAAAATATTGCTATTGTAAAACCATTTTATGCGTGATGGGATCGATTCTGATTGAGGACATCACGAACGCTTAAGGGGAAGTGCAAACCTATCTTATCGAAAGCTAATGAATATCACAATATAGTTTTGATTTAAGGAAAATGAATGAAGAGTTGAACCTGGTTTTATGGCTAGCCAAACCTCTGGCGTATATGAAAAGGTAAAAATAATATTGCTAAATTGACAACACTACGTGCCAGAAATACAGCACACACAAACGCAAGAACATTCATTATAGAGCAACGAACAAACAAATAGTATAATAGTCTACACAACATGCAAATCGCAGAAAACTTCGAACATCTTCCTTTAATGCGAGACACCACAGGGCATCGCAAACACGCTTTGAATCGGTCAACTTTGCCATTTGATAACGCGGTTAAACATTGAGAATAGTTCTAGATGATATGAAACCAATGTAACAAATTGTTTTTAATAGCAAAAGAGCAATGAATGCATAACCATTAGTATGCTGATTTTTCTGATCCTGCTTGGTAAGTTGATTATATCATGTATAACGAAATAACTCAAACACAATTAAATTACATATGAAACAATAGGAGTAAGACAAATAAAACTGAGGAAACATTTTTATTATTGCAAATATATCTTTTTAAAGATATTTAAATAGCATAAACTGTCTTATATATATATGCTACAGAAAGTAATACTTTGCAGCTGGTGAAACTTTTCACAATAAATATTCAGCAGCCACTGGACGTCAATGTGAAATTTATGCTATAAAGAATTTTATTAATAAATACATGAGAAGGATTTCTCACATGGATTTGAGCATTTTCTTTCGCTTAATTCGTTAATTTTCTGAATATATAAGTTAAACGGGTCAGTCATTCCGGTACTGTAGCTGAATAAAATGACGGTGAAGTATTCGATCAATATCACATAATTTGAAAGAGACAAATATGTTGAAATTACAATTTCGAAAGATTGTCCAAAAATGTAGTCATTATATTTCAAAGTGAAATCCTAATACGTCTGCAATATACATAGCATTGTAGTTAATTGATTCAACGTGTATACATGCGAATAAATATTCAAACGACGCTTTACAAAACTATTTTGAATTGTAAATTATACGTAAAGATTCAGATCAATTTAAGTCAAACCAGAAAACTAACTGCCTAACTTAATATAAGAACAAATTTCAAGAAAAACACATATGGCAGACACGAACCAACGACAACCACTGAAAAACATAAAGAATTTGGTAGAATTAAACATGTTTGTGAGCGTCTAACCCTACCCCTAACCTGAAACAATGATGTAACAGCACAACATTAGACAAATTGTAAACATCAGTTGCAAATATCTGAACTCAAAAGATCGGTATGAGACACAAAAGCAACTAACATAAAAACAATAAAAACAAATCTATAATTAGATTCGTTCAAGCTCAACTTTGCATCAAGGAGCTGAAACCTTAACAATTTAATTTTTTAATTTCTAATAATTTTAATAATAGAAAGATATATTTAAAATCATGTCAGAACAGAAGTACTAACTACTGACCCGATTATACAATCGGTTACTGATTGTCAAACAGAAGCAGTTTGGACCCCTTGCTGTAAAAAATGAAAACAAAACTTGATAAACTGAATATGTCATTCGCTTTTTCCTTGATTTATCTTCACCAACAACGTTCAAAGCTGAATATTTGAACACCAAAAATGTGTACAAGCCTCAACAACTAAAGAGCTATATGACCAAAAAGACACAAACCCATCTAAGGTTAAATTTGTTTAAAGAGGTCGAAACCTTAGTGTCTTAATAACTTATAAATTCATAAACAGACAATTTCTTATCTAGTTAGTACTAACGTTCGACTACCACTGGGTTCATGATACCATCGGGGACTGATAGTCCACCGGCATTGGTATCAACCCAGTGGTGTAAAAATATTAAAAAAAAAAACAATTTATAAAAACAATTCATAGAAATAGGACGCAACTGTAAAAAAAATAGACCGTTCTCGAGAAAACCCGGAAAAATAAAATGATTTAATCTCAAAACTACTTTTCAATTATGTTTCTTTTGTCCAAAGCGCCTTTCTAGCTTTAACTGAATGGAAATGTCGGAAGCAAAATATTTGAAATCCAATGATGTAAAAGCTTTATGAACAATAGGACGTCAATACATAGCCAAATCTACCTAACTAGTACACCTTCAAATAATGGAAATAATGTTGGCTGATGATAACTTTTTTCACATATACTACACATGGTTATTTAACCCATTCGTTTCATATTTTACCAGAGACAAAATGTCTATTTGATTGCATTTTGCATTGTATTCACACAGGGGAGGAAGGGGTAATCAATTCACTCGATAACAATTGAAGATTAACGTGTTCGTATTTGAAAACAAAAATATTATTTTAAGTATTCTGGCGTAAATATTAAATTTAATCCTGATATCTATGATGAGTTTATTGACAAACAATTACTTATTGTATGTTAACTCAGATCACTAGTTTCCCGGCAACAATGAAGTTGTGGTTATCACTCAGGCATTCCATTTTACAGGATAAAATTTAAGATACTTTTAACTATATTATGTCAGACTTATCTTTGTATAGCCGTATGTATTGCGTGTGTATTAAATTACATGATTTTACCTCCTGTATAGATATCACGTTAATGGAAGTGTAAAGATACATGTAGATAACTATTTACTCAACAAATATCATTTAAAAGCCATACTGAAAAACAGGTATCTTTAAATGAGTTACTTTTCGAATAATTCTAACGATCATTCATTTGTACAGATACAAAAAATGTAATATTTTAGAATAGCGGATATGTTGATGGTGTCAGGTGGTAATGATTTGGTCAGTACTTGCATGTAAAAATATTAAAGACACTTAGAGGCCGACAATAGGTTTTTCTGTAATTGATAAATGTCTTTACAAAATTCAAAGTTCTAAATTCTACAGTAGAAAACTGTGGATAAATTTAACAAAGGACAGTTACAGACATGCCATCAGCATTAACATTCTCTATAGCAAAAAAAAAAAACCAAAACCCAACAAATGCACAAACTCAAGGGCCCTTTGGACAACGATCATGAACACACTCAGTCTGTCAGAATTTGTATTTAAAAAACAAAATTCGCAGCTCCATGTAAATAAGTAGATGCGGTAAGTGTGGGTTTTGACCTCATACTTCAGGTTTATCTGATGAAAGATTTTGTACACTTTTTAAACACTTAAGTGAAGTGTCTACTTTAGTCGATTCAATTATTTTTTTGAATGATTTGAACTTCTTTGGTCATTAAAAACGATCAAATTCAAGCTTTAATATGAAAAATCTATCAAATAAGCCATAATACTTCACACTTAAAATAATTTTTGTCAAAAATTAAAGTGGCTGCATCCGTGTTCATTCTCAACTTTTATATTTGCTATGTATTATCATCAAATACAACTTATCTTTGAATATTTAGAATGGACACAAATTCGGCCACATCCTTTTAAGACGGAAACCGTCTAAACTTTGAGTCAAATGCTAAAATTGTGAAGATTTCAATATTTAAATCAATCAACTAATATCACTCAATCAGATTCAGATAATGAAAACACCAGACGTCAGCCATATTTTATAAACCATTACATCTTTCTCATCTGAAACCAAAGGAGTAGGTCCGGTAAGGACCGATTTTGGCCTCAAATTTCAGGTTCATCTGACGAAAGATTTTGACCACTTTTTAAACACTTAAGTGTCTATTTTATTTGAATTAATTGGTTTATGTGAAAGATTTTAACAGATTTAGTCATTAAAAACGATCCGATTCAAACTCAAATATGAAAAATCTACCTAATATGCCGAAAAATGTCACTTTTCAGATGGTTTTTGGTAAAAATGAAAGTGGCCGCATCCGTGTTCATCCTCAACCTTTATATATGTTATGTATTATCATAAAATACAACTTGTATTTCAATATTAAGGATGAACACGAATGCGGCCACTTTCGTTTTACACGAAAACCGTCTAAAATTTAATTAAAATGCTAGAATTATGAGGATTTCAGTAATTTAGCATGACTTAATGGTGCTAGTACCGGATAAATGTGCATTGTATTGTCAAAAACAGCCCATATTTATGTAGCAGAAGCATTCTACTGTCCAATAATTAACTAAAGGTTTACATTTTAACAATTTTGTAAAACTGCTATATTTTGGGGCCAAAAAGGGGTCTTAATGAACCTACTCCTTTCTGCCATCAAACACTATTTTTTGCTTCATAGTTGTGCATCCATTCAAAATATAAATTGTAATAGGGTAAAACAAAAGTGCACCAGAGAAGAAGCCAATATAGTAGTTTAAGAGTTAATTTTTTTTTTGTGTGCGAGATGGTCTTTAACCTATGCCGAGATCTTTATTTCTCAAACACTTGCGTTGCAATTTTCGGCAAAACAAACATTTATAAACAAATTTTTCAGTAGTCATGTCATTTGCTTAATGGTATGATCAATATCTTTCAGTTATTAATTACCCTTTTTATATAAACATCGGCAAAAACAAGTTTGCGTTTGTTCACGTTTGTTTTGTGTTTTGTTGGTTTGCCTAGTCAAAGTTTCGTTCCACAATACAAATTATATACAGATATACAGAGGACAATCCTGAATAGATACAACTACAAAGCATTTTATTCTCTCAATATGACAATCTATAACTATAAGTAGACAAGCTTTCTAAAAAAGCTATTCCTAAATTTTGCATTTATTTTTTGCAGATATATGTGTTACGGGATGGGGTAAAACAAGTGTAGTTTACTTTGCAACCGGTAATACTGCAACCCTTATTTGTCCCCTCAATACTTTTGGGGAACATGTCACATGGAGAAAAGATTGGATTATCATTAACGACGCTAACAATAAGATAAATCCTAAACTTTTGAACAATGAAAAATACAAAGTGGTGAGTAATGAAACACACAGAAACATACTTTATATACGAATGGCTGAAGATGATGAGGTTGGAGAATATCATTGTGTAACAACAATAAATAATGGTATCAAAACCGGGTTTGTTCAGTTGCTAAAAAAAGGTAAGGACATTTTTTTCCAAACAATCAGTCCTTTTCGATTAAAATTTTGCCTTTTTAACATTGAGTAATCTTACAAACCCACAGGAAGGTATAAAAATAATTTTGAAAAAAACGGTTCACTCAGGCACTATATTTTTTTGTGTCGGTTTACCTGTTAATGTAAATGTATCCGACTTTGAAATTGATGTTGGTATAACACGCTTTACCTAAATAACTTATTATTTAAAGTTCAGAACATTGGGCGGTATGGGAAGGCCTATAACAACAGTTATGGGATTATAAAATTTACTTGATAATTCAAATTTCATTTAAGTTTGTTAACGTATAACGAATATTATGTATCTGTCAGCAAAATCATGGAGAGGCCATAAAACATTCACAAAATACATTTCCATTTCACAATTCACAAACATTTGCTTGTAAGCAGAAATCATCAACAAAACAAAAATAATTGTAAGAAACACAAGGTCTGAAAAAACGCACAACAAGACTGTTAATAGTTCTTGAATGTTGAAACAGGTTTATCAGTTAACAATAACTATTAAACTCATCACTTCTAACGAAATGTATCATCTTAAACCAGTCTAAATCCCACACGATGTTATTGATGGGTGTGGTGGCAAAAGGAGGATACATTTATGTTAGGTTTTTTGTAACCAGTGATGGGCAAATTTCGGATTGTGATGTTTTCTTAGCACTAGATGGTTTTACACTGTCTTCGAAAACTCATTTTTTTTCTGTACGGACACATTTCTAGAAATTCTTTGTTTTCTTATAGATACAGTTACTTAAACGTAGCATTATCTTCTTGGAGTTTTCCCTTTTGTGCGATTCCGTGTAACCTTTTAAATCTTAAAATCAAATGTTTTTCTATGAGATTGATATCAATACATACCCACACATTTCGGCAGTTGAAGTATGCTGCCTGCTTAGTAATGTCCGAGACCAAAATATTTTTAATTTTCAAACCACTATAGGAATATTATATATCTTTAAATTTTGAAGAGATGAAATAAAGTGAAATTGACAAAAAATATCATTTTCACTATTAGAATAATGGAGTTGTCATTTATTTTGTTATAAACTTGTCACTGCAACTCCCAATCAAATATAAATGCATCAATATAACGATATACAATTGCATATCTATAACAAGTAATCCCAAAATAACTGTCTATATTACATGTTCTACCTGTCATGAATCCTTTTGTTTTTTAATTTTATGTCTGTCAGTGTTTATGCGTAAACATGTTGTTTTGCGAAATATGCAGGTTTAGTTTTTTAACAGATATATGATAAATAATGCCTTTAAAAAATCGGATCACGATACAACTGTTCTGGAAGGGAAACTAACTCTTCTGCAAGTTTTGATTGATTGACAGACAGAGTCAGATCCATGGTGTACTGGAGGTATCTTGTATATAATTTTTGAAACATTCTAAATAAGGAATGTGTCGCACTCGTGCAGAGCTTCAGTTCATTGTGCGGGTTTGGTTTCATTTTAGTTTTTGATCTGTTTAACAAAGTATATATTTTGTGCGTAAAATGCAATAATTATAATTATAGAAAAATTGTTAGGAAGCCGTTAGATGCATTGTTTCGACCTCAACGGATAAATAATTAAATAGTTCGTCTTTACGTTTATTAATTGTTCATTTTGGGAAAACATTCTATTTAAAATGCATTTCTGAGTACACTATACTCAAATATAGTTATGATTTTGTATGACTACAAACTATCGGTTAATTAAAAATATTTTGTCTAGAATGTATTGTAAAAAATCATTCATTAATGAGTTATTTCTTACTACATGTAGCCAAGCGACAAACTCTATGACATAAACGGTAGAATTTGTTTCTGCACCAGATGCGCATTTCGACGATCAATGGCTCTTCAGTGATATTCGAAGCCAACATGTTTAAAAATCAAAGGATCATAATGAAGACCTATTAATTAAAAGACAAAATAGAATAGCCAAAGTCGGACAAGAAATCAGAGCTTTTTATATGATACGTTCATTGATTTCAAATAGTTTCCAAAATTTTGTTATATCAAATTTCAATAACACAAAATCCGTATATCCATGTCAGTACCAAAGTACTGGCATCTGGACTGGTGATACCCTCTGGAGTATGAGTCCACTAGCTTACAGAGGTATCGACCGAATGCTAGTATTAACATTAAAAGGTATCAAATTGCAGCACCAGATGCGCAATTTGACAATCATTGTCTCTTCAGTGATGTTCGTGGCCAACATATTAGAAAATCCAAACCTAACTAAAAAGATAAAGAGCTATAAATCAAAACGAATTTTATTGATGCTTATTTGACATTATTATTAATTCTTTATCAGGGGTTGTTAGTGAATACTTGATATGCATTTTTTAAGCATTTGAGTATATATATAAACGTTATTTGCTTTACAGACATTCCAAATGTTTCTGTCATAGTAACACCTAATTCAACAGTATATGAAGGAACGCACGTAATATTTCAATGCATGCATGACGTAAAATCTACTACAGTTTTCAAATGGTTTAAACATGGTAACCTAATTCAAAATGTCAAGTCGAATTTAGAGTACTACATTGACAACATAACTAGATTCGATGCTGGAGTGTATGGTTGTAGCGTCGTAAGGAATATGCAGTATGGTTTCGGAAACGTTTCTTTAAGTGTATTATGTAGGTATATAAGCACAAGCGTGTTAATGAATTATTTTGTGGGAAAAAGTTTGTACAGCAGTACCTTATATCAGGGGTTTTTTCCGTCGGTTTTTCTCTCGATTTTATGACGAAATGGGCATGGTGAATTTTTACTGTGTATAATTTTCGCTGAATGAGAAAATACACGCGAAAATACAACTTTATCGCATTGTTATAGATAAAAGTAACACAATATTGATTTATTGACAGGTCTTTCATCTACCGGTATTGTGATCGAGTTTAGAGAGATAAAAAAAGACTTTGCGCATTATATTATCAGCAAATATATGTGATGCTTTTAAACTATTGCATTATCTTTTTTAGAAATATGAGCAAGGAATTATGTCACTATAGATAAAGTAAATAATTTAATAAATAATTATTTAACAGTGATTGGAAACCATCATGATATTACTATATATAACTTTTGATTAAACCTATTAATTGGATTGCCACTCATATCGTTGTCATATTGTGTCAGTAAGTATTATTGCATATTATATTCGAGAAAATCGCTTTGTGGAATATTAGTAGCTTCATTATGGGAGACTGTAGTTTATTTTGTGGCAATTCTACATGAAATGAATGAGATGAAACAACATCAATATGACCTCTTGGTTGCTATTTTCAACATCGTATCTGTTTGTTCTGAACAACGACGATTTTTTCAGATGCTCCAGATGTATTTGTGATTGATTACAATAATGGTACCCTATTTTGCAATGCCTCTGGTAATCCCGATAAATACACTTACGCTCAGTGGGAGCATAGTTCCAGTATGAATAATCATATCAGATACATCAATGGAACTGAAGATGGACATATTCATTTTACTGATCTAGAGAGTCAAACTTGGTTTTACTATAGTGGTATATACACATGTTTCGCAGAAAATGGTGTCATTCGTAACGCCATGCTTTATCAAAGTGGTTTCCAACATATAGAGCTTAAAGGTATTTTATTGTATCTTTTGAAACGTTGAAAAATGTGCATAATTGTCAAATGGCAAATGATAATCAGATAAGACAGTATAAAAAACAATGCATAGAAAGCTTATATATTGTCAAAGTAATCTGAGGTGATTATCGTCTCCCCCGGAAGTTAAAAAAACATGGTCTCTTAGTTGTTTCGTTCTAGTAGATTTAAATAAGTGAGAATCCAGTGAAAGTTCGCATTTGGTGATGTCCCACTCGAGTGTAAAACAGGAAGAGTATAAGAAGATATCTATGTCATCCGTTACAAATTTCAGAACAGTTAACAAATCATGATGACCTTTGTAAAACTTTCTCAGATATAATTTGTATTTTACAATTAAAAAAAAGTAACCTTGGTTCAATACAATCGTTGTAAGCAGCAGTCCTTTATCAAGAAATCATGATTTGAAACACAAGCCTTCGAATATCGTATAAACTTTAATGAAATACTCCCACATAGATGCTATTTTGTAGTTTTTGTAGAAATTGAAATTCACAATTGGTACATTTCTGTTTAAGTGAAATATAGTTATTGTTCAGGAATTCGGTCAGCAAGAATCAGTCTAAACTGCCTGCTGTATCCTTTATTTTATGTTTACTGGAAGAGATGCGTTCATTTTATATGTTATCACTACAGGCGGAATTACTTAGCGAAAGGACATAGTTTATATAGCAAAAACTTATGTTAAAGAATGTATATGCTTATTCAGCCTCCACCTTTTCTTAGCACAATTGTTTTCCTTCATTTCCTGACTAATTATATATGTATAAAAGTTTTAGAATTTTAGAATTTTAACATTTCAATTCCTTATGCATTTCGAGTATTTCTTATTTATATAGATCAGAAACTATAAATCAAAACGACCACGACGGAGAAATCCGGGTAGCCATATCAAATATTACCTTTGATTTTGTTGGAGCATTGGATTCTTCGTTACAATACAATACATATATCTAAAGAAAACATTTTAAGTTCTCTTTTTTTCTTTTATCTTAGTGTGTCGTTTTGTTACTTTTATTATTTCTACAATGCATCCTGAGCTTAGTTCAAAATAAATTATTTTGCAATTAAATTTTTTTCAGGAATTCCTCAATGTTTGCAAAATTCGATCACTGAACATGGTATTCAGGGAAAATCGACTATACTTTCTTTTGAACTTTATAGCAGTCCTAAGTATACCAGTTATCAATGGAAAACATTGACTTATACAATATCAAACATGTCGAGAAAATATGACACAACAGTTACTGGGTCATACCTCAAAACTGTCCTATATAATGATGTGCCTTTTCAAGTAGCTGTATGGAGATTTTCACTTAACATATACAACATTGATCAGGAAGATTTTGATATCTATACTATTCAAGTCGCAAACGAAATAGGGTACACTTCTTGTAGTATCCGTTTTAAACCCATGAGTGAGTATTTTCTATTTTGTTTAAGCTATATTGTAATTTATTCATCATTTCTCAAGATGCAATGTCATCGTAAAATATGGATTCTAGTCCAATGGTTACATATTATCTCTATGAACTATCTCCCCTCCCGAAAACGGTAATCCGTTAAGTCTTCAATACATTTATTATTGTGTCAATATTATAATATATAAAAGCATATGTATGATTATTTATCGTTTGTTTTTGATATGATTTAATGAATATAATAATGTAGTTCTTAATCCCCCGTCACACTAGACCACGATCGTACCACGATCACTGCGATTTTAAATAAATTAAGATCGTGGTGAAGTTGCAGTAGCAGAGCGGCATGTAAAAGTAAATTTTCGTTGTTTTCACGTTGCTGCTCCGTCCTCATTACGCTTTTTCAACGATTCCGCTACGATTATACAACGATTTCACCACGCTTGTTTTGCGACCTCATAACGATTATTATGATCTTAATACGCTTATCCCGTTCTCACTACGACCATATCACGATCTATCCGTTTGCTAGAATATTAATCTATTGTAACAAAAATTCATGATATCTAAAAAAAATTGTAGATTTAGCTAACAAAGTACTTATATTTGTATAAAGTAACATTCGTTTATATATAGTGGAAAATTGTTTTAACGTTAAATAAGCTACAATTAAAAATTACTTGCTAGTCCCTCTCTGTGATTATTATTAGATAAATCTGGTTAGTTTCCCAATCAATCTATCATGAAGGGGAGATTAATGATTCGACATTTTTTATAGTCTTTTTCAAAACCGATGAACAGTTCTTTATATTGGTATATAATCATTTTAAACGTTTCAAATATATGAAATTATATTCTATGTTTTTGATACACCAATAACAAAAACTGAAATATATTGAATTGATACATTTTGTAATTATTCAAAATTATATCTGAAACCTAAACTTAATTATAAAATAATGAACCTGTTAAAGGAGACAATACACGCATTATTTTTTTTCCGAATCCGCACATAATAAAAAGGAATGTCACACTTGCATACAAATGGCACATCAATATAATTAATTTACTGTGCATTCGTGCTCCACCTTTAATGAAGATTCTACATTATAAATATAACCAAAAGTTGTTAATCTATAGGATAGTGAAGACTAATGAAAAGCTAAACCACTGTAAAAAATATGTTTTTGATTTTTTTTAAAACTTCCTCAGAAAGACTTTCATGTATGCGTGTCTTCAAAACAGAATTAAAATTAAACGATTTTTAAATTCAGTTGATGTCACTACAGCTGGACGGTTCGTTTCAAAGGGTATCACCACCACCAGTAGTTGTGTTGACATGATATTACTAGTAACATAATGCACTATTGACCAAATACGATATGGGTCAGTAAATACCACATGAGGTGAGAGCGAAGATCGATTCCACTTATGGAATTTACTGGTCCCATATGTATCGTATAAGGTCACTAGCACATTATGTAACGAATTTATCTTACCGAATATCTTAAAGTCATAAGAAACCTAAAATAAAAAAAAAATAATGCATACGTTTTTTTTATAACTCAATGGATAGTTTTCATTATAAAACTTATGTACAATGAAGAAAATTCTTTAATTTATTCATATTTAGAAGAAGTTTACTTTATTTTAATTGCTTCCTTCCAGGAAGCAATTCCCCCGACATATTTTCCGTATGCAAGTGATCTCAGTGTGACCCAACTCGTTAAAATCCGGTGATCACAATACGCATGGATGTCCTTAAAATAAACTATTATCTGAATTTACATGTTAAACCCGTGCTCAATTTCCATGCTGTTTTGTCGATTGTTGACAAACAGGTGACAATCGTTAAACTTCGGCTTCAAAACACAAACTTTAATTACTTGCCATATTTTCACAACAACACTGACCAATTGAAAACAAAATCAACGATTATAAGAAATTTACACGAAAAAAAATGATCAATTCGTGCACAGAAGACTAAGTTTATGATGTTTGTATGCATTGGTTCAAGAATTGGAAGAACATTATTTTTCACCGGTCACTCGTTTCTTATGACTTTCACATGTGGTACTTAGACTAATGGCCTATTAAAGTGATCAAGTCTTCAATGCCGTTAGTATTAGGAACCTTTCTTCATTGGTCTTACAAAAACAAATGTCAACAATAAAATCTAAGTTACTTGCTAGTTTTTAATGTGTTTTAATAATTTATTTCAATCGTTTATTAACAATTTCGTCTGTTGAAACCACTAAGATTTTTCCTCAACACTGTATTGGTTAAATAAAAGGATGTAGCTTCACTACTAACCATGTATTGAAATAAGCACCGCTTTCTTACCTAATATGGAATATACATGGTCGCCACGTGGTAGTTTTTAACGAATCATGTTCTTAGAGTCTATAGAAGGTAAGATAAATGATGATATTCTGCAAATTGTACTATAAAATGATAGTCACTCGAAACACAAAGGATTCCTAACATCCACAAAATTATCTTTTATAATCATTTCAGATGTTCGAGACATGAAGAACATGCTATATTTTGGAATATTAACCTTATCAGTTATATTGCTGTTTACATCTGTAATCTGCAATATATGCATTCACAAACATTGCAAGAAACTAGCAAGGGTACGACTCCAGACTGGTAACAACGAAGTGTCAGGGGTAAACATAGAGATGACGAACATTATAAACGAATATCATACTATTAATGAAGAGGACATTAGACAAGAAGTCAATGAGGTTCAAAACCAGGCTGAAATACACAATACTTATGACTCTTCGTCACACGACTCTGATGATAAATCTGACGAATCAGCCACGAATGAAAATGAATTAAGAGAATCGAATGATTACCTAAACCCCTACTGTACAATGATTCAAAGTACATCCGATGTCCACAATTATGAATCTTTGTCTTTAGAAAAAGTGGAGCTTAATACTAGTATAGCAAACGTCGATTTGAACACTGGAATACAGAGATCTTATGAAAATTTAAAATTTTGAAATCAATTTTATATTTTGCACCGGTTTTTATATGCACAATGCGTAAAACGCTAAATAGTTAATCATTAAAAAGGCCTTATATTTTGATTAAAAGATATTCACAAAGAAAGATAGACAAAAACATATTAACAATTATGATTTGTTTCAGAATATCTTGTGACCCCCGTCTGTAGCAATAATATCAAAACAGCAAGATAATGAATAAAACTGATGTGTCATTTTGTACATATAAGTCAGCTGGTTTATCATATTAACATCCTTTTTTTTTTACACTCTTTATTGTCAAATTTTTAACAGCATCTCGTGATGCTTCAAGAAACTTGGTTTTGGATACTACCTGGTCACTTTTTTTCAAATATTTTAATAACGTATTTGATTCGGATCTACATTATTGGTACTGCAAACATGCTGCCGAATATATTTTGTCTTTTTTTTTTTTGATAATGTAAACATTGCAGTCTTGAACTTATGTACTGGTTAGTTCATCCAAATTACATGTGTTTGCCATTAAAGGTTTACAACACATTTCAGTATTTTGATTGATTGATTGATTGATGGTTGGTTGCTTAACGTTCAGTGGCAAATATTTCATGCATATTCAGGACGAGAACAAGTTCATAATAAATACAATAGGTAGGTTGTTGTAATAGAGGCCATCTAGGATGATGGACGGGGAAATTTGGACTGCCACTGGAAAATGAGGGTATATTGGATAGAGACAGAAATTTTGCCTTGCAACAGGCCACCTACAGACCCCTCAAAGAGTTGTTGCAAGGGTTCTTAACGTGCAAAGAGCGTGGCACTCTCTTTAAACGAGGCATCGGATTTAACGTCCCCCTTCTGACCGGACGTGACTGCGAACTTGATACATCCCGCACAGCCAAACGGACGCCCCACTTCAGCAAGCGTTTTACTGCCGGTGGGGAGAAGACCAAGTGACCATATTTCTATACCCCAGACACCCTTGGGGTTTTTCAGTATTTTGTTTTTTGTTTTAATGGTACATAACCCTTGCAAAACAAAAGGTCTCCAATACAGCGATAAAAGCCTGCACGAGGAAGCGTGCTTCAGATGGCACCTACAAACAATTGTGTTCGAGTTCAGTGGTAATGGACATCACACTAAACTCCGAGATATGTAAAAGAAACTAAAATTAAAAAGCAAACTTAGTGTCTTTTTGTTGTTGTGATATATAAGTACCCGGCCACGTCCACTTGTATTTGTAGTACTAGTATTTGTATTTAATCCATCTGATGAGTTCAGCCTTTTTCAACTGATTTGTATACTAGTAGTTAGTTCTCATGTTGTACTGTTATACCACTGTCCCAGGTTAGAAAGAGGGTTAGGATCCTGCTAACATGTTTAACCCCACCACATCCTGTATGTATGTGCCGGTTCCAAGTCAGGAGCCTGTAATTCAGTGGTTGTCGTTTATGTGTAACATATATTTTTTCGTTCATTTTTTGTACATGAATTGGGCATTTAGTTTTCTCGTATGAATCGTTTTTTTACATTTTCATTTCGGGGCTTTTTTATAGCTGACTATGCGATATTGGCATTGCTAATTGATGAAGGCCGTAAGGTGACCTTGAAATGTTAATTTCTGTGTCATTTGGTCTCTTGTTGAGAGTTGTCTCACTTGCAGTCATACCACGTCTTCTTTTTTTTTAAATATAAGACTAAGTAAGACCGGAGTCTCCTGACTTGGGACAGGCGCAAAAAGCATTAAATATTTAGAAAAAAAGCGCTTTCAAAACCGAAATCACAGGGTACAGTCATATCCCCAGCTGAAGCGAAATTAATTTCTTTAAGATTGTCGAAGTTTTTCAAGCTTTTGGGCGTCATTAGCATGTTGCAATTGTATTTGATGTAACTCATGTGTGCTCTTTGGGTTAAAATAAGTACTTAGCCCTGGCTCTACCTAAAAAGGTATTTTACATCTGTTTACATTCTTATACGATACAAGCCAATATGCATACCTTTATTAATTCATATACAACATAGTAAATATACACGTTATAGTAAGAGCCATTCTATAAGAGTTTTAAGAGACTATTAACATTTTAAAAACAATTTAAAGTCAATAACATGTAGAATGAGTTAAGATATACAGTTTTACGCTTTCATAAAATGTCATTGCAGATTTTGGCAGTATAATACACCATTTGTAAAGAAGAATATCAGGTTTTTATCGCATCTATCTTTTCGATTTTGAAATAAAGAATTTGAGATACAACTCAGAGTGCCTCATATCTTTGAAATTGACAATGATGGTCGTTTGACATCAAATTTTTACGACAAATGTGACAAAGAAAGATGATTCTAGCTTTCCTCATTTGGATTTAAAAGTTTTCTGTCTCCTTTGTCCATATTTCAACCTTCATATTTTTTTCTTTCTCATTTTGACCTTTTTATATTTTTTTAATGTTGAACACGGACGTTAACAAACAAAAATCTAAATGATAAAAAGGAATTATAAAATGTCAAAAATTATCACGAAGAGACAGATTATTCGGTCTACCACTTATGATAAGTGAATAGTATTTGGTATGAATTTTATAAGCCTAATGATTTGTATTTTCCATTTCTGTGGAGGAAATTTGATTTTCCACCTTCTGTCATGGTTCGTTCACTTTTAATGTTTTGCATAGTTTACGTGTTTAAATATTGTGATTTTAATTTCAATAAGCATTATACTACCAAAATTACAAAAACATAGGGTAAACTAAATGGTAAAATTATTGAAAGAAATACAAGAGACAGCATTTATAACATACTTATAGAATAGAGATTATCAAAAGTAATTAGTCCAGTCAAACTTGCATACATTTGACCCTTACCTGAAAGTAATTGCAACAGAAGGTTTTTAAGTCTTAATCTTTCGCATTATACCCCAATATACACAGAAAAAGTCCCATAAAATCTTACTTGAGGAAGACTAAAAAAATCACCGTTTAAAATTCCTATGGATATTTGCTTTGAAAAGAGAGTTACTCTTGCAAAAAAGGCAGAAATATCAATAACAAAGGATACAAAATTATAACTTGACCGGCTTCCATTCATCAGAATGTATTGATTCTTGATTTTTAGCGGTCTTAAGGGTACAACAAACAACTCTAAAGGTGTTTTGATATCTTGTATCAAGCTATTATCTAGATTTCGTAATTCATTAGTTGACCATTTATTGAATTTTTCAACATGTCAAGGTAAAGAATCTCAAATTTGATAAAAATAATTAAGCATGTATTCTTCTTTTTGTGGTTTAAAGTTTCTTTAGAAAAGTAAGATGATGATAGAATATAATACACAGATACAGACAATGCCAAATTTTCACAATATTTTTTTCAAAAATGGTCACAAAGCTTCAAATTTGCAATTTCTTTAATGAAAATGCACAAAAAAAATAAAACTACCCATAACACTTCGGTTTTGTACATTTCATGAGCAGAAGATTATATAATTTAGTCAAATACGAACTTATAACCCCATCAAAGAATCGTACTTTACATAAATTTCAAGAAAATCAACCAAAAAAAGACCAAAAAAAGACTTATTTTTGTAGAGTTATCTCCCCTTACAATGTTAATTTCCATAGGAAATTAAAAATGCTGATTTTAAGTTTTCCTTAACTTAGATTTTATTGGAATTTTTTCTGTGTATATAAAGGGCATAGTTTAATAGATTAGAACTAAAACATTTTCGGTTGCAATTTGTTGGAAGTTAAATCTTAGTTTGACTGGACTATAAGATACGTTTTCCTGATATTACACAAAGAAGAACAAAAACAAAACCATTACGAAAATGTATTCAGAATCAAATTATATTTCAGAGTTCCTCCCCTAGATAATCCAAAAGACATTGAAAATCGATCGTAAAAAATCTACGTTTGTAAAAAGCTAAAATCTTCTAATGATAGCTTACATATTACACATGTATATAGGCGTGGTTTATTCGTGTAAAGAAGCTCGTGTCTGCATGTGCTACTCTTATTAGTTGTTCCTTATTTAGAAGAGATACACGTGGCAGAACTCATCTTTGTTATTCTGTTTGGATAGAACATGTAGAAGGACGCTATTTCATATTGCGAAGCAAATTTTTTCTTTATTGTGTTATATCATAACAGTACTTTTCTTTCATTATACGATTTAGACTTTTATATTAGTTGTCATCTAGATTGGAAATTTAAGCTTTGATTTAGTTTCCTTCCTTGGATTTAAGTAAACTTGGATTTAAGTAATCTTGGATATTTGTATTCCTTTTTCACACGTGAGTGGTAACTTTAATTGTAACATTATAATCAGTTCCATTATTAACATTATGGCTACCAGAAAGTCGAAGAGACAACCGAAAAGGAAAATGCCTTACGAACGTCCGCCTGTAGACTCTAGCGAGGACTTAACCACGTGGAGTAAGACAAAACTTATCCAAGAATTAAAGGGGATGGATATAGAAGTTCCTGTCGATCTTAGTAAGCCAATCATCTTACAATTATTCAACAGTAATATCAAACGAAAGGAGGCAACCGTTGTTGAAGCAGAAGTAATTCCGGACACCGGAACTCTACAATCCCCACCAGAGCAACGCCCATTCATCAACCCAGAACCGGAGGCAGGTATTCCAATGAACAATATGTGTAATGCGTTCGTCTCTATGTCCAAATGCTTTACGGGTTTACAAAGGACCGTTACCCAATTTCTTTTGAGAAATCCCGGAAAAAAGCAGCAGAATACAATCAAAGACGGATTTACCCTTCAGCATTGGTACAACCAGTCTACTACCGTTGATAACTATACTGCTTTTCATTCCGGAATACAGGAGAATTGTGTACCCGTAGAAACCAACAAAGGAGCAAGATCAGATGATTTTACCGGTATAGATGTTGTACCTTCATCACTGCAGCGACAGATTATTGACGGTAAGGATGTTAATATTGCTGCCTTGCTAATTCCTAATTATGAATGCCCACAATCACATACCGTAATTGCTGACAGCATTGAAGTTAATCTCCCAGGGAAACCCGACATACGATTAAATCGCACACTGACCATTCAGGAATTTATTAAGGCATTCGTCAAATATAAAAGAATAATGTCAAAAGCTTATCCAGAAAGACGCGTCGAATTAGATGCGTACGAAGAAGACATAATTGATATTAGTAATTTTTACGGGTCTAAGTATTACGATAACCATAAAATGTTTTCAGCCAAATCGTCCACACTATTAAGAGAACATCACGTTAAGGTAGACTGGAGTAAACGTGACCGTGATTTATTCACACTCGTAGCTGCAGGGATTTAAATCTGCGTATGTAAATTATGCCACATGTGCGATCACACTACAGAATTGTGTCCGCTGCAGCTGAGAAACACAGTAAATCATCAAGAGATTAATAGTTCGAGAAATGATGATCGTGGCGATAAGTACGACCGACCAAAATACTTTCAGGACGGTAAAGAGATTTGTAATAACTTTAATAGCATTAGAGGGTGTACAAAACGCACCTGTTCTTTTTCACATGTTTGCACCAAATGCCGTTCGCCAGGACATTCACAGGTTCTATGTGGGAAACGCCCATCAGCAACGTCTTCATCCAATCAAGAAACGCAAAGACATCTCGTAAAATGTGACTAACTAAATTTGATATGCACGCTACAACCCCGGTCAATGTCAAACAGCTTAAAAGTGAACTAATGAGTCATCCCGACAAACATTTCGTTGATTATTTATGTAATGGGTTACAATATGGCTTTGATACTATGGTTAAATATGATAACATTAAAACAATGGAATGTAGAAATAATTTAGGCGCTAGGTCACAGAAAGATACAGTTGCAGATCTTATTAAGAAAGAACTACTTAACGGTTTCGAATTCGTTTATGGTCCGTTTGAAAAATTACCTTTTGATGATTATCGAGTAAGTCCGTTAGGAGTTGCAGAAGGTAAATATTCTTTCAAAAAGCGTCTTATTTTAGACTTGTCCGCACCGCACAACGATACAAACGTTAGCATCAACGATCTTATAGACAAAGATTTGTGCTCTATGACGTATGTCAAGATAGATGACGCAATTCGTCTCATTACTAATTACGGGAAAGGGACAGAACTCTGTAAGTTCTACATTCAAAACGCATTTAAAATATGCCCAGTGCTACCGAATCAATGGCCATTATTTTGTTTTAAATGGGAATCTCTTTACTATTTTTATGTGCGATTGTCATTCGGATGCCGTAGTAGCCCAAAAATATTTGATAATATCTCTACAGCGATTTGTTATATAGCAGAACATAATTACAAAGTTAAACATATTCTACATTTACTTGATGACTTCCTTACTGTTGATCCTCCAGAGTTCGATGCCGAAAGAACAATGGCGTTAATGACCATGATATTTAATCGATTAAATGTTCCACTTGCGGCAAACAAAACTGTGGGCCCACTAACGTGCATTGAATATCTTGGTATTGTGTTAGATACAGATAAATTGGAGGCTAGATTACCTGCAAACAAAGTAGAAAGAATTTGCAAATTTATAATTTCCATAATTCAAAAGTCAACATGTACAAAAAGAGAATTACTTCAACTTTTAGGCCATTTAAACTTTGCATCACGTGTTATTGTGCCAGCTGGTAGATCTTTTGTTTCCTATCTTATAAAATTATCCACGAAGGTTAAAGAACTTCATTTCTATGTCAATTTGCGCAAGGAAGCTCGAGTTGACTTGGAATTTTGGCTCCGATTTCTACATAATTGGAACGGAATAAACATGTTTTACGACTGTAATTACACTTCTAATTTCGATATGCAACTATACACTGATGCTTCATTTACAATTAGGTACGGAGGTTATTATCAAGGGAAATGGTTTTGCTCAACGTGGCCAAAAGAGTTACCTTCTTTAAACGATAAATCGCTATCAATGGCATTTTTAGAACTACATGTATATCCGATAGTAGTAGCTGCTCTTTTGTGGGGTAAAGAAGGGAAATGCAAGAAAATCCTCTTTCTTTGTGACAATGAGGCAACTGTAGCAATTGTTAAAAAGGGAAGATCAAAATGTATCGAAATTATGAAGCTTATGCGACAGTTAACGTGGTGCGCATGTGTAAACAACTTCCAGGTAACTGCAAAACATATTGAGGGTCGTAAAAATAACATTAGTGACGCTTTATCTCGTTTGCAGATGGAAAAATTCCACCGCCTCGCTCCACATGCAGAGAAGCTGCCACACAACTGCCCGAGTGTCTACGAAGTAATGTGGTGTTGAATGAAACAGTCAAACAATTATGGACACATGCTGTTGCTAATACAACAAGATCTTTGTATAATATAGTTTTTTCTAACTTTGTTAGAATTTTGTTGCTAAATGGTATTACATATATTTGACACGATCTACCTCTTATATCAGAGGACGTTCTCATCTACTTTATAGCACATTGTTTTAAGGTTTTGAAACTCAAACACACTACTATGAAATTTATTTATGTGGTATAAGACATGCTTATTTGAAGTCAGGATATTAAAATCCTCTAGAAACGCCTCATGGCGAATTTTTACCAAGACTCTCTTTGATTTTAAAATCTGTTAAACGCATACAAGGCTCACAAACTAGAACTAGGTTGCCGATTTCTTTTCCAATTTTACAGGAAATCTGCCTTAGAATGAGAAAAGGCGTGTTTGATAAATATATTGATTGTTTGATAGAAACAACTTGCATAGTTGCGTTTTTCGTCTTTTTGAGATGTGGAGAATTTACCGTCATGAATGTCGATAAGTTTGACCCTCTAACTAGCTTATGCATATCTGATATTATTTTAAAGACTGATTATGCTATTCTGAGACTTAAAGAATCTAAAACTGATCTATTCCGAAAGGGAATAGATTTTAAACTTTTTAAAATAGATAACTCCATTTGCCTTTTTTTTTTTTGGCTTTAAAAAGATATTTAAGTATTAGGCATTCTGAATTTGGAATTGGATTTCCATCTGATCCGCTTTTTATAACAGGTAATAGGGAAGCTTTAACAAGACAATTTTTTCTAGTGAAATTGAAGAATATTTTAGAACTTTGCAGTTATGACCCAAACTTGTATAATGGTCATTCTTTCAGATCTGGTGCCGCAACTAGTGCGTAGAAAGCACGCGTAGAAGATCATATGATCAAAGTACTTGGTCGATGGAAATCAGATAGTTATTGTAGATATATCAAGATTTCCCCAACTTCTATCAAATATGCTCAACAAAGTTTAACTGAGTCGTAAATTTATTTTTACATTTGTATATACTCATTGTGTTATATAGGATTGTTTGCTTATGTATATTAATACACTTTATTATTAGTTTACGCGGTTAATTTCTCTTGTCTTTGAAACAAGTTTATTATCGTTGATATATTGAAGGCTAAACCACCTCACACCATCCTTGGGGGCACTCAGCTGATTCTCATCGGAGTTTTTGGACATTAATGAAATTTTATTGTCTGGATCTATAAACCAAATTTCATTTATTCCCCCAAGAATACAGTTGTCTCATCACCACAGTCAGTTCAACTCGTTCGGCAGCCATGCTGCGCTGTCTAAAGCAGTAGGGAGCCATGCTGTGCTCCCTTGGAACCATGCTGGGTTCCTTCGAACTGACGGGTGTGTCGCCGCCTTTGAAGTTTGCTTCTCATGAATGCTAATAAACTTTTTAGGCAGGGACCGGTCAAAATTTATACATAGCTGAGATGATTCCCAAGGGCCAAAAAATAATTGTATAATCATAAACTTATGTAAATCTATTGAATAAAATTTGGTAGTCTGTATTCTCAAGGAGTACTTGATTTTCCACTGGGTGATGTTGACAACAAATCGCCAATGTGACATATTTATTACTTTCACGGTCTTTATCAATGATCTAAATATTTATTTGTTTGACAGTTTAACTCACACACATATAATGTTCTCTACAGATGTCTTTACTTTTGCGGCCAGTCAAAACTTTGATGTATCACTATTTAATTAGTATTTAGATAAGCACGTGTATAATATGAAAGAGATTTTACGGACATTAAGCTGTTCTCCATCTAATTATAGAGTTTCAAATGCACATGAAATCTTGGGTCATTTAAGGTCTTTCACCTCTACGATTCAGGGATGATTGACAGGAATAAACGTTAGCTTACATATTATTTAGGCGTGGTTTATTCGTGTAAAGAAGCTCGTGTCTGCATGTGCTACTCTTATTGGTTGTTCCTTATTTAGAAGAGATACACGTGGCAGAACTCATCTTTGTTATTCTGTTTGGATAGAAGGACGCTATTTCATATTGCGAAGCAAATTTTTCTTTAACCGCCGCCTTCCCCTACTCACACGCTCTTAATATATCAATGATCAGGGAATTATTTCAGCTACTGGACATTAATGAAATTTTATTGTCTGGATGTATAAACCAAATTTCATTTATTCCACCAAGAATTCAGTTGTCTCATCACCACCGTCAGTTCAACTCGTTCGGCAGCCATGCTGCGCTGTCTAAAGCAGTAGGGAGCCATGCTGTGCTCCCTCGGAACCATGATGGGTTCCTTCGAACTGACGGGTGTGTCAATGCCGTTGAAGTTTGCTTCTCATGAATGCTAATAAACTCTTTAGACAGGGACCGGTCAAAATTTATACATAGCTGAGATGATTCCCAAGGGCCAAAAAATAATTGTATAATCATAAACTTATGTAAATCTATTGAATACAATTTGGTAGTCTGTATTCTCAAGGAGTACTTGATTTTCCACCGGGTGATGTTGATCACAAATCGCCAATGAGACATATTTATTACTTTCACGGTCTTTATCAATGATCTAAATATTTATGTGTTTGACAGTTTAACTCACACACATATAATGTTCTCTACAGATGTCTTTACTTTTGCAGCCAGTCAAAACTTTGATGTATCACTATTTAATTAGTATTTAGATAAGCACGTGCATTGTATGAAAGAGATTTTACGGACATTAAGCTGTTCTCCATCTAATTATAGAGTTTCAAATGCACATGGAATCTTGGGTCATTTAAGGTCTTTCACCTCTACGATTCCGGGATGATTGACAGGAATAAAATTTGTCAATTTTAAAAAATGAAAATTCAAATAAAATAACAACATTGCTGCATCAATTTTATCTGCCTTGGTTGAACATCGAGACCAATTATGTTCATCTATTTTAAAATCAAAATGCGAAATACAAATGCTCACTTAAACGCTTCTATGTCGTCCATGTTGAAATAATGAAGTATTCCATACACAGTGTTGAACAATTTTCATGTACGGAACTTAAGATAATTGTGACATTATATTATTTTACTCGCTGTGCTGAAGTATACTAAATTTTCTCGCCAGTGCCTAAGGAAAGATTTAGATCAAGTTTCAATCTTTCCAAAAACTAAAATAAGATAATTCATTAAGTAGAATTTGAACTTCTGTGTCTGCAAAATTAGGACTTCTTTTCTTACTCATTGTGTATGGTTACATAGACGGATCCAGGCTCCCCCTTTTGTGGGAAAATGGTCGATGATATAGGGAATCACTGAAACATGACAGGAGCGGGCCTCTTAGGTCAGTCAGAGCCCACCACTTTATAGAACTCTCTAGATGCGCAACTGGGTTTCAGTAAAGCAATGCATAGTTAATAATTATGTCCTGGGTTTTTTTACCAAGATACCACGAGATTCCACTTTGAACTAAAAAATCTAAACAGTTTGGCCCTTAAAGTTCGTCTCATCTTATTATCTATGAAACATTCATTTTACCGTATATGCATGTGAATACAATTTAAGGATATAAATTGAATTCAATTAAATGATATTTTTAGTTAATTTTCTTCCTTCTTCTTGCTTTAAAAATATTTTATAAACTAATATTTTAAATATAAGACTTATGTTTAAGCATAGTATGTGTGCAAACCTCATGTAGCAAAACAAAACATTCAAATTCTACTTTTTCTTGGTGTATATTCTTGTTAAAATAATGGCATCGTTATACGGCAACGAGAAAATTGTACTTAAGACGTCACTACGATAGAACATCTTTGTTAATATTGTCTTAGGATACTTTCGATTTGCAGTCTGAGATAGAAGATTGTCTTTTATTTGTCCTAAGTCATATCTTAAGACAATTCTTTGGACACTTTCGATGACACGGCCCCTGGTGCTTTAAAGTCTACGACAGGGCTAAAATGAAAGTATATTGTTAACTCTATCGTCATGTGAATTTAGTTAGAACGAACAAATATAAAAGAGAAAAAGAGGGTCTATTTGGTCAATTTAGATTGCATATTTTCAAGTCAAAGCGACACGAAAAGTTCTATTGAGATGTTGGTGTTTTTAGGAACATAGAAACATGCAAGGAGAAAAAAATGCGTTTCCTTCTTAAAAAAGCCTGGCATGTTGATTTAATTATTTCAATAGAAACATTAAAGGATTTATAATTCGTTATATCAAATCTGTAATTTGTTATATCAAATCTGTAATTTGTTATATTAAATTGATTTGTAATATCAAATTGATTTGTAATAATAGCCTTAAATTTACGTAAATTCCATATTTTGCGAATTGGTGCTTAGCGGGCTGATATGAAAAGTTTATCACATGGTTCGATTGTTATCACATGCCTTTCCGTGACGTTATCGCATGGCATTCCGGTGATACTCGGCATATTCCGGAAAATACACCCCAATGCTACGTTTTCAGTGAAAAAACATTACAAAGTAGTGTACAAACAATTATTTGGATACTGAAAAGTATATTGTGAAAATTAATAATAATAAAATAAAAAAAAAATAAAAAATATTAAATAAATGCATTTTTTAAAAGTTTCAAACATAATTTAGAAAGTTACTTTTCCCGTTACTCTTTGAACTTCTATTTGAGAGCCACGTAAAAGGATCAATATATGAATATGTTATTTTTCTCCATTGTTGAAGCATATGATAAAAAGAACATAACATGTCATTTTTCATATCGCATGTATTATCAGCCCTCGGTCAATATCAGCCCTCGAGCCATACGGCTCTTGGGCAGATATTGAACCTAGGGCTGATAATTCATGCGATATGAAAAATGCCATGTAATAATCTGATAATATCAAATTGATAATTTGTAATATCAAATTGATGATTTGTAATATCAAATTGATAAATTGTAATATCAAATTGTAAAAAGTAGATTAACATTCATCGGAAGATACCCAGAACTTGTTGATAATTATTCTGTATTAACTTCACAAATAATACAAGATGGTCTTGAAGTATAGATTTTGCGTACTGACGTTTGTTATCATCTTAATTACGTATTATAGTATTCTTTTATATGTCTTTTTAGATATTCATTTGAAGTGACTCTGTGGTTACGTAAAACCACATACTTTGAACGGCAAAATTATTTCATTTATTGATATTACTTTTACTTAAGGATCTTGACATACTATGAATGACTAAACTATTTTATTCAATAAGAAACCTTCTATCATTTATGGGTAGACTTTACATAGATAAATTCAGCCGTATTTGACGTGAAACTGTACTTATGTGTCCCGTCATACTTTGAACCACACCATTATTTTATTTATTATTTTTACTGTAAGTCTGTTTTTTGTTATATCTACTTTACGTGAGTCTGCATTTATGTATGCCGTCATACGACAAAATTATTTTTATGTCTACCTGTGCGAATTTCAAACGCGCAATTTTAAAACCTTCTTTCATTTATGGGTAGACTTTACATAGATAAATTCAGCCGTATAAGAAAAGCAAAATGAGAATGTTAAATTTGATGTATGCCTTTTTGTGCTACTTTGTTACATTTGTTGTTTATGTAGTGATATTAAGATGATAACACAATATTGACTGTTGTACCCCTATTTTTGACATTTTTACTCTTTGAGTATGTTTGTTTTGTTCATGCATTGTTGACAATGTAATGGAATTTGATGCGACTGTCATACAAGTGAGAGGTTTAGCTAGCTATAAAACCAGGTTCAATCCACCATTTTCTACATTAGAAAATGCCTGTACCAAGTCAGGAATATGACAGTTGTTATCCATTCGTTTGATGTGTTTGGACTTTTGATTTTGCCTTTTGATTTTTGATTTTCCTTTTTGAATTTTCCTCGGAGTTCAGTATTTTTGTGTTTTTACTTTTTTTTTTTGTACTTAAGACGTCACTACGATAGAACATCTTTGTTAATATTGTCTTAGGATACTTTCGATTTGCAGTCTGAGATATAAGATTGTCTTTTATTTGTCCTAAGTCATATCTTAAGACAATTCTTTGGACACTTTCGATGACACGGCCCCTGGTGCTTTAAAGTCTACGACAGGGCTAAAATGAAAGTATATTGTTAACTCTATCGTCATGTGAATTTAGTTAGAACGAACAAATATAAAAGAGAAAAAGAGGGTCTATTTGGTCAATTTAGATTGCATATTTTCAAGTCAAAGCGACACGAAAAGTTCTATTGAGATGTTGGTGTTTTTAGGAACATAGAAACATGCAAGGAGAAAAAAAATGCGTTTCCTTCTTAAAAAAGCCTGGCATGTTGATTTAATTATTTCAATAGAAACATTAAAGGATTTATAATTCGTTATATCAAATCTGTTATTTGTTATATCAAATCTGTAATTTGTTATATCAAATTGATTTGTAATATCAAATTGATAATGTGTAATATCAAATTGATAATGTGTAATATCAAATTGATAATGTGTAATATCAAATTGATAATTTGTAATATCAAATTGATAATTTGTAATATCAAATTGATAATTTGTAATATCAAATTGATGATTTGTTATGTCAAATTGATAAATTGTAATATCAAATTGTAAAAAGTAGATTAACATAGCCCTAAAAGGTTTCCGTACAGTTGTTGCCTGTTTGATTAAACAATCATAATAGATACATTTGTTTCTATAATAGACAGACAGACAGAAAGACAGAATATTTTATTATAGTTTCACATACCAATACAGAACATTATCATACATCATAATATAAGTATAAAAATCAAAATCAAAATTTAAATCGAAGTTAAAATATCGATATCCAGCTATAACTGACTTATGATTCACTCATGAGACACTTTTTGCTTAAAAACTTATTATAACATTCATTTACAAATGAATAAATAAAACTTTTACAATAAAAGGACATACTATACACAATATTTCCTGCGATTAAACATAAAATATAAAGATTTTGCTAAAAAGGGTTGTATACAGTCATGTGACATCAGAAAAATAAATTTGTCATCATGATTAAAATTGTAAACATTTGGGTTAATTGCACTTGCTTTAAAAAAAATAAACCATATCGCAGATCTGAATAAAATTCACAATACATTAAAAATGTTTTTCCTATACACAATCAACTGTACAATATTTACTTTTTCGGTCATTAAGAAAAGTTTTTGACTTGGTATAACGACCTGTCTCAAGGTAGAGACCCACCTCTTATGTTAGATAAAATACTTCTATGTTGTCTGTCATTAACATTTTGGAGAAATGAACAACAAAAATTATTGGATATCCACCAAAACAAAATCAAAACATTTTTTTTTAAAATGTACTCTACACAGAACTATTACTAAAAATTATGCCATCTTTTTTGAATTACCAATTTCAACACCAAAATCAAAAGATTTTAAGTACATAGCTTATTAATTTACGAAAATATAAAATTATAAAAGAGAAAGTGGACAATTCAGTTTCACACCATTGACAGTAAACAAATCTGTGTTGAAAATATCAATTATCGAATACTGTACCTGTCCATGAGAAACCTCTGCAACCAAGTGATACTTTGTAAAAGTAAACCATTTTAGCTCGGAATAGGGCCTTCAACACGGAGCCTTGGCTCACACCGAATAGCCAGTTATAACGACCAAACAAAATGACCAGTGTAAAACCATTCGAACAGGAAAACCAACGTTCTAATCTACATAAAAAAACGAAAAACACTTATGAACCACATTAACAAATCTATACATGAAAAATCATTTGCAACGTGCTCATCATATAGAAACATCATTATCAATTTCTTAACATACACCATGTACGCCGGAGTAAAAAAAATCAATGTACAATTTTACAGTGGATAGGTAAATCTACTTGTGTCATCTTCTTACTAATAAGAAAACGATTAAAATGTGTATCTTTACCTGTTTATAATAATTATATAAAATTTCTAGATAGAATTCAACAATTTTTCTTACGATGGCGGTTAATTGTTATTAGAAACGATGCTGTACACAATCAAAGTGCTTGTAAGCACTGAAAGGTAAAGATTGCTTCAATTTATAAGTGGTAAGTAAAAATAAATATTGCATTTGTTGTTGTTATTATTTAATCATTTATCAGCCACTTTAGACGAAGAAAGATGTCTCCAATTTTTTAAGATGATTTAACAATGATATCATTTATATTTTTAGAACAGATATTAGCTTCCTGCACCTTGCAAAAGTTATGTTATTTGCTTAACAAGTGTAACATCAGTTTGTGCCTTGAATATCTGTCTTATCTGAGCATATATTACATTGATACATTTCTGGAAATCTTCATGGATAGGATATGTAGAATGTTATGGTCAATGCACAATATTTTATGTATCAAAAAAGTAGTGATAAGCCTTAAAAGATTTAAATATCAAGCCAGTCCCATAAGGTTTTGATTGCATTTTATGCAATTTCTGCCTAATACAAATTAAAAATACGCCTGAAAAAGTATGCAAAACAAAACACCAATATTCAAAAAAAGATGTAAGTAATTATCTATAAATATTTCGGATAACATATATCCTTCATCAGGAAACATGCATACATTGTGAAAAATTAGAAAAAAATATCAATATTGATTCTATTATAAACAAATGTGGGCGAGGGGACCAGATCGTGTTCTAAAACGATATTAACAGTTATGATTTTTACTAAATACCAAAATTTTAATAGTTTTTTTGGCAAATCACTCAGATTCCCAGTAATCTATACCATCTGCATATAACAACATATCAATATAATTATTTCCACTATTTATACCTATTTTCATCACCAATATCATTTATAAAGATATTAAATTACAAGAAGAGAACACTCAATGTACACGTCCTTGTGTAAGACAACAATTTACATCAGTTTCCATTTACTTTTACAAACGACTGAGCATTATTATAATACTTTCAATTCCCTTTATCTTTTGTAATGAACAGTTTACAAGTTCATTAATTGAAGTCTTCAAAGCTATTTTTATTATATAATCATAAAAAATGGCCGTGGTGTACACATCAATAATACCACTCACATAAACAAAATATAAAAAATTTCATGGTCATTATACCCTTTTGAACAATTCAAAAATCCAATATATTTTTATTTCTCATCAAACCAAATTACATTGGTCAAGAAATACACAAAATTAATATCACAAAGTATAAAAAATACAAACAATAAATATCACATAGCATAGAAATACACACAATAAATATCACATAATTTATATGCACTGACATACAAAAGCAAGAGAGAGGCAAGTGTCATAAATTTCTGTGTACATATT
Organism: Mytilus galloprovincialis; assembly: GCA_037788925.1. Lineage (NCBI taxonomy): Eukaryota > Metazoa > Mollusca > Bivalvia > Mytilida > Mytilidae > Mytilus > Mytilus galloprovincialis. The sequence continues at coordinate 92,847 of JAWDJN010000033.1, forward strand.
AAACTAAATAATATCAAGTACACGAGTTCCCCAAGAGAGCCTACATGTATAATGACTAATCTTATAAAATTGCACAAGTTGTTAAAATCAAAAAAAATTTTACTATTTATCCGTCCATTAAATTTCAATGAATTCCATTGGTTTGTATATCTATTTCTCAATAACTATTTACGACCATCATTAAATACAGAACATATAAAAATAAAATGAAATTCATCTCCGATTTCGCCAGAGTAATAAAGTGGGATTTTTCTATTTACTCCTGCAACATTTTGCCATCTACCAGTCTCAATAGGAAATATAGGATTCATGTTCATTTTGTGTTCTCAATCTTCATAATGTAATAATATTCCAATCATCCAAATTTATAAAACATTATTCAAATTTACCGTTTTCTTTATGGCGTTTTTAGCCCGTTCGACTGCCATTTCTGTTTACGAAAATTCAGAACCCATGAGAGAGGTAACTCTTGAAAATCAGATGATCGTTTTAATCACATTCTATTAACAAGGTGAAATCAAGCTATCGACGATCGAAAGTAGTGTTTGTCAAACTCCTATATATCCAAACAAATTATTCCTGTAGATTGTGTGGTTAAAATGTCTAGAAATATTTATAATTTTGTAAAAAAAGTCAAAATAAATATTTTGTCAACACTTTATGAAAATTAAACGAGCCAAATATATTTTAGTCAAAGTACCCTCTTTAATTGATTATCACGATTTTGTTTAACAAAAGTAAATAGCCATATGCAATGTATCACTTATATAATTTTCAAAGGATATCTGTCCAATTCTCCGAATATCATAAAATTAGGTGTAGACTTTCTTTTACCCTAAGCAAAACGGTATGCAGAATTTCACCCTTTCTATAGCCAAATTATAACCCCAAACTTCACTTCCATAAATTAAAATATGTTTAACAATCTGGTCAAATAATTCAATTTGACATTCAAAAGAAAGATTATTACATAGCACATATTGCTTTATTTGCTCATGCTTTTTTAGCCTTTAAAAAACTTCCTGTTCTACTGAATAAAACACCTAGATAAATAAACTCATTTATAATTCCTAGTACAATATTGTTATAATTTAACTTAACATTACCAGGTAGTCTACCTTTATTGAAAATTACAATTTTTTGTTTCCTTTTTGTAAATTTACTTCCAATCTCCACAATTCACAGTATACAGATAAAGTATCCAGTTGCGTTTGTAAGTCAAGTTAGGACTCTGATAACAAAACTGTATCATATTCATATAATATAACAAAAAGTGTAAGATAACAATCAAGTTCAGATTCTAATTCATCTGATAGAGTGTTCAAACCATCTATGTTCTTGACTCATAGAAAATCTTCAAAATCATTTACAAATCTGGAAAAAAAGTATGGAAGATAAATTTGCCCCTTGCCTGAAACCAACATTGCTTGGGAAAAATCTAAAAATTCATTACTTTAAATTTTTTTATAAATGTCATAGTACTATAATTTTTTTGTAATACTTTTATATATTTTACCATTCACCGAGTAACTTATCAATTCATATCGAAGTCCTGCGTGTCAAACAGTGTAAAAGGCCTTTGCTAAATCAATAAAGGCTCAATACAGTTGTTTAATAGTTCAAATAATAAATGAAGTACAGAAAAGCTATCGGTAGTAGAATAACTTTTTATAAATCCAAACTTGTTTTCTTTCAGCAATAAAAAATTGAGCTAACTCTATAAGATTGAGTACTGAAGTGAAAAATTTACCCAAGCAGCTTAAAATTGTAATAGGTCTATAATTCGGTGGATCATACTAATCTCCTTTATTCTTAAAAATAGGTAATATATTTCCAATAAACCTAGTTATGGTACATTTCCCAAACTAAAAATAGAAATTTAACATAAACAGGCATAAAATTTACTTGCACACTATATATATTCATTTATAATTAAATTTCTCTTATACATGTAAAATTTAAGCAATACAAAATTTCTTCCTCAGTAATACTACTGCTAATAATTTCGTTTAAGGTGGTACCCAACACTTTGAATAAAGTTAATTTGGCTCGTTTAATTTTCATAAAATTTTGGCAAACTATTAACTTTGACCCTTCGAAAAAAAATGAACCAATCACTTTCTCGGAAAAAAATGGTTGGATACATAGCAGTTTGATAAACACTGATTTTGATCATTGAGAAGCTTAATAATTTCTAATCAATACAACGTGATTAAAACGTTTAGCTGATTTTACAGAGTTATCTTCCTGTAGTATTAAGTACCACCTTAATTCTTGCAGTATTTGTGAAATCAGTATATTTTCATCTTCAGAACTAGAAGAATTGAGACTTTAAACACATCGTAAAGAACGTCAACAGAACTATAAACTGGTTAGTTAAATTATCTAAAGCAATCACTATACCCTGGTGACACTGTGAATGCGATATCGAACCTCCCTCTTTGTAATTCGCGTTTAGACTAGGGCTGCTTATATCCACGAGGAAGGTCTGTTGTTACGTTATCTATGGCAGTTTCAGCTTCTTCCATCAATAACAAGCTTGGCCCATGATAAAGCCAAGAGTGACAAAGCTGCGTGAAACCCAATCGATAATTTCCATTAAAATGTAAGTATTCAACTACGTATGCCAATTAACATAACAAAATGGTTGCAATCAAAATAGCAAGTGCCGGAGTAAATGAAATAAAACACATATTCTTCTCGTTACCTGTGTTGGTACCTGTATATAAGAAGAAATACAATATTACATTTGAAATTAAAAACATCAGAATTACATTTGATTTTAAAAACAGCAGTATCATATTTGAAATCAAAACCATTAGCATAAAATCTTGTTTTTTACAGATTTTTCTAGATTCATTTATTCATGTTATTTATCTTTATTCTTTTTATGTTGTTGTTACTATTTTTCATTGCGAATGAAAAGCAACCTACAAACATTTAATCATTTTTTATAGAATGGCATAAATCTGATTAAAGATATAATCAGATAGATTTATGGTATTAGTAAAAATTTGAATATTTCTTTAAAACATATGGATCGCAACACATAAATATTTGATTATTTTTTAAGCAATAATATACTTTTCATTGAATTTTCATAAAATTCACATTTTCTTAAAGTTCTCATGATATAATATTCCTTCTGTTGTGTACACGGGGTAAAGAGATATTAGTTTTTACATTTATGAAAGTATTTGCATATCACAAAATCTAAACTCTGGAAATACATGTATACACAGGATGTTAATGTCACATGTTGGGATTTGGGGCTATAATACGATTCCTTTACACTAGTCTACCTGCAAATATATTGTTGCGTAACATTATCACCAGTTCGTCAAGGGACAATCGATTTTAAAGGTACCAGGGGATTACTAAAAGCATGTGCAAATACTTTTAAAAGAGGTTGGCCCTCGTCTCATCCGATATAATTCTATATTCATTGCAACCCTTTTTCTGATAGGAGGTCAATGTGTGTGTGTAATAAGTATAGCTGTTTCAATAATTGGCACTGAAATCTTTCATACATATGTTATTATTCGATATTTTATCCCTAAAGAAGCGTTGTGTACGGTGTTTAGCTGACCACATAAATTCGTATGTACGGTGCATAGTTAAGTTGTTGTACACCGTACACAACAACTTTATTTATATACTCGTTTATTACCCAAACAGTTTCAAGGAATGAGTAATCACAGGTAGGTTTATGATTGGTAACTATTCCTATTGCCTTGTATTAGGTTTCTTTCAGATAAAATATGTAAATGTCTCAAAAACTGTATCGAAATTGAAAGTGGGTGTTGACTTTCACAACTATTTGCGCATGAACAAGTTAATTGTTCTTATTTGAATATCAAAGTTGTTTTATGAATAGGACAAAATCGATGTAAAAATTATTTGGGAGCAGGAATTTCAAATGTTGAGACATGTACATTAAATATTGATAAAGCAAAACAAAGATCTTCGTTACCTTGTAAGGTCAAAATCGATCATGCCCGCTTGGTTAGTACCTATATCCGGTGTACTGATGATACACGGTGGGTACAGAACATTTTTCTATAATAATAGTTTGGCATTGTTGTTTTTTTCACTAGTGACGAAAACATTTTTTTAAAGGAATATATATATATATATATGTAAAAGTATAATTGGCACAACGGTACTGATATAAGATGTTATTATACGAAAATGTTGTTATCAGTAATACAGGTAAGTTTTGGTCTATTGATTTTAAGTCAAAATCTTGAATATCATAATATAAACAAAACTCGATACTACAATATACGTGACGGAGTATTTTTAGATTAAAAAAATGAGTGAAAAACAAAACTGTTAGTATTTCTTATTGATTTCGTTTACATGATGTATATTTAGTTCCTTTATCCAAAAGCTTTCCCGAACCTGTCGCTGGGAAACACTCCTGTAAATGATCTGTTCAATCACTAGAGCTTTCATGCGGTTAAAGTTATCAAGTTTATGACCCGACTGTCTGAAATGCTGAGAAATTGGGAGAAGTGGCTTCTTAGAGATGTCACTTCTGTGGCCATTGAGGCGTTTGTGGAAGGGATGCTTTGACTCACCAACATATTTGAGGCAATAAACCGAACATTCCAATGCTCACGAATGACACCAAAGCTGTTTTTGAGAGATGGGTGGTAGGTAAGAACACATGGCGTCCTTTTATTTTTCTTTTAAACTTTGTATTCCAATAGTTCACTCCTAGGAATTGAATCCGCTTTCTGATAACTTTTTTTGATATTTCTGTGTTTGAAGCCCCTTTTCTTCAAGCGAGTTTCAAGTTGACGTAGTTTTCGTTTAGTTGTTTCTGTGTTGGAACATATTCTATTGACTCTTAGTGCCTGACGTACGGGATGTTCTTGGTAAGATGAGAAGGATGGCAACTTATAGGGGACAGATATTGATGAGTGTCAGTAGGTTAGAATATAGATTTGAAGTTATGATGCCCTCTGTGAGCGAACTTGAAGTACCGAGGAAGGCGATTTTGGATTTAGATTTTTCATGAGTAAATTTGATGCGTGGATGTATGTTGTTGGCATGAGTGGTAAAAGTACCTAAATCCTCGTCGCTTTTATTCCATTCCATATCCACATCATCTATAAATCTAAACCAGGAAAGCGGTTTTTCGATGGAAGATTCAAGGAGTTGTTTCTCTAATTTGCCAATAAATATATTGGCATATGATGGAGCCATTTTGGTGCCCATAGCAGTTCCAGTAACTTGTAAATAATGATCTCTTTCAAAAGTAAAGTTGTTTTTCTTAAGTACCAGCGTGAGCATTTTGACCAGGCATTCAGTAGGTGGATATTTCACTGGTCTGGAATTCCAAACTTCTGAAAATGCATCAATGCCATCTGCATGTGGAATATTAGTGTAGAGGGAGGTGACATCCATGGAAACAAGAATCGTGTCGGAGGGAAGTGGATTTAAGGCCTGCATTTTTCTAAAATCTGTTGTATCTTTGATGTGAGATGGTAAGTCTTCAACATGTTGACGAAGATGGAAGTCAACGAATTCCGATATTTGTTCCGTCGGATGACCGTTCGGTAAAACTATAGGTCTTCCGGGGTTATGAATTTTAGGAATTGATCGACAAGACTTGAAAACAAATCATCAATTTGGTGTAAAATGACGGTGGACATGGAAAACAAAAACAAGCTCCGTTGGAAGTTGGTCATGAGAAAACTTTTAAAACAGAATAATAAAGTACTAACACCACACAAAACTTTTTATCCAGGTCTTTATCATAAAAAGTGGTAAATTTAGAAAATGTATGTAATGTCGCCTATGACAGAATATATAGCACCGTTTTTCCTAAAGGGGCCAACATAATTAAAATGACGGCTCGCTATACGTCATCAAAGTCACGTGATGTCTTGAATATGTAGTTGGTTTAAATTGGTATTGTACGACTTTGCCCCCCGCAGAGCTATAGAAAAACAGTACATTAACGGGTGTTACACGGACTCTTTTTAAACGATACACGGACTCTTTTTAGTTGTTACACGGACACTTTTTATGAATAGAATCACTCGTGCATGAACAATGAGTTCATGGGCACTTTAACTTTCAATTAGATTTGAACTTTTTGGTTCACCGACATATTGCCTGTCTTTTTTTTTAATAAATATTTCCGTTATCATCAATATGTTTTTTAAAACATTTCCAGTAAAATACTATTCATATCAGTATACTAATAGATTCGTACATTTAACTTCTAAAAAGGGGGGGTATGTTTTTCTCCTAATAAAAAGATATTTTGATCCCAAATTTTATGAGAAAAAAATTACTATGGTCAAGCAGATAACAAATTAATGATTCCTGATTTTTCAAATACCGTATATATATTATAGTGCTAATTTAAAGAAAAAAAAAAATATATATATATTGGGTGATGGTGTTGTAAAGGTAAATAGTTAATATAATTAGAAAAGTACATACCCCTCCCCCTTTTTATGGAGCATGGATATGAATAGTAATTTTAGATAATGCTGAAAGTGAAGAAATGATGATACCGACGTTTATATTTCAATTAAAAAAGACAGAAAATATGTAAATAAGAAACAAATCTCATCAAAAGATAAAAACCCTATCAACTCACCAATGCACGATTGATTCTATAAATAAAAAGTGTTCGTGTAATACATGTCCAAATAAGCAGCAACTCTTGAAGAAAATCATCCAACTTATGTCAGGCCTCAATTTTGGACGGTTGGCTGCGATTGGTCATATAGTAACACGTGTTTAATTAATCGCGATCAACACTTGCAAAGACCGAACATGATTTTATTTTTTTTAAGTATTTGTCTTAATATATACAATAACAGAACAAAATCCTTTTTTATATAACATTTCACTCAATAATGAAGTAGAAAATTCATTCTTTTGATACATTTATATTGTTATTGAATTTAATTATAAGTTGAATTCAAATCTATCAGGGGCGGATCCAGTCATTTTAAGAAAGGGGTTCCCAACCCAGGAAAAAAGGGGGTTTCCACTATTTGTCCACATTCACATGTATTGATCGTCCAAAAAAAGGGATTCCAACCCCCGGCACCCCTCCCCCACTGAATATTAAATTCATGTATTTGACAGCAAACGTGCAATTTTCACGAAATGTTTAAAGGGGGAATGGGGAATTGAAATGGCACATCCTGCATTTTTTCATCAAAGTAAAGATCACAGCATGTTTATTTCAAATCCAAGGCCCCCTCCCGCTTTCCGTTTCACCCATAAAATTAAACGTTAGCTTACTTACCACTAAAATATTTCTGAAATATATTACATTTCAACGAAGTTGCATTTTAAAAAAGTCTCAAACTTGATAACCTAAATCTTATACTTGAAATGGTTTCTTCTGTTTTTATCAAATTATTAGATTCCTGATTTTTTTTTCTGGAAAAAAAACTCCGTTGAAGGAAAATGAAAAAAATGTGTTTATTCTATAACTTACATTTACTGATTTAAGGCCATTTAAGTTTCTCAAATATTAAGCTTGCAAAATGTTATACTTCTTCCTTGAAACGTCGTACAAGTCAGATACAAAACAAAAGTAACAAAAAAACAGGCCGGAAACAACCTGCCGTATAGTTTTTCTGCACTTGTAGTCAGGTCAAGGTCCTCGGCTAGCGCCTCGGACCTTGACCTGACTACTCGTGCAGAAAAACTATCCGGCAACGGTTGTTACCGGACTGTTTCTTTGTTACCTTTGTATTGTATCTAATACTTGTATTGTTACGTTACAGTTATTGTTCAATTCGGTATATGTCATTTAATATCCGGTGAACTTACTTCATCCAAATGAGGAAGTACACGGATTCAGCGTTGATTGTAATACCACAACATTCGTTATAATGTGCGTTTTTATTATTCTGGGATTTAAATAAATGACCCTGATGTGTGGGTCAGATTATAATAAGTACACACATACACATTATAAAGTCAATAATATGTTTTACAAATTTCTATAGTAGGCTAGCTATAGAATCAACAGACGTAAATAACTGTACACTGAAAAACTTAATGTACAAATGTATATCAATTTACGTATACTTACAATAAGAATTATTTAGATATGTCAGAATCTGTTTCGACTCTGAAGAGTAAAATCCATATGAACATTTGTAGAAAACATCAACGTCGCTTTGGTTCATGTTTTTAATTATTAGGTTGAATCCAGTAGGTTTAAGATCTTCTATGAACTTATCAGGGTATGATGATACACCATTAATCATAAACGGCGTTTGTTTGGTATCTACGGAATCTCCTGTCCGGAACCATTGTCTTGTGTTGTTGGTACAACATCCATCGAATCCTGATACATCACAGTAAAGGTTGACATCACATCCAAGGGCAACTGGTGTAACAGCTTTCCATGAAACTTTAATAAAAATTAAATATGTTGAAAAGGAGCTCCATAACCTATTAATATTTTTAGCTTATTTTGCTCTTCCGGCTTTTAGTATCATTTTTAACTTCTTGGTTTATTTAATTTTACGTAAGTTCATCCCTAAGATGGTACCATACACCTAGCCCAAATTTTAATTCTGATTAAATTTTGACAAAACATTTATTTTGACCCTTTGACAAAAACAAGTAAAAAAATCAAAAAAATGGAACCACACACTATCGGAAAAATTTCATTGAATACATAGCATTTTTATAAACACTCATTTTGATCATTGAGACATGTGAGAAGATTGATTTAAACATTTTATTAATAATAGTACGTGATTAAAACGTTCAGCTGATGTTTACACGTAGTATTCTCCCTGTGGTGTTTTGTACAACCCTAATGCAAGGGGTACAATCAAAATCACGTGATGGATATACACACACCGGAAGTTACAGTCGAACTCGCCGCTTGAAAGGTTAGTAGTTGCATTTTCTTGTTTATATCAATTAAATTTTGATTATTAAGTTGGCACACCGAATGTCGGATAGTATGTAGTTACACAATTGTTTTTGCTAGAAAGCGTGCAGTTATTGCAAACACTTCGACGGTGAAATTTTGGAACTGTGTCGAAGTGTTCGCATTAACTGCACGCTTTCCAGCAAGGATAATTGTGTATTTCAAAACTAGATAGTATCCTACATTCGGTGCACTACCTTATTTATTAAATTTTATTGATATAAACAAGTAAATACGACTACTTACCTTTCAAGCGGTCTGCTCGACTGTTACTTCCGGTGTGTGTATATCCATCACGTGATTTTGATTGTACCCCTTGTAATGCATGCACAACAGATAATTCTGGATTTTTTAATGGATGGCAGGAGGCACGACAAAAAGATATGACAATACTCTGGATTTTAACGTGAAGTCATAGGATAATGTTAATAGCTTCTTTGTATTCTTCAACAAAAGTTACATGTAGGTTGGAAGTTCGAAATTCTATAATATAACAAAACACGAAAAAAAGCAAAGTTAACACACATTGAAATTTGTATTATTATAGAACTGAAATGTTTTGATAGGAGTAACATGCAATTGGAAGAAACAAAGCTCAAAAATATTTATTCAAAATGTATGTTGTTCCAAAAATTGTCATTATGGTAAGCGTGCGAGTTTCAGTATTTTTTGCAGTTTTTATGTTCGTGTTTTATGTCAAATTAAATCACATGCACAATAGACAAAATAAATAACAGTTCATAATTTTAATTAAATTCGCCCTTTTTATCGGCGTTTTGCATTTGCGCCGATTTTTTCTTTCACATGCACCGCTTATGTCTTTCATTTTCGCCGATTGAGTACAGCTAAATTGTAGGGGAATTTCATTTTGTATTTATCATGAGTATAACCCTCTCACGTCAGCCACTTGTTCGTGTAATGATTATAGAATTTCGAGCAGGATAAGTGAATTTTAGAGATAAAAGCATCCTGTTTTTATCCCCTAAAATCACGGATTAAAAACGTATTTACACCGTTCAAAACCACATTAAAATCTATAAAATCGGAATGCAATTAATTATAAATCTGTTCTTGCCCAGTAGTTAAATATGCTACACATCTAATATATTAGTTCCTTGTTTACCTGCCGAATTGTATGGCCTTCGATGATCAAAGAATTTATTTTTCTGTTCGTTTGGGTGTGCAATATGTCCATTGTTTCGCAGCGAAGCTCCAGAACAATATGAATCAAAATTAACTTAAAAATAAGTGAAAACCGTTGGGTATCCAGGTTTAACCAATATACCTTCTAAATATACGTGTAGTACATGTACATGACTTTTTTTTGTATTTACTTACTCATGTTTCAATGCAAAATTATGTAAAAAGGAGCAAATATAGAATCGGCCCAAATGATAAAAAAATAAAATTGGACCTAATGAAAGCAGATGCTCCTCAGGGCGCAGCCTTATACGACCACAGAGGTCGACACCTGAACAGTTGCAATGAGTATGGACATAACATGCAACCTGGATACAGCTCGGATTTTGGATTGTGATTAAATAGTTGACACATCATAGGTTTCTGACACAGAATGAATATGGTCTAAGGAACTTAAAATTTTGTTTTTGCTTTTGAGCAAATCACTATGCTGTTGAATATTAATCCCCTCAAAAAAAATATATTTGAAGAAATTTTCTTTTGAATATCTAAAATCTAAAATTGGACCCCCCCCCCCCCCCCCAATTTTTTCACCTCCCCTTAACCAGTATTCCAAAAATAATCTCAATTAAAATTTTCTAATGCAGTTTGCAACAATAACTACCCAATTAAATACATCATACAATATTAAAATATAAAATGTCGTACAGTCATGGTTAAAAATAATATTAATTAATAGTAACTTCTAAATTTTTTTTTACAGCATATCATCTCAAGACAATCATAATTTCTTAATACATAATTTTCAAGCAGTGTAATGGAGGTAATCAAACATATATTTTTCAAGCAGTGTAATGGAGGTAATCAAACATGTATTCTTTAAATAGAATTGGATTACATCCCTTACATTAAAATTGACTAAACGGTCTTTTAACCAGAAAAAAAAACACTTGTTTCCCCCTTTTTTGCTCCTATTTGCTAAATAATTTTAGGCATAACACCCTTAACCATCCCATTGTAGTATGGAAACTTTAGGCTTAATTTCAGAGAGATCAATACACTTCAACACAAGTTATTGACTGGAAACTACAAAAATGCTTATTTGGGCCCCTTTTTTGGCCCCCAACTTATTGAAGCAAGAACCCCAAAACTAAATTCCAGCCTTTCCTTTGTAGTAGGAAATCATGTCGTATAATTTCAAAGAGATCCATACACTTAAACACAAGTTATTGTCTGTAAACTAGAAACACGCTTCTTGTTGAACCTTTGTTGGCCCCTCAACTTATTGAAACTCCCTTGGAGCGAGAACCCCAAAACTCAATTCCAGCCTTTCCTTTGTAGTAGGAAACCTTGTAGTATAATTTCAGAGAGATCCATACACTTAAACACAAGTTATTGTCTTCAAACTAGAAACACGCTTCTTGTTGGACCTTTGTTGGCCCCTCAACTTATTGAAACTCCCTTGGAGCGAGAACCCCAAAACTCAATTCCAGCCTTTCCTTTGTAGTAGGAAACCTTGTAGTATAATTTCAGAGAGATCCATACACTTAAACACAAGTTATTGTCTTCAAACTAGAAACACGCTTCTTTTTGGACCTTTGTTGGCCCCTCAACTTATTGAAATTCCCTTGGAGCAAGAACCCAAAAAAACTCAATTCCAGCCTTTCCTTTGTAGTAGGAAACCTTGTAGTATAATTTCAGAGAGATCCATACACTCAAACATAAGTTATTGTCTGTAAACTAGAAACACGCTTCTTCTTGGACCTTTGTTGGCCCATCAACTTATTGAAACTCCCTTGGAGCAAGAACCCCAAATCTCAATTCCAGCCTTTTCTTTGTAGTAGGAAACCTTGAAGTATAATTTTAAAGAGATCCATACACTTAAACACAAGTTATTGTCTGTAAACTACAAAAATGCTTATTTTAGCCCCTTTTTTTGGCCCTTAACTTATTAATAACTCCCTTGGAGCAAGAACCCCAAACCTTAATTCCAGCCTTTCCTTTGTAGTAGGAAACCTTGTAGTATAATTTCAGAGAGATCCATACATCCAAACATAAGTTATTGTCTGTAAACTAGAAACACGCTTCTTGTTGGACCTTTGTTGGCCCCTCAACTTATTGCATTTTCCTTGGAGCAAGAACCCAAAAAACTCAATTCCAGGCTTTCCTTTGTAGTAGGAAACCTTGTAGTATAATTTCAGAGAGATCCATACACTTAAACATAAGTTATTGTCTGTAAACTAGAAACACGCTACTTGTTGGACCTTTGTTGGCCCCTCAACTTATTGAAACCATCCTTAGAGCAAGAACCCCAAAACTAAATTCCAGCCTTTCCTTTGTAGTAGGAAACCTTGTAGTATAATTTCAGAGAGATCCATACATCCAAACATAAGTTATTGTCTGTAAACTAGAAACACGCTTCTTGTTGGACCTTTGTTGGCCCCTCAACTTATTGAAACCATCCTTAGATCAAGAACCCCAAAACTAAGTTCCAGCCTTTCCTTTGTAGTAGGAAACCTTGTAGTATAATTTCAGAGAGATCCATACATCCAAACACAAGTTATTGTCTGTAAACTAGAAACACGCTTCTTGTTGGACCTTTGTTGGCCCCTCAACTTATTGAAACTCCCTTGGAGCAAGAACCCCAAAACTAAATTCCAGCCTTTCCTTTGTAGTAGGAAACGTTGTAGTAGAATTTCAGAGAGATCCATACACCCAAACACAAATTATTGTCTGTAAACTAGAAACACGCTTCTTCTTGAACCTTTGTTGGCCCCTCAACTTATTGAAACTCCCTTGGAGCAAGAACCCCAAAACTCAATTCCAGCCTTTTCTTTGTAGTAGGAAACCTTGTAGTTTAATTTAAGAGAGATCCATACACTTAAACACAAGTTATTGTCTTCAAACTAGAAACACGCTTCTTCTTGGACCTTTGTTGGCCCCTCAACTTATTGCATTTTCCTTGGAGCAAGAACCCAAAAAACTCAATTCCAGGCTTTCCTTTGTAGTAGGAAACCTTGTAGTATAATTTCAGAGAGATCCATACACTTAAACATAAGTTATTGTCTGTAAACTAGAAACACGCTTCTTGTTGGACCTTTGTTGGCCCATCAACTTATTGAAACTCCCTTGGAGCAAGAACCCCAAATCTAAATTCCAGCCTTTCCTTTGTAGTAGGAAACGTTGTAGTATAATTTCAAAGAGATCCATACATCCAAACACAAGTTATTGTCTGTAAACTACAAAAATGCTTATTTTAGCCCCTTTTTGGCCCCCAACTTATTAATAACTCCCTTCGAGCAAGAACCCCAAAACTAAATTCCAGCCTTTCCTTTGTAGTAGGAAACCTTGTAGTATAATTTCAGAGAGATCCATACATCCAAACACAAGTTATTGTCTGTAAACTAGAAACACGCTTCTTGTTGGACCTTTGTTGGCCCCTCAACTTATTGAAACCATCCTTAGAGCAAGAACCCCAAAACTAAATTCCAGCCTTTCCTTTGTAGTAGGAAACCTTGCAGTATAATTTCAGAGAGATCCATACATCCAAACACAAGTTATTGTCTGTAAACTAGAAACACGCTTCTTGTTGGACCTTTGTTGGCCCCTCAACTTATTGAAACTCCCTTGGAGCAAGAACCCCAAAACTAAATTCCAGCCTTTCCTTTGTAGTAGGAAACGTTGTAGTAGAATTTCAGAGAGATCCATACACCCAAACACAAATTATTGTCTGTAAACTAGAAACACGCTTCTTCTTGAACCTTTGTTGGCCCCTCAACTTATTGAAACTCCCTTGGAGCAAGAACCCCAAAACTCAATTCCAGCCTTTTCTTTGTAGTAAGAAACCTTGTAGTTTAATTTAAGAGAGATCCATACACTTAAACACAAGTTATTGTCTTCAAACTAGAAACACGCTTCTTGTTGGACCTTTGTTGGCCCCTCAACTTATTGCATTTTCCTTGGAGCAAGAACCCAAAAAACTCAATTCCAGGCTTTCCTTTGTAGTAGGAAACCTTGTAGTATAATTTCAGAGAGATCCATACACTTAAACATAAGTTATTGTCTGTAAACTAGAAACACGCTTCTTGTTGGACCTTTGTTGGCCCCTCAACTTATTGAAACCATCCTTAGAGCAAGAACCCCAAAACTAAATTCCAGCCTTTCCTTTGTAGTAGGAAACGTTGTAGTATAATTTCAGAGAGATCCATACACCCAAACACAAGTTATTGTCTGTAAACTAGAAACACGCTTCTTCTTGAACCTTTGTTGGCCCCTCAACTTATTGAAACTCCCTTGGAGCAAGAACTCCAAAACTCAATTCCAGCCTTTCCTTTGTAGTAGGAAACGCTTCTTGTTGGACCTTTGTTGGCCCCTCAACTTATTGAAACTCCCTTGGAGCAAGAACCCAAAAAACTCAATTCCAGCCTTTCCTTTGTAGTAGGAAACCTTGTAGTATAATTTCAGAGAGATCCATACACTTAAACATAAGTTATTGTCTGTAAACTAGAAACACGCTTCTTGTTGGACCTTTGTTGGCCCCTCAACTTATTGAAACTCCCTTGGAGCAAGAACCCCAAATCTCAATTCCAGCCTTTCCTTTGTAGTAGGAAACCTTGTAGTATAATTTCAGAGAGATCCATACATCCAAACACAAGTTATTGTCTGTAAACTACAAAAATGCTTATTTTAGCCCCTTTTTTTGGCTCCCAACTAATTAATAACTCCCTTGGAGCAAGAACCCCAAAACTAAATTCCAGCCTTTCCTTTGTAGTAGGAAACCTTGTAGTATAATTTCAGAGAGATCCATACATCCAAACACAAGTTATTGTCTGTAAACTAGAAAAATGCTTATTTTAGCCCTCTTTTTGGTCCCCAACTTATTAATAACCCCCTTGGAGCAAGAACCCCACAACTAAATTCCAGCCTTTCCTTTGTAGTAGGAAACGTTGTAGTATAATTTCAGAGAGTTCCATACACCTAAACACAAGTTATTGTCTGTAAACTTGAAACACGCTTCTTTTTGGACCTTTGTTGGCCCCTCAACTTATTGAAACCTTCCTTGGAGCAAGAACCCCAAAACTCAATTCCAGCCTTTCCTTTGTAGTAGGAAACCTTGTAGTATAATTTTAGAGAGATCCATACATCCAAACACAAGTTATTGTCTGTAAACTACAAAAATGCTTATTTTAGCCCTCTTTTTGGTCCCCAACTTATAAATAACCCCCTTGGAGCAAGAACCCCACAACTAAATTTCAGGTTTTCCTTTGTAGTAGGAAACGTTGTAGTATAATTTCAGAGAGTTCCATACACCTAAACACAAGTTATTGTCTGTAAACTTGAAACACGCTTCTTTTTGGACCTTTGTTGGCCCCTCAACTTATTGAAACCTTCCTTGGAGCAAGAATCCCAAAACTCAATTCCAGCCTTTCCTTTGTAGTAGGAAACCTTGTAGTATAATTTCAGAGAGATCCATACATCCAAACACAAGTTATTGTCTGTAAACTAGAAAAATGCTTTTTGTTGGCCCTTTTTTGGCCCCTTATTCCTACATGTTAAGGGAAATTAACCACAAACTCAATCCTAGCTTTCCTTTTGTTATATTGAACCTTGTGGTAAAATGTCAGAGATATCCATACAATTAAACACAAGTTTGTCCTGAAACTAGAAAAATGCTTGTTTTGGGCCCCTTTTTGGCCCTTAATTCCTAGACTGTTTGCCCATAACCCTTAAAATAAATCCCAACCTTCTACTGATGGTATTAAACATTGTAGTACAATTTCTGAGCAATTGAAATACCTATACACAACTTATTGTCCTGAAACAAGATAAATGCTTGTTTTGGGCGCCTTTGGGCCCCTAATTCCAAAACCTTTGGAACCATAATCTCCAAAATCAATCCCAACCTTCGTTTTGTTATTATAAACATTTGACAATTTGTTATAATTTTTATTTCTATTGACTTATACTTAAGTTATTATCCGGAAATTATCCGTCTTCGGACGACGCTGACGACGCTACTTGGGGTCATTATAGCGCCAAATAAAGAGCCCACTTTAGCACCAGATTAATCCATTTACCTGTATTTTCGATAGCCCATGTTAGCGAAAATTACTTGGTTGAATAATACTCATTAAGCTCTGGGTAGAAGTTCAATGTAATTCAAAGCGAACAAATAATGGTCCAGAGTCGTTCCATGCCCATTATAATGAACAATTTTATAGTTGTCACCCAGCTATTTGCGTTTTTCTTGATGCTAAATTGCAAACAACAACATACATAACAATACGAAGTATAGACGAATGTGCACCAAAATCTAGACAAGATAAAAAGAAAGAACAGTTCCTAATGCAATTCAACAGTAGTGTACAGAGGGAATATCTCGGGCCCATTACGAACGTCCTCTATGATATTAATTCCAGGCTAGAACGAACTTTTGATTAAATCTTTTAAACATTTATTGCTGTATTTGAATGGACTTCATATGTTTTATAGTGTGCTGTCTTTTTATTTATTATATATTATTATGGGTTAAAAATATTTCGCTAAATTAAATATCCTCCGCTGGTTAATAAACCTAGATATCATTCACGGTTTACTGCAAACAATATTTATTGATTTATCTATATTATTTACCATATGAACATTAAATTAAAGAATTGGCAAATAAACACTTTTGATGCATTCGGATTTTGTTAAAAGAAAATAATCTACAGGGACAATAATTAAGAAAGCTAATCATACTAATAATGCCCTATCTTGTTGTAATGTCATCAAAGAACTGTAGCGTATATTTTCAGTCGTAGAGTGGTAAGTTAAAGTAAATTTAAAATGAAGACAATCTCCCTTAGAGTGTATCAATACAAAAATACATAAAAGGAAATGTCAAAAACAGGGATAAAGCAGTCAACATTGTGTTATTATCTTAACCACTATCAAAAGAAACAAATATATCAAATAAAAAAAAACTAAATGGCATGTAGACAAGGCATATATTAAGCAAAAATGACAGACAGGGTTACAAAAAATAACAATTACACAATAAATTTTAATTGAATCAAGATTTGATTTTGATTTTTTGTGTTTATATAAATAAGGCCACTTTTTAGCATGACCTTTTGGCTATTTCGTGGCGTCCAGTTTTTATTAGTGGAGGAGACAGGAGAGTCATGAGAAAACCACCGACCTTCGATAGGAAAATTGACAATCCTAGTCAATTAAGATTGGAGTCCAGTGCATCCGCACGAGCGGGGTTCGAACTCACAACCTCTGTGTAGAGTGTCTAGTGAATACAGTAGTAACTACATGTACTTAGCCCACTTGGTCACCGAGGCCCCTAATTGAATCAAGACAGCACAATATAAATCAAAGCATTGTAAGCGCTTTAGGCAGTTAATCAAAAATATAATGAAAACTATGGTAGTGTTGCTTTAATTGTCATATCTCATTTTTCAGCTTTGCTTTTTGTCATGTGCTGTACTGATTTCCACTATCCTTAGTACTAATTTTTTCAAAGGTTAACTATTCATTTTTAAATTATTTTAAAATATGTATCCTTTCTATGATTGAGAGTCTGTGAAAATGTATGTACACTGACCAAGGTAAGGGGAAGGTTGGAGCCAATAAACATGTTTAGCCCTGCCAGCTTATGTGTGTGTCTGTCCGGCCTCATTCAGTGGATGTCATTTGTGGCTGTATATAATATTTGTTTTTCATTATTGATTTGTACATAAATCAGGAGGCTGTTTTTTTGTATGATTTGTTTTACATTTGTCATTTCAAGGCCATTGACAGCTTCATACTATGTGGTATGGGTTTTGCTCATTGTTACATGCCGTATGTGACATAACGATGCTTACGTTTATCAACTTCTCAATACCCTTATGAATGAATTTAATTTATGCAACAATAATGTCATCAGAATTGTTGTGTATAGCTTACTTTCACTATGTTCTAAGAGTTTGCATATGCCACATTAGCATTTTAAGTCAGATCAGCAGGTGTCAATCCTTACAACAACCTATTCAATACTACTGGGAACAATGTGAGGTGATTAATTTTACTGTTTACCAGGGATAGATCATATTAAACAAAATGATTAAGTTGTTGGGCTAGAAATGCTTTTAATTTTTATAATATATATATATATATATATATATACATATATAAGGTGTCAATATTTTGTTTTGTACACCAGATCCGGATTTCGACAATTAATGTCTCTTCAGTGATGTTAGGGATCGAAACGGTATTTTTAAGGGCGCTATAATTGTCACTGGATATATGTATCCGTTTTGTTTCATTATAAGCATTTTATATTATTTGTGTTTTCAGTGTTATATATTTCTCATTCATATGATATTCATATTTCATATTCATGTTTCTTGACGATTGACGACACAAAGTTTTGCACTGAGTATTCTGAAACAAACTATAGCCTTGTACGCTATGTTTGGCTTTATATACTGAATATTCAAATTAGTACAATAGAAAGTTAAAGCGATTCTTTATTATTATTTAAATGATGTATATTTATATTCAAATGGCACGAGTTATGCATGATTTAAAGCGCGGCAAAATTAACCATATATATACTAATATAACTTCACTATTCGAGTTAGTCAATGGTCAATATTACATTCAGGAGGGCGGAAGACGAAAGTCACCACTGCAGGTACTTGTAACCTTATTTATTCTTTTACACCGTGTAGGACGCCACATGCGGGGTGTCGGCTATGTTTGACACGGGGGGGGGGGGCAATTTCGAAGCGAAGAAAAACAATAAAAGTAAGTTCAAGTATCAAAATTTCTTTTTTTTAGAATTCTTAGTACTATGTAATGTATTGCACGGAAGGAACTGAAATATAATCTATGTCCTGCACGTAGAAGCAGTCGTTTTCAGTGCTCTGTTTCCTCAAACACCTCGCCCTAGTTTTCCGTGTTGCAGATTTTGAGGCTTCATATGCAAATTTCTGGATAAAAAACTACTTTAGACGACTACCTCCCGTATCATTTACATAGAACTGAATTTCTATCATGGAATTTAATCAAATACCAGCTTCTTACTTAACAATAATTGGTTTTAAAACTAGTTTTTCATCAAAATATAAAGTGTCGCTCGGGGTGTCAGATTTTGCATCTCAAGGGGTAGAGGCTTTTGATAAAAATAAAATATTTTTGGCATATAAATCGGTCTTTAGTATCGGATAACTTTTAGTTCAAACACATCTACTATATTTGAGAGTCGTAATGGGGGTATCTTCATGACGAATAACGGTAAAAATTCTTACCAAATGACGTTAACGGTAATTTTTGGTGTATGACGATAAAATGTACACTTTCTTTTAGACGATAAAAACATCGACTGAATTTGACGAATCACGTTAATTTTTTTTCCAAAAATGACGGTATCGATTACTATTTGAGACCTCTGACGAATCACGAAAAGGATATTTTGACGAATCACGGTAAGATTTTAACCAATTTGACGCTAATGGTAGCCGAAAATGACTGTTTGACGACTGACGTTAAAGGGCATTACTATCCTTATAATTTGATAACATATAACAAACTGAAGGTATTTCATTTTCCCTGTTTTTAGTCTCATACGCAACTATTATCAGCACCCGCATTGCGCATGCGCTAAATTTGATCACAATCGATATCGATAAATTTACTATAGATTATTAAAGGAAATATTGAATTTTCGTTAGCTGACAGTAAACAAAAATAAATATCTTTTTCATTGGTATCACATTAGAAAATACATTTTCTTAGCTTTCTAATGACATATTTTATAATTGAATCGGAATTGCAGAAGTTAAGGCCATTTTCATTTTTAAAAAAGTGGTTCCATTCCCTATTGCTTCATACAATTCAAAACCAAAATGTGTGCATAGGAGTTTTCATATATAAATACATCTTTCACTATTCTTAGAAATACATTCATTGGCATAAATATATATTTTTTAATTTATAATCTTTCCAATGGTATATATTTGGTATTTTAGAAAATTTAATGAATCGGGGCCTTTTTTATCCAAAACTGGAGTTGTTGTCATTGTTTGAAGATTGCGAGAAAAATTCTAAGTCCATGGAAGTATTTATATTGATATAGTACTTCCATGGTCCTACCAAGTAAATCGCTCACAGGTCACAAAACAAAGTTAAATTTATTTGTACATAAGATATTTATACATTTAATAAAATGTTTTACATCATGAATTTAAAAATTCAGTAAAGTAAAAGAAGTGTAACTTTTATTTAGAATAATATTTTTAATCAGCTGTCAGTTTTCTTTATTTTTGATAATATAAAATCTTTCACTACTACATTAACTCAGACTTTTGGATGTTTTTCGTGAAGCGTATTAAAAAAAATTGAAATCCCATCTAAAATGAATTTGTTTTTTTTGCAATTTTCTTACATATGTTTTAAAAAGTTTTTTTTAAGATAATTAGGCGGCCGCAACTTAACAATTTTCGGAAAAGGCATTTGCTTTTGATTTCATTATAAAAAGTTAAAAAAAAATACTTTTTTCTCAAGCCGGAATATGATTTCTTTTCCTTTTCAGTTACTATCATGGTCAGAAACAGTCACGGCTGTGGCTAAATGCAACGAAACATAGAGAAAATGAATAAAAGATTTGCCCGAAGCCACCAGGCAACAGTCAAACTTCATCAAAATCAGTCATCACCAGGTTCCTTTCAAAACGAAATTGATTACGCACTCAAATGAAACACTTACCTTCATCTTTTCCATCAAATGATAATACAGTTTCAAGGAGACCTGAAGACGATGACACTACTATTCCTAACGATTTCAAACAGAGATTTAAAATCTTAAAAAACTTAATCTAGCTGCTGATTTTCTATCTGTTATCCAAATGGTAAAGGAAAGAAATTTCCTTTAAACAACATTTCTCTTCTTCTCTTCCTGAAGACAGTCAGATTTATGTCAGAAAGAATAACACTAGAAATGTGGTATCGGGAAACAACAAAGAGGTTTTGGAAAACTGACAACGGAGTTTTAACGGTAAATTTTTATATTTTATGGGTGGACCAAATAGTATTGGACACATTACAGAAATTCGCGGAATGTCCGATACTCAAGACGCAGGAATTAGTTTTGCAGTTATCTAGTGCAAGTGACATACTTGGAACATAATCACATTATGTTAATGAAAGCACAGTAGACATATCGTATCAAAGAAACCACGTTAGCCTCTTTGAAGATGATGAAATGTTTCAATGTTAGAACCAATATATCTAAAACAGAGGTCAGAATTTGGGATATCAAGGTCCACGGCGATGAATTCTGATACTAGTAGAATCTTTTTTCTTGGAACTGCAAAATTAATTCCTGCGTCTTGGGTATCGGCCATTCCGCGCTCACACAAGTTTTCTGTATTGCGTCCAATACTTTTTGGTCCCCATAAAATATGAAAAATTACCGTGAAAAAGTCTGTAGTCAGTTTTACAAAACCTCTTTGTTGTTTCTCGAAACCATATTTGTGATGGAATTCTTTTTGACATAAATCTGACCGTCTCCAGGAAAAGACGAAAAGAAATATTGTCTAAAGACAATTTATTTCTTAAACCATTTGGAGAAAAGGTAGGAATCAGCAGCCAGATTAACTTTTTTAAGATTTTGGATCTCTGTTTTGAAATTGTTAAGAATAGTAGTGTCATCGTCTTCAGGTCTCCTTGAAGCTGTACTTCATTTAATGTTTAAGATGCCGTTGTGTGTTTCATTGGAGATAGTAATCGAGTTCGTTTTGGAGTGAGTGCTTTTGAAAGGAAGCTGGTGATTAACTTTGATGGAGTTTGACCGTTGGTGGCTTCGGGCAAATCTATTATGGATGTCGGCTCTGTGATTTTCCTACACGTTTCTGTGCATTGAGTCACAGCCCTGGCTTTTTTCTAACTATGATTGTAACTGAAAGGAAACGAAATCATTCTCCAGCTTTAAAACAAAATATTTTGAGTCATTTTTTACTTTTTATAAAATAAAAAAACACATGTTTTATAAGACTAAAAAACAGGCAAAATGAAGTACCTTCAGTTTGTAATGTGTTATCATAATATAGGAAATGTGTTTGAACTAAAAGGTGTCAGATAAAGACCGATTTATATGCAAAAATATTTTATTTTTATCAAAAGCCTCTACCCCTTGAGATGCAAAATCTGACACCCCGAGCGACACTTTATATTTTGATGAAAAACTAGTTTTAAAACCAATTATTGTTAAGTAAGAAGCTGGTATTTGATTAAATTTCATGATAGAAATTCAGTTCTATGTAAATG
Organism: Mytilus galloprovincialis; assembly: GCA_037788925.1. Lineage (NCBI taxonomy): Eukaryota > Metazoa > Mollusca > Bivalvia > Mytilida > Mytilidae > Mytilus > Mytilus galloprovincialis. The sequence continues at coordinate 115,224 of JAWDJN010000033.1, forward strand.
ATACGGGAGGTAGTCGTCTAAAGTAGTTTTTTATCCAGAAATTTGCATATGAAGCCTCAAAATCTGCAACACGGAAAACTAGGGCGAGGTGTTTGAGGAAACAGAGCACTGAAAACGACTGCTTCTACGTGCAGGACATAGAATATATTTCAGTTCCTTCCGTGCAATACATTACATAGTACTAAGAATTCTAAAAAAAGAAATTTTGATGCTTGAACTTACTTTTATTGTTTTTCTTCGCTTCGAAATTGCCACCCCGTGTCAAACATAGCCGACACCCCGCATGTGGCGTTCTACACGGTGTTTTAGCCATGTTTAAAATATTTCAATTAAAGTAAAGTTACTTTAGTATTTCAAATATATGGAATTCAGTATGGCTAGAAAGCCGCATTTTATATATTGTTCATATTTATTGGATAAAGTATTTAAATTGGGCGACTCTATCAATGCAGAAAATGGCCCACTTATTATAACATGGCCCAAAGTATTAGTGACCCAGGTTAGCGAAAGTATTGGTGATCCATTTTTCCTGCGACATTTTGGAGTTTCTTTGGAATTTACATAGATTGTCTATTGGGAAAACAAGTCATTTAAAGTATGAGAATGCATACGATGGGATGCTGCTAGAACTGAACTCTATTCTTCATGATGTGAATATTTTTATTACAAAATTTAATCATACAAATCATGTTATCACTTCATTTTTTCAGTCTCCTGTACATAAATGTAAGAGTGGGAAATTTAGATATTTTTATAAGAGATATGTGGATGGGTTACATCCTACATTTGATTTAGCAAGAATTTGGATTGATCGTTTGTCAATGGCAATTCAAAGCAATGAGGGAAGATTTTGTTAATTTTATTTTGACTTTTTGATTATTTTTTTTGTTATTTGTTTGTGAATCCTATTGAAGTATCTTGAATTATGGTCATTGCTATATAGAGGCGTTTGCCGCATGCTCAGCTAGGTTGCCCAAATTTCAAAAGTGTCATAGGTTTGATATAATGGTTTCGAGATAGTTTCGAGACGAAACTTTTTGCAGGAGGGGGTGTGTGTCACCGGATATATGTATCCGTTTTTTTTCCATTATTAAGCATTTTATATTATTTGTGTTTTCAGTGTTATATGTTTCACATTCATAGCATATGCATATTTCATATTCATGTTTCTTGACGATTGACGACACATAGTTTTGCGCTGCGTATTCTGAAACAAACTTTAGCCTTGTACGCTATGTTTGGCTTTATATACTGAATATTTAAATTAGTGCAATAGAAAGTTAAAGCGATTCTTTATTATTATTTAAATGATGTATATTTATATTCAAATGGCATGAGTTATGCATGAACTCAAAGCGCGGCAATATTAACCATATATATACTAATATAACTTCACTATTCGAGTTAGTCACTGGTCAATATTACGCTCAGAGGGGCGAAAAACGAAAGTCACCGCTGCAGGTACTTTATTTATTCTTTTAAGCCATGTTTAAAATGTTTAAATTAAAGTAAAGTACTTTAGTATTTCAAATATATGGAATTCAGTGTGGCTTAAAAGTCGCATTTTGGTATGTAAGTTAATGTCAGAATAAGGCTCCGTTGCATGCAAATATTTCAGTCAAATTTATTGTTCATATGTATTACAATTTATATACTTTTAGATTATAATAATAAAGTATTTAAACTTGACTACTCTAATTCAATGCAGAAAATGGCCCACGTATTATAACACGCCCAAAGTATTAGTGACCCAAGTTGGCGGAAGTATTGGTGTCCTTTTTTTCCTGCGACATAATTTACCCTCAATTTAAGATAGACTCTTCAATTTTAAGAGTCAATATAGGATGAACGGATCATCTAAACCGGAGGGAAAATATAATACAAGCCCAAACGAAAAAAAAATAAACAAGTCTAAATTGGAAACTACGTTCAAACCTATGATTGCGTTGGATAAAAACCGCAATTTTTATACGTGTGCATGTAAAACAAATTTCGTTGTAGAAGGATCTAAATACAGCACAAACAACATTTTCCAAAAGACCAAAAAAAGTGAAAAAGTATATTTAAACAGAACGCATTTGACTATCAGATCGAACAACTGATGTTCTTTAACCCTGCTGACTGCCATTGGCGATTGCCAAATAAAATTGATCACAAGATTTAACAAAATGGATCTTAATATAAATGTAACACTAAGCAGAAAACAATAAATTTGTGGCCAAGATATTATGCAACAAACATAAGGTGTCGTCTATATTTTTTTGTACACCAGATCCGGATCTCGACAATAAATGTCTCTTCAGTGATGTTAGGGATCGAAACGGTATTTGGAAGGCCATATAATATACCCTCAATTTAAGATAGACTCTATTTTAAATTTTAAGAGTCAATATAGGATGAACGGATCATATAAACCGGAGGGAAATATGACACAAGCCCAAACGAAAAAATATAAACGAGTCTAAATTGAAAACTACGTTCAAACCTATAATTGCGTTGGATAAAATACGCAATTTTTATACGTGTGCATGTAAAACAAATTTTGTTTTAGAAGGGTCTAAATACAGCACAAACAACATTTTCCAAAAGACTAATATTATTAGTACGTCTGAACAAGTGACAACTCTACAACAGATTTATCCATCGGACCACCAGCAGTGGTGGTGAGACATGGCTGTGTACATTCTGTATATACAACTCGTCTAAACATCAACCAAACAATGTTAGCTCCATATAGCTTCAAGGTTTTGTTGGCTTACTGAATAAAAAAATATGAGATGTGTTTGTTGCCAGTGAGACAATAATTTAGCAGTGACAAATAAGTCATTGGATCAGATTTTTTTTTTCAATTTGAAAGAATAGCAATTGATTAACAGTACATACGTTCATCACTGGTTTAATTCACACAACTCCAATATCAATTATTATTAATGCCAAGAGTATCAGAACATTATTTGGGTGTAACAGCTACCAAAGTATCTGTTAGCTTAAAACCCAGTCCCCAGTCATGTGTATTAAATAATAGATATTGTTTATGTGCAATAAAAGTCAAGATTATATGATAGAGAGAAGGGGTCAAGATATTTTATGCAAGAATAAAAGTAGAGTTATAAAAACATTGTCATGCTTAATGCTGCAAGATTCAGAATTTGAAAGAATTATTCCATATAGGTGTCTATGTAGAATCCTTGAACAAGAATAATAGGCTTCAAAATTTTTTGAACTACTAATGACACCTATCCCAGAACAGGAAAGACTCAATGACATCTTTTTCAATATTCTAATGAAGTAGAATATCACAAGAAATAGGTATGAAAGGTAGTATGATATTAAGCACAATATATGTCAACCAAAGCTTAAAGTAGAATTAGTAATATTTATTACTAAAAAAATGATACATAAATTATTTTTTTTATCATCTGAAAAAAGAAGATTCTTGTGTATATCTCATTGAGCTTTACATGCATTCATGGAATAAGCATAAAAAGCAAAGCAGTATATTTTCCTCATTTGGTAGCAGGAACTTTTATAAGAATAGGATAGACCCCACCAAGCAATAGTATATGAGAGCAAGGCCGTAGCTAGGCATATTATTTTAGTGAGGAAAAATAATTGATTTTTTTTTTTGGAGGGTATGAAATGAATGGTGCAAAATCCTGCATTCTAGACATTTCCAGAGAGTTTGATAATGTTTTGAATTTGGACACTTTTTATATATATATTTTTAATTTTAAAGACTTTTACTAACACCAAATTTTTAACAACTTTATTTAAATTTATAAAGTTGTAAGATAGTTATCCAAATATCAATTTGAGTCTGTCGCGAGAACATAGAACCAACATCGATTCAGTAGAGTTTGCCAAATATTTTTATGGCCGGTTCAGTCAAATTGTTTCAGAATATTTTGTCTGCTGATATCCTTATCGCGATAAACATGGAGCATGGCAAGACCGCACAATCTCGCGCCACTCATGCATGATTTTTTCAAGTTTTCGGTCGTTTCAGGGCAGTCTGTGTTTCTAGAGGTAGCACATTATCATCAACACAATGATCAATGTCTTGTTCCGATTCCTTTTCCGTCAATGCGGCAATTCGGTAGCAGCATCAGTAGTAACAGTTTTGTTTGCAAAAGGGAATTAAGCTTTCCTGTAAGCACCATGCATCATACAGTCGCAGTTACAAAATATTAAACTCGCTTTTATGCTGACAAAGAGTAAACAAACTAGGGATGAAATGAGATAAGATAAATGTATATGATTCGATCTAGAGTTTTTGACTAGTATGCTATGGGTACAAGGGTTGGACTGTAGTTTTCGACGTTTACATGTAGGTCCGTAATTTCAAATTATTTCTGGAAATAGTCTGTGTTATTTTTGTTCCACAATCTATAAATTCAGGGGTTAGGGGTTGGGGGTGTCCGATTCCGAAACCCCGAATATAAAGACACGAAATTCCGTAGTCCCGACTAAGTAAAGACAACATTCTGTTTTAAAGGTCCTACCGTTCCTCAATAATGTCAAATTGAAAAATGGGATGTTCTTTCAATTTTTAAGGTTAAAGAAACATGGATAAAAACTAATCCATGCATGTTTCATATTATTTATATTTCATTTATCTGTAAAGAGAAAGATTGCAGTTGGTGAAACGGAGAAATGAATAATGGAGACAGGATTGCCCCCTTACGATGCGCAGTACTTTATTTGTCAAAAGTTGGTGAAACGGAGAAATGAATACGCAGACAGGACTGCCCCCTTGCGATGCCCAGTACTTGATTTGTCAGTCTACCTATCGTTTTTGGATTAGTTCTAAAAAATTTGTATTCAATACTCTGTTCACACAAAAAAACTTGTTTATTAGAATTATTCCTTCTTTACCTTCAGTATCGCTTTTCCTTTTTCTGCAAGAGCATGTTTTTAACCAGAGATCCATGATGATTATCGTTACAATATATAGGTTAATGTATAATCGAAAAACAGCACCCGTTGAGATGCTGAGTTATATCAAGGAGGAATAATTTAAAAGGAATGATGACAAGTTATAGAAATTAAGGTTGAGACAGACCACCAAATGACTATTATATTTATATATATGTATAAAAAAAACAGTGTCGAAATTTGAGTGAGGCCTCACTTGCCTCAATGGTAATTACGGCCTTGGAGAGGCTGTCCCTCTGACAAAGGGTTATACTGTTATACATGATGTATCACAGAGGTTTGCAATTTACCTTTTTTATGGAACTTTGTTTTAAACAGTTTAAGGGATTCCTAATGGTATGGATACATTGTAGTAATATGTAGCACTTTATTCCAGAATTATCTTTTTGTTGAAATAATTATTTTTATTTCATTTCTGTTCAAATTCAAATAATAAAAATCACTGTTTGCCACTTCTGTTCAAAGGGAAGTAACTCAAATTCATATAATGATAAATAAAAAACATAGATATGATTTAACCACTAAAAAACTAGATATGATGGTTTATTTATTTTCGAAAAATAATCAAAAATCTAAATACCACTTAAATTTGAAGCATTCAAAGAACACAACCAAGATTTTTTTTAAAATTAAAAACAAATGTATTTTGGACACTTTGGATCAAAATGCGGACCGCCTTAAAATAAAAAATAATTTAACAAGAAACTAAAGACGAAGAAGTTAATTATTAATTTCTGTTCAAAAGGAAATACTCAAATTTATATACATGTATAATAAAAATACATTTTGCTACTGAAAAGTCTAAAACTCAACATCGAGAACAGCTTCAATCGTGAAAATTAAACTAATCCTTCATTTAGTCACACGAAACAACAGATATAAATTTGAAAAGATTTCGGCAAAGCATTTTCATTTAAATGAAAAAGATAACTGATTGGCAGCCGCCCGACCGCCCGCCGTACATTTCAAAATTAACAATCGAGTTTTTTTTTTTCTTCGAAAATCCGGTTAAAGATTAGATATGAATGAATACGTTACCTGCCTGACAACAGCAAAGTGTGATATATATGGTTAAGATGTACAAACGCAAGATCCCTCTTTTCGTCATTGTTAGAAAATTATTGTAGCGACTTTGCCAAGTATGTCTGTCAATATTAATTACAACATCTCTTTAAGATCTGAAGAATAAAGAGAAAATATATGAAAATTTAAATGTTAAAAAGTATAACTGCATGCATGAGCGTTTACAGAGGTGTATGCACACTAAGCATCACAAATATACAAATGCGTATATATTAACATTTTCTTAGAAATTAACATTTCATATCGAACTTCTGTGCAGTAGACATATGCATCAGACTCCTGTCACATTCAGTGACAGTTTAACGTGCATCCTTCCCTTTACTATAGTCTTGACAGTTCTTGTTATTTTGCACGCCATTGAAGTCTAATGAGAAGGTCTCTTTTGCTGACTAATACCTAATCTTGAAACATGATAATAAGGACAAGGCTTACCGATTTGCCAATATACAGTGCGCGGACTTATTCCTCGTTTTTCATTAGAGTATATAGCAGAAATATATTAAGATAAACTCCATTCAAATGCATCAAATAAATGAAACTTGCTTGTTATGTATTATGTTAACGAAAAAAGAAGAGAAAACGTGGTACATAATTATGATTGTTACTGAGACAACTCTCCACCAGACACCAAATGATACAATTTAACAAATATAGGTCACCGAACATCCTTCAACAATGAGCAAAATACACACCACATAATAAGCTACATGTATAAAAGACCCCAAAATGATAGTCATAAACAATTTAAACGAGAAAACTAATGGCATGATAAATGAAAAAGACAATGAAAAACTGAATTATATATGATATAAAGCAAAAAACGACAACCATTGAATTTAAGGCTCCTGACTTGGTACATGCACACTACTCACACTGTTGATAAAGGTAACAAAAATGTAAACGATGAGACCTGTAATAAAGGAGTAGCGAAATATAACCATGTTAAAACAGATATATATTAGATAAAATACAAAGGTAACAAAGAAACAGGCCGGTAACAACCGTTGCCGGATAGTTTTTCTGCACGAGTAGATAGGTCAAGGTCCGAGGCGATAGCCCAGGACCTTGACCTGACTACAAGTGCAGAAAACTATTCGGCTGGTTGTAACCGGGCTGTTTCTTTTGTTACTTTTGTTTTTTATCTGACTTGTACGACGTTTCAAGAAAGTAATAATACTTTTAGCAAGACTAAACATTTGAGAAACTTGGATATCCATAAAGCAGTAAATGTAAGTTATAGTATAAACACATTTTTTTTTCATTTCCCTTCAACCGAGATTTTTTTTCGAGAAAAAAAATCAGGAATCTAATAATTTGAGATAAAAAAAAAAAAAGAACCATTTAAAGTAAAAGATAAATGTTGTACACATTTAAGACTTTTTTAAATGCAACTTCGTAAAAAAGTAATATATTAAGGAATATTTTAGTGGTAAGAAAGATAACGTTTGATTTTTATGAATAAAACGAAAAGCGGGGAGGGGGAGGGGATAATTCATTTTAAGATACACAGGCTGTGATCTTTATTTTTGATGAAAAAATGCAGGATGTGCCATTCAATCCCCTCATTCCCCCTTAAACCAGATGCTCCGCAGGGCGCAGCTTTATACGACCGCATGTGACAAAAATGCAGTTTAAGCATAAGACAATATTTGTAATTTATCGTTGAATTGTTATCCATAATAAATTACCCGTTTGAACAATGCGTTAACGAATAATACATATAAAATCAGTCTTTTATCCTTGGTTGTTATGAGACGCGTTAATTGTTGCTAGGGTGCTCTCTTCGAGGTCCGCGCTCTTGGTATATAAAGACACCGATTCATTGCAAGTCGCTCATTTATTAATTGGCCGTCGACGGATGAACATCGGAAAGTGAATACCAGCCAATAAAGTAGTTTAAAAGGAAAGTTTGTAAACCTAGTTTGAGTTGAAAGCTTGTGGTTTTGAAGCAAGCGGTTTTTGAAGTCTTTACGATTGTTGCAAGCTACCGGGTTGTTCCAAAACTGTAATTTCTCTCGGGAATGGTCGCAGTCCCCCGAACAGATAGCTTGTAATAATCTGGTGACTTAGGTGCTCCGGGGACTAGGTGCCTCAAAACTAGTTGTCTCAGGAACTAGGTGCTTCAGAGACTAGTTGTCTCAGAGACTGGGTGTCTCAGAACTAGATGTTTCAGGAACCGTGGATTTTTAAAGCTTATTCTTAAGTTTAATATAATTGTTTGTCAAATCAGTTGGGACTACTTTTTGATACAAAGTTATTTGTGTAAATAGTGTTATTTCTTTATTAAGTTTCAAAGTTGGTCTTGTAGTTTTAAGTAAAGCCTCCAAGTTGTAGTTGGGTTTTTGAGTTAATTAAAAGATTGATATTGGAGTGTCTCAGATTCTGTGAAAACGGATACGAACATATAGTTCATAAGCCAAACACGTTACACGCAGAGCTTGAACCCTGAACGGTTGGGGCAAGTATGGACACAACATTCAAGCTGGACTCAGCTCTAAATTTGGATTGTGATTAAATAGTTGACACAGCATAGTGTTCTGACACAGAACGAATGTGGTCTAATGAACTTAAATTTTTTTTTTGCCTTTGAGTAAATCACTATGCTGTTGAATATCAATCCTCTCAAATAAATGTTTGAAGAAATTTTCTTTTTATTTATGAAGTCTGAAATGAGAAAATTGACCCCTCCCCCCCCCCCCCCCCCCCCCCCCCCCCCCCCCAATTTTGTTTTTTCACACACTCCTTTCCCTTATTCCAAAACTGATCTCAATTCAAATTTCTAATGGAGTTTGCAACAATAACTACTCATTTAAATACATCATAAAATATTAAAATGTAAAATAAGTGCATGTTATCAATGAATGGTAAAGATTGTTTTAATTTATCAGTTGGTAGTAAAAGTGAATATACATTGTATATTGTATAAAACAATGATTTAATGATTCAACTACTATTCTGGACAAAAAAAGATAACTCCAATTGAAAATTTCTTGCTATTGGCAATATTGTGCAATTAGATATTTCTTGCTATTGTGCACTACTGTGCAATTAAAAATACTTGCTATTGCACAATACTGTGCAATTGAAGATTCTTTGCTAGTGCGCAATACTGTGAAATTGAAAATTTCTTGCTATTGCACAATACTGTGCAATTGAAGATTTCTTGCTATTGCTGAATACTGTGCAATTAAAAATTTCTTGCTATTGCACAATACTTAATATAATAATTTTGGATCCTGATTTGGACCAACTTGAAAACTGGGCCCATAATCAAAAATCTAAGTACATGTTTAGATCCAGCATATCAAAGAAGCCCAAGAATTCAATTTTTGTTATTATATAAAATTTTAATTAGTTTAATTTTGGACCCTTTGGACTATAATGTAGACCAATTTGAAAACGGGACCAAAAATTAAGAACCTACATACACAGTTAGATTTGGCATATCAAAAAACCCCAATTATTCAATTCTAATGAAATCAAACAAAGTTTAATTTTGAACCCCAATTTGGACCAACTTGAAAACTGGGCCAATAATAAAAAATCTAAGAACATTTTTAGATTCACTATATCAAAGAATCCCAAGGATTCAATTTTTGTTAAAATCAAACTCAGTTTAATTTTGGACCCTTTGGACCTTAATGTAGATCTAGACCAATTTGAAAACGGGACCAAAAATTAAGTATCTACATACACAGTTAGATTCGGTATATCAAAGAACCCCAATTATTCAATTTTTGATGAAATCAAACAAAGTTTAATTTTGGACCCTTTGGGCCCCTTATTCTTAAACTGTTGGGACCAAAACTCCCAAAATCAATCTTAACCTTCCTTTTATGGTCATAAACCTTGTGTTTAAATTTCATAGATTTCTATTTACCTATACTAAAGTTGTGGTGCGAAAACCAAGAAAAATGCTTATTTGGGCCACTTTTTGGTCCCTAATTCCTAAACTGTTGGAACCAAAACTCCCAAAATCAATCCAAACCTACTTTTTGTGGTCATAAACCTTGTGTCAAAATTTCATAGATTTCTATTTACTTATACTTAAGTTATAGTGCGAAAACCAAATGTCTTCGGACGACGACGACGACCACGCAGACGACGACGACGACCACGAAGACGACGACGTCAACGTGATACCAATATATATACGACCAAAAAAAATCAATTTTGCGGTCGTATGAAAAAAATCGTAAAAATCGCGCGTTTGTTGCCAAATAAAAGAATTTAATATGCAGTGGTGGGGGCCCGGGGGTTGGAACAACTTTTTTTTGACGATCAATGCATTTAAATGGGGACATAAAGTTGGACCCCCCCCCCCCCCCCTGTTTTGTTCTGGATTTAGACATGGATCCGCCACTGATATAAATTCGATAACAATACAAAGATATCAAAAGAATGAATTTCCTACTTCATTAGTGAATGAAATGTTTATGAAAAAAATGGATTTTGTCTTAATATTATATATATTCAGGAATATACTTTGATTTTTTTTAAATTCATGCTCGTCTCTAGATCTGCAAGTGTTGATCGGGATTAAACACGTGTTACCAGTGGCGGATCCAGAACTTTTCCTAAAGGGGGGGGGGGGGGGCCGCTCCAGTCATGCTTTAATGATTCCCTATATAATCAACCAAATTTTCCCACAAAAGGGGGGGGGGGCGGGCCCCCCAGGCCCCTCCCTCCTGGATCCGCCTATGGTTACTATATGATCCAATCGCAGCTTACCGCCCAAAATTGATGACATAAGTTGAATGGTTTTCTTCTAGATTTGCTGCTTATTTGTACGTGTATTACATGAACACTTTTTGTTATATAGGATCAATCTTGCATTGGTGAGTTGATAGGGATTTTATCTTTTGATATTAGATTTGATTTTTATTTACTTATTCCCTGTCTTATTTTTATTGAAATGAACACGTACGTCAGTATCATCCTTTCTTTACTTTCAGCATTGTCCAAAATACTATTCATGTCCATATATTGAAGAAAACATTTATTGACCGAATATTTTGCTTCATAAAGGGGGCGGTATGTTCTTTTTTGAGTATATTAACTATTTACTTTTCAACGCCATCATTGATCGGCCAAAATAAGGGGGGTTCCAACCCCCGGACCCCCCCCCCCTTTTGGATCCGCCAATGAGCACTATTAACGGTATTCGGAAAATCAGGAATCATTCAAAACATTAATTTGTCATCTGCTTGACCATAATAAATATTAATAGTATTTAACTGGAAATGTTTGAAAAAAGATATTCATGCTAACGTAAATATTTTTTTTCAATAAAAAGACAGAAAATAAGTCGATGACCCAAAAAGTTCAAATCTAATTGAAAGTTAAAGTGCCCATGAACTCACTAATCATGCACTCGTGAGTGATTCTATTCATAAAAAGTGTCCGTGTAACAACTAAAAAGAGTCCGTGTATCGTCTAAAAAGAGTCCGTGTAACACCCGTTAATGTACTGTTTTTCTATAGATCTGCGGGTGGCAAAGTCGTACAAGAACACTTATAATCCAAATTGTGACTCTTCTGTTTTACCAGCACCTAATTTTCAACATTTCCAAAATATGCAAAATATGCAAAATCCGAATTTCAGCCAAATATCACCAATGACTGGTCTCTATCCGTGTATACACCCAAAAGGACTGACAAATCCGTATATACAACCATTAATGCAGTCAACGATGAACCAAGCGTCAGAAACAAACAAAATCGATAACTTAATACAGAAAGTCGACCAAATGTTCCAAAAGATGAGCGTTCTCGATTCGCTCTCCGATAAAATTAGCAAGTTCCATTCAACAATAAATACACTGGTGTCAAACGTTGACAATGTAACAAAACGGTGACATCCCATTTGTCCGACAACCATTATTCCGACATCCCATTACTCCGACAGCCCAATACTCCGACAGCCCATTTTTCCGACAGCCCATTTTTCCGACAGCCCATTATTCCGACAGCCCAATACTCCGACAGCCCAATACTCCGACAGCCCAATACTCCGACAACTCATTATTCCGACAATGCATCGGTAATAGTTGTGTCGATTAATTATACTTTAAAAGAGCAACTCCGTCCTCGATAATATTGGTGGTTGTCCGTTTAGATTCGTTTAATTTTTCTCTTACAGGATATTTGTATCAGTGCTTTGGTTAATACACATGCCTTTTGTAAATCTTTACCCTCGTTACCCTTCAGTTTAATTCCTCAAAAGTTTTACTCGTGTCCGTCCGTTCGTCCGTCCAAAGGTTGGCTTCAGTCCTCCAACTTTAGTTTGTCTTCACCAAATGTTATGAAACTATACACAATGCTAATTACCACACAACACATATCAAGTTTAATTTGTTTTCGGCCTCTGTGTTCGTTCTAGAGTTATGCCCCTTATCAAATAAAAAAAAAATGCTACATTTTTCGTTTTCGTTCTCTAACTGGAGTAAATTTATCTCAACTAAATTCTATGAAATATAAAAGCATTACTTATTAGCACAAAACTCTGACCAAGTACACATTGGGTAGTGTCAATTGTATCGTTCCTCAGTTATGCCCCTTTATAACTGTATGAGGTAGGCAATCAGGGGCATCACATGTGCCCCCATGGACACATTCTCTGTTTCTTGTTTGAAGAGTCCGGGAATTTCAATTTTATTAAATTTTCGGCGCGGGTTTCCATTGTCCTTATCAGCTGTTCTAGTCCATGGTTTGTTTTTATTTCTGTTGATTGACACGATTTTTGTTATCATATCTTCGATTTCCTCACTTTTGAATCAACGGACTGGAGTTCCGCCACCATTTACCAAACACATATCAGCATGATCTGAGTGCCATCTTTGGTCGCAGCACTTTCAACCGTAAAAATAAGCAACGCTGGCTCCTCCAAAGACACATACCTTGTGTTTGATGAATTGTTCGGGTACCATGTACCCGCGAAATATAGAGACAGTACACGTGCAATTATCATAACGGTCAATCACACATACGACATGACACTTGATTTACATGTATTATGAAGTGGAACTGATTTTGTATCACGAACCAATTAAACAATTCAATTTTATCATAAACATGATGAAGCAGTTGGAACAGGGGCAGGGCGGTTTGAAAATGTTTGAGAATTAAAACTTTTTTCAATGCTTGGGGTGCAATTATAAAAACAAACGTAAATGAATAAAATGGCAGCCGATATTCTAAAAAGTTGCGGACGCACAACAAGATACACGCAAACAATCACATGTACAACAGGGATAGCAAGAAGTCCCGTGTAGAAGAGGGTCATGACTAAGTGAGATAGTAAGATATATCAGACAAAGATGTGGTTTGAAAAAAACAGTACAAACACGTCAAGTAAAATATAAAAGATTTTGATGTGTTCTCGATTGCTTTTATTAGGTCCTTCACCATCTTTGCGAAAGTTTCAAACAATATTCATGACTATGTTGTAGTTTGTAATTCGGAATCCTCTGGAAGTTTCAGGGTTGTATTTCTATTAGAAAATCAAGAGCCCCTTTAATTTTCCTGAAATAGATTGTATGCAGTGATCCTCCGATTATGCAAATTAAATGGCAACGACCAATTGATGGAAATCTTAGAAATGTTCTTGGGCATAGAACATGTGACTTCTTAAAAAAAGCAATCAATGGTACGATGCATTGCATCTTCACCAAGATCATCCAATCAGCTTCAATCATTAAAATCGTGCGAAATTCGTCCTCCTCGTGGCATTTCCTCCAAGTTATCCCAACTGAAGGATGGCATATGTAACTCGCGGAAGAAGAGGAGGACACATTTTGATTTACAATGGTTTTAAGTACCAAAAAAACAAAACCAGACTCGATAAAGTACATTGGAGATGCTGGCGTCCTGCATGCAGAGCCCCACTTAGAACAAATTTGATCAATTTTGATGAGGAGGAACCAAATATAGATGTACTTCATGTGAGTGTTATCCATTTTAACTTAACAAATCAACCAATCTATCTATACTTCCAAACTTTTGGTGTAAAGTCTGAACACCTTAGTCCGATTATCTGAAATATCGATTGACAAACTAATATAAAGTGCCCAGAAATATTATAATCGCCAGAGTTCGCATACCCTTTATGTACATGTATCAATCATTGAATTCGACGTTTTAACCGTCGATAAAACATGCGCATACCAATAACAAGTTGGTTCCTTCCACTTCATTTGAAGTCCTTTTAAGAAAATACTCTAGTTTAAGGTGGTATTGGAGAATTAACTTAAAATGATATAACTTTTTCATATTTTGCCAAAACGTAGTATAGATTGTGATATGTTCAAAAATAGAATAAAACTGATAGGTCACTGAGTATTTACTAAGGCTACAGGTCGTGGCACAATGACAAATTTTATATGGATTATACAGGGGAAAAAATCATTATGTGATAAGAACATGTAGAAGCTAAACTGAAATATATACTTGTAAAATAAAATACGAAAAGATAGCTTTTACAAAATGCTGTCAGAATATCAAAAGAAAAGATAGCGTTACCGTATTTTTTCCGATTAAAATGGTTAAAATAAGAACTGGTAAAATTTCATCTTGAATCTTTCAGAAAACTCTTTTTTTTTAAGTTACCTCCCCTTAAAGTGTCAATCTAAAAGTATTAAAAGTCAATCAAAAATAATCTATGCACGTAAATATATTAATGTTTATAAGTTTAAATCTTATTTTGCCATTCTTTTGAATGAAAACTTACATTATTTATCGACATTTCTCCTCAAATTTTGATCATTTAATTGAAAATCTGCACCTTAGATTCTTTGTTATTTACAATAATTGGCGAAAGACAACCATACCACCTTAACCATTTAAAACTAAATATACCAAAACGCTTTTTAAATCTTATTATAGTTAGGAATCAGATTGTTAGCCAATATATAATCCAATTTGAAGTTTATCCTCGATATTGATATACTCTGTAAATATCGTCAATATCATTTCCAAAAATAGTAACATCGAGTCAATATCGTTTTCAAACTTACAATATGATCTACATATGTAATATACAAATGTAGGAGTGTTCACTCAGTAAATACGTTATATGGACCTGTAAGATTATAATGAACCTCGGACTTCGTCCTCGGTCCATATAATCTGAACAGGTCCATATAAAATAAAGTACTGACCTGACCTCGTTTAAAGTCCATAATTAGTAAATATATCGAAGGATAGATACCTGTTTGACCGAATAGTAATATGAATTAGGAAAACGAAATAAATCCACTTAAATAAACTTTTGGTCCTTTTTATATATCTTACTAAATGATGCTAGGAAACATAATTTAATATTAAAAAAATCTTTTCCAGGTTGGTCAACATGATCATCCAGAGGACCAAGATTTAATTCTGAGTTCCAATATAAGACGACAAATGACGGCTGCGGTGGCGGATAACCCTTCCCTTACAGTTCGAGAGGCATATGACGATATAGCCCATCAGATCCCTCCAGCAGAAAGGGACAATATCCCTACGTACGACAGTGTAAGATCTTCTCTTGACCGAACAAGAAGAAGATACATGCCTGAGATACCAGCATCAATAAATGACGTCGACATTCGTGGACGCTGGCGCGTTACGCTAGATGGGAACCGTTTTCTCAGTAAATTGGATAATGGATGGGGCATTGCTGTTTTTTGCACGACACAAGCACTCCGTTGTTTGGGTCAATGCAACGACATCTATATTGATGCAACATTTAAATCTACACCAGCTCCTTACAAGCAATTTCTAACCATCCATGGATTTTATAGGGACAGAGTTATACCTCTTGTATTTGCCTTGATGACTGACAGAAATGTAGCTAATTATCGCCAAATTTTGGGACATCTGAAGAGGCGATACTCCCGCCTAACAAATAACCAACTTACCCCTACCAATATAATATCTGATTTCGAAACCGCTATAATGACTGCTGCTCATACAGACTTTCCAAATTCTCGTATCATGGGCTGCTTTTTTCATTTTTGTAAAAGTGTCTGGAGGCGTGTACAAAAAGAGGGACTAAGACGCTCTTACAACAGAAGTGAAAGACTAAAAAGGTGCATTCGCAAGCTGATGGCCATAGCGTACCTCCCTGTAGCAGTTGTGCGACAGAATTTTCATTTGTTTGTGCAAGATGTAGAAACCAGAAACCTATGCAGGAGATATCATGGTTTGAGAGATCTCCTGCTCTATTTTGAGCGCAATTATCTCAATGGTCAGTTCCAACCGGCAACATGGAATGTGTTCAACAGGGATATGGACAATCGAACCAATAATCACGTTGAGGGTAAGTGGAAAATAAAATTACGTTGACAAAGTAACAGACAATTAACTCTGTAATTTTAAACACATAATAACATCCTTATATCAAACCCAACTTTTGTTTCGGTCCGAAGGGTAAACTGTTTTTGACCAGTCCGTCTATCCGTCAGAACATCATTATCAGTTTTTATCTTGTCATCGTAGCCCTTTAAAACAACTTTAAAGATTTATTTACGATTGAAGATAAGGAATTTGATTTCTCTACTTCTATCACACGTGATTTGAGGTAAATGTGCATTATTATCTGTATTTCATAATTTTTGACAATATAGGCACACCTCCAGAAAAGCACACCTTATAAGTCGTGTCTAAATTTACAATTGTTTTAATTTTTAACAAGAATTGTTTTTTAAAAGCATGGGTGTATAACGCACACTCTTAAAGTACATCCATTGTATATCAATCAAAATTTAAAAATACCACATTGCCAATACCAATTTAGCAACCACATGCACATATATATAACCTTAAATTAGTGTAGGGCGAAGCAGTCCATAGCTTTTTAGAAAGCTAAAACTTGATTAAATTCTAATAACGTCCGGATCCACTACCGGAAGCTATCTCAGCCAATCAAATAAACGTATTTCCTAATATGCAAATCATAAAATAATCATTGACCAAGAAGTTTGCGATTAAGAAACGTGTGGAGCACGTTTTTAAACGGTCGCGTTTTGTTACTAGATAGTGCAATCATATTACGCGCGGATTCACTGAGCAGAAGACAATCGTGTGCTGTATGGTTATTGCCCATTTTCATTTAATTATCTATACTTGTTAAACGTGTAACATGTACGTTGTAATATGAAAACTACATTTATCTTACGATCGGAGTACCCTATTTTTGCCGGATACTTGGTGCCATGGTTTCAGGTTTATTAACACAACGTCGTTTTTATTCTTCTTTTCAGGTTTTAACCACAGGTGGAATACAACCGTTGGGAGGAAACACCCCAATATTTGGTATTTCATAAAAAAAGTAAAAAAAAGGAGAACGCAGATCGGTTCTTGGTATACAGGCAAGTAATCGCGGTGACAATCCGCCTACCCGGAGGCTTAAATATAGACGTTTACAGGCTAGAATTGATCGATTGCAGGCCACATACAGAGCTGCAGTGGCGGATCCAGGGGGGGGGGGGGGTTCCGGGGGTGCGCACCCCCCTTTATTTTTGCCGATCAATGCATTTGTATCGGGACATATGTTTTGCACCCCCCCCCTTTGCCCTGGGTGCCCTGGGTTAGCACCCCCCCCCCCCTTTCGAACATTCCTGCATCCGCCCCTGAGCTGGCAACAGAAACATTGACCAGTACTGGAATGCAATGATTTACACTGTTGCGCAATTTCAGTAAAATCGAAAATCATTACTTGAACTTTGTTTTGTTTTGTAATTTTATTGGGAAAAAGTAAACTCTAGAATATGTATGCCCCACCCCACCTCAGAAACATATGATTGACCAACGCCTTGATATTCCTGTTTTATGCTGCAGAAAAGGAAGATGTAGGATATTATAGCGTGTTATTTCGAGCTATAGGGACATTTCGGACCATACAAAACTTGAACTCTTAATGTATCACAATGAGGTTCTTTTTCATTTTATATAATTGGTTAAAAACAATCGCGACAGAAAAAGATTCAAATTGAAGGTCAATACATATAATATGTTGGTTTTACTCATTTTATTGTCATTTGTTTGTTCTTGTGAAATATAAAAATGAGGAGATGATGTAATTGCTTGCCATTGAGGCAACTATCCACCAAAGTTTAACTGAAGTTGATGTAGGATATATAGGAAACCATACTGCCTTAATCAATGAGAAAAATCCATACCTTATAGTCCGTTAAAAATGCCGCGACATATGCTAGACTATCATGGACTTTTTAAAAACAACTTCCGTAAAACAAATATGACATACATGGATCAAAGACTACCACTTATCTACAGGTTCATAACTTGGGACAGGCACATACAGAATGTGTCGGGGTTAAACATGTCTAAAGGAGCCAACCCTCCCAAACCTGGACTGGCATATGCAGTTGTGATATAGTACAAATATAAGAACAAACTATAAAAAACACTCTATAACAAATTCCAATTCTTCACATTCAAATAAGAAGAGGTGGTATGATTGCCAATTGTCTGTATTTAAGTTAGCAAGGAACCTTTGCATCATATTTCCGTATATATACGGAGTTTGAAGTTAATCCATAAGAAAATAATTCTGTACATTAACAATGGTAAAAACATACACGGAAGATTTCTGTATTCATACGTTATGGAATAGACCCTTAGACGGACGTTTTTACACTGAAACCGCCTAATATTTTTTTCTAAAGTGTCGCACAAATGGGTTGTCGGATTAATGGGCTGTCGGATTAATGGGCTGTCGGACTATTGGGTTGTCGGACTAATGGGTTGTCGGAGCAATGGGCTGTCGGAACAATGGGTTGTCGGATTAATGAGCTGTCGGACTAATGGGCTGTCGGAATAATGGCGTGTAACCCATATTGCGACCTCCACTACTTATTCCTGACCCACGGCATCAAAATATGTTAAAGCTCACCAAACGTCTTCGGGCACCGAGCCGACCGTGCGAGGGTTGAAAAGCCAGTCAAGGTCGTTAAACACTTCCATATATATGGTATTCAATTGTGTTTATTTCTTTTTTCCAGTTTTTCTTTTTTATAATTTTCTTTTTTTTCTTAGAAAATTGCAATTCTAGAGCCTTTTATCATGGTACGTAGTGTTACATGTAAATGTAAATGATACAAGTGACAAACATATTTTACATCAGAGGATCCGTCAGGGCCTCGGGTATATTGCCATCGCCTAATTTTCCGCCTAATTTGAATATATGATATATATTAAATAGTGCAAAATAAAATTCCTTATCGCTTCTTTTAAATTCATGTTTTCAATGGATACTTAGACAATTTATTTTTATTAAATACAAATTAATAATATGGAAATGTTTTGTCGTTAGAAATACTAGATTATTAGTCAAACAATCTATAATATCAATGACGTACCGAAAAATTGTTGTTGCGGATGAATAACACCAATGCGCATTCATCAATGCGAGCTTGAAGAAACACGAGAGGCGATCAATACAGAAATTTATACACAGAAAGGTAATTTATATATTTCAATTATTTGATTTTAAGTAACTTGTTTAAAACCGTTTGTAGCATATTTGTCTCTCATATTATCGTAGCAAAACCAGGAATATTTAATCTGGCCCAATATGAAAATAATTTCTCTGTTAAACCGGTTCCCTGTCGCCATTTTGAAAATACCAGCTGATTGAGTTGGAGAAACGAGAACATAATAGTCATGCAAGGCCTTTAAAGATAAGTTTACTTCTTGCGTATTCTTTATTGCAACAATTTGTTTTTTTTATATTAGATCTCAACAATTTTTGGAGTTGAATTTATTTTCTTCGTATTAAAGTAACAAGTAGATCACTTATAGGGTTACAAGAGCGCAATTATTTGGTTACATTTTACCGCCACAGAATCTTATACGGCTTCTGATTGGATGATACAGGATTGGAATTACATTTAATCGAAAGCTTATCCAATTAGGTTTAAATATTGCCGAAAATCATATTCACATATTACGAAGTATAGAAAATATCTTCCATTTCTGCACGTCGGAGCCATTAAAAATATGCCTTTTTCATTAAGCGAAAATAATAGACGATCTTTTTCAACTGCATTTTAAGTCAATTAGAGCCGCATGACCCTAAATATTTTTTTTGGTTGTAATGCAACACTGGCACTTCCAGTAACAGGAACTGCTATACCCGTTTTCCCCTAGTTTGTGTAGTCTTCGGGAAAAAAATAGGGAACACCATTGGTACCCTATGGAAAATGCATTACGAATAATTGCGCTCTTGTATCCTTCAACAGGGGCGGATCCAGCCATTTAAAAAGGGGGGTTCCCAACCCAGGACAAAGGGGGGGGGGGGGGGTCAAACTATATGTCCCCATTCAAATGCATTGATCGGCAAAAAAAGGGGGTGGAAACCCCGGACCCCCCCCCCCCCCCCCCTTCTTGGATCCGCCAATGAGACACACACACGTGGAACTATTTTCTTTTTTTTAAGATACTGTTTCGGATTTTCTTTCCTTTTTTTGACTAAGTTTGTTGCATTAGTATATATGTAAATTATGTCCCTTGTAAAAACTGGAATGAAAAACGCGAATTTGTAATGACTTTGAATATGTAAGTTATATGTAATTATTGGTTGATTTTATTGTTTATATTATGTCATATTCAGAGAATCTCCGTCTTACTTTACACTGAAATGATAGAGTCTGGGTAAATCACATTTTATAATACTGAATTGCCATATATGTAAGTGGCGGTACACAGGCAATTGTTTCTGTCAATGTGGGTTTTACTATCCACACCCGTACGAAAAATCAAGTGATTTTGTGATTTTTTTTATACGGGTGTGGATAATAAACCCCTCATTGACAGAAACAATTTTTTGTTATTATATATTACATGTACAGTGCTTATTATCACAAAAAAAACCCAGATAATTTTAAAATTTGGATTGTGTCAATCTTTATATCACTATAGTGAAAAATGTATGTCCATTTAAATGTGCAAATATTTTTATCATTTTAATAATGTTTCTCTTTTTAATAATATTTCTAACTCTTATTTGCCATAGACAAATGTAATACTTAAAACTATTCAACAGTGCTCATTCCCACAAAAAAAAACCTCAAAATTGGGTGGTTAGGCCACACCAATTTAATTTCTTGTTCTACGGATTTTTGGACTCCAAAATTTGGGGCGAGCGAGCGATTTGAAAATTTGAATAAAAAAATATTTAATTTGCAAATTTTTAAGGCGAAGCTTGAAAAGTAAAGGCGAGCGATTATAATTTTTTTTTTTGTAAACATAAAATAGTAGGTTTTAACAATATTAAAACTTGATTTATCACTTGCACATTTTTTTTTACTTTGACATTTCTTTAATTTCTGAAGTAATCTTTCCCTGTTCACCAAGAAATAATTAAATCTGGTCCATGTATGTGTGACTGACAATGAGACAATTCTCCATCCAAGTCATAATTAGTTTGGGGGCAACCCCTTAATGTTATAAATATCCCTTTTACATGTTTTATGAGGGATTACTGTAAGTTATTATATATTTGTTTGTACAAAAGGGCTCATATTTTCTCAAAGAACTATATATCTATCTAGTATTAAATGATCAAAACATGTCCAAGAATTTTGTTATATTCCTGGACTTTAACCATGTTAAATTATAAACACATTTACTTTAACAGTTTAATATTATTCAAAATAAGTGTACCCATCTTTTAGAAAAAGTTGTTTAAAATATGATGTAACTCTCCTCTTTTTGAGTACAAAATTCTAAGTTTTCAAAGGTTTTGTATAGAAGAACTATATACATCCTTGGTATTTCTATTTTCTTTTCTACATCAGAAAATTTACCTCATGTCTGAGGGAGGGTTGTTCTCAACCTGATAATAACAAACACAGGTCAAAGTACGGCCTTTTACACAGGGCTTTGAAACAGACCAAACAGCAAGCTATGAAGGACCCAAAAATTATTAGCGTACACAATTCGAACAGGAAAACTAACGATCTAATTTATATATCCAAACGGGAGAATACCAATGAACAACATCAACAAACGATAACTGCTGAACGACAGGCCCCTGAATCAATCAGGACAGGTGCATAAATATGCAGCGGCTATAGATAGTTTTGTTTCGCCAGCCTACAATATAAATGCAGTTGAAGGCAAATCCTTCAGAAATTCTTTGTACTTTATTCTAACAACGAACATTTTTTGATAGGGAATATAAGTAAGGGGGAAAGAAACCATTTTTTTGTTCTTACAGGTATTTCCGCTGTTATAAATTTATATCACTCCAAATTTGGATAAATAGGTTTCAAGCTGAAACAAATATTCTCACAGATTTTACACAGTGTGGTGGGGTGCTTTTATGTTTAAAATCGTTATATACAGGTTAGACTTTTAAAAACAAATGTTGATATCTTTTTATAATATTTACAAATAAAAAACGGTGCGGGAAATAGACATGATTACATTTCCGGATGCGGGAAGCAGGAATATAAAAAAAATAAAAAAAATCTCTTTTGAAAAAAATAGGTGCGGGCGGGTCCGTCGAACAAGGAATCAAATTGGTGTGGCCTAAGACAAGATTTTTCCACAGCGATGGATGCGCATATACATTGGTGACGGGTTACGTTAGAGAGAAAAGAAATTGGATTTTCTGCTGCAGTGCATATGACTGCAAAAGATATTTTAAAAGTTTTCCGGAACCCCAGATTAAAAGTTGAACTGCAACATTGAAAAGGGTTAGTGTATTATTTTATTTTATCAACATGTTAAATGTTCGAAATGTTTAAATTTTTATTGTTAATTTATTATTCTGTGGAAATTTAAATCTCAAGAATCTTTCTGTGAATTTGGATGAATAATTCCATGTTTTAATTTGTACCAGAAGCACAAGTCACGCATTAGTTAATAGGGATTTAAAATGTCCACGATTAAAATCACATGTACATGTATATTCCAGATAACTTAAACAAAATGTTCAGCTACATTTAAAGGAACCTATCTATTTTTAATTCTCAAACATAATTGTTATTACTTAAGAAACCTTGTTAACAATTTATATTGATATGAAATCGGATGAGAATCCAGGATTTAAAAGGGGGAGGGGTCTAGCAAGTCAACATTTTGGGTAAAACTATATAAAAAAAGGACTACGCATTTACCATTCATGAAGCTCCTTGAAAAGGGCGTGTCTTCAGCTCCCTCCTCCCCCAAAAAATCTGCCTCGGCAATTTTAAACCCTTTTACGCTGTTTATTCATGTAGCTGTACAGTCACCGGGAGCCTATGGGACTACTATCTAAGTAGACATCTGAATCACCGAAAATCAACCTATATTTTCATGTATAATTTGATAATTAAATATTTAACATATTTTTACATTTTTTTTTAATTTGTTCTTGACAATTTTTTGTTCATTTAAAAATATTGGGACAACAGAGTTGGTGTATGTGGGTTCGATTCCCGCCCTAGGCATTCATTTATATTGGCTGGTGCAAAGCCGGCAGTTTAGCTTAGTGACCCCACACTGACTCTGTTGTTCATATGTCACTTAAAAAATTCAGGCGGCCTCGTTCATGTCTTGCCATCTTTATTTTTCTTTTCGAAAATCCTACACAACAAAAGATATACTAGTATAAAATATTACTAAAATTTTACAGTTCAATAACATTTAAAAATATTAAAAGGCTATGAAAGGATTACTAGGTTTATTGACCAGATTACTGAGAATTTCCTCAGCGCGCTGATAAAGAAACCTTTATTGACTGCTTCCGGAATGTTATCACATGCCTTTCCGTTAATTTCCGTGACGTTTATCACATGCAAATTCGTGCATTTCCGGAAATTTGTTCGAAAACGACAACACAGTGCGGAAAACTGCAAGTGATTTAAGACTTTTCACAAAATGGTTGAGGAGCAAATTTCAAACAAGAACATGATAATTGTTGTGACAAGATAAATACAATGCTTGTAATATCAATAAAAACAATTAAAGTTAAAGAAATTTGTATTTGGTTGTCTGTAAATTATTATCTAAAAATTCATAGAAAGACAAAATTTTAATAAATAGTTCTTGTCTGTATTTCATCTTCTGAAGTATATGATAAACAGATCATTACATGTCATTTTTCATATCATACTTTTGAAATAGACCCATTTACGAACCAAATTGTGTACTTTTTGGAGTTTTTAGGGTAAAGTTTATATTTTGGCCATTTTGGGCAATAAGTGAACCTTGTCCTTTGAATCAGTGGTTTCTCAATAACCATAATACTAAGTATCTTTCACAGTACATTGTTAAACTTATAAATAAATATATCAACAATGACCAATATTAATGATGGAAAATCGAATGAGATAATACAAGACAAGACAAGACAAGACAAGACAATATTTTATTTAAGTCTCACCTCTTCATTATATAAAAACAGAGTTGCTGTATGTGGGTTCGATTCCCACCCTAGGCATTCATTTATGTTGGCTGGTGCAAAGCGGGCAGTTTAGCTTAGTGACCCAACACTGACTCTGTTGTTCATATGTCACTTAAAAAATTCAGGCGGCCTCGTTCATGTCTTGCCATCTTTATTTTTCTTTTCGAAAATCCTACACAACAAAACTATTGAATAGTTGTGAAAATTATACCACAGATAACTTTGGTAAAACTTTAATTGTTTTTGGCATAATTAACCTTGGCTGCCATCCAAGATCCAAAAAGTTTTTATATTGATGAATTATATATATCAGATTTGGATTCTTTTGGTAACAAAACGTTTTGGATGGTAGGTGGCGGCCAAATCTTTATTCCTAAAGGCTTAAAGCTTTCAGGTCTGAAAATTGCCCAAAATCACAAAATGTACTTTTATGAAAAGAACTGATTTATTGAGCGTTAAGACTTTTGAAATAGACCCATTTCCGAACCAAATTGTGTACTTTTTGGAGTTTTTAGGGTAAAGTTTATATTTTGGCCATTTTGGGCAATAAGTGAACCTTGTCCTTTGAATCAGTGGTTTCTCAATAACCATAATACTAAGTATCTTTCACAGTATATTGTTAAACTTATAAATAAATATATCAACCATGACCAATATTAATGATGGAATGAGATAATACAAGACAAGACAAGACAAGACAAGACAATATTTTATTTAAGTCTCACCTCTTCATTATATAAAAACAGAGTTGCTGTATGTGGGTTCGATTCCCACCCTAGGCATTCATTTATCTTGGCTGGTGCAAAGCGGGCAGTTTAGCTTAGTGACCCAACACTGACTCTGTTGTTCATATGTCACTTAAAAAATTCAGGGGGCCTCGTTCATGTCTTGCCATCTTTATTTTTCTTTTCGAAAATCCTACACAACAAAACTATTGAATAGTTGTGAAAATTATACCACAGATAACTTTGGTAAAACTTTAATTGTTTTTGGCATAATTAACCTTGGCTGCCATCCAAGATCCAAAAAGTTTTTATATTGATGAATTATATATATCAGATTTGGATTCTTTTGGTAACAAAACATTTTGGATGGTAGGTGGCGGCCAAATCTTTATTCCTAAAGGCTTAAAGCTTTCAGGTCTGAAAATTGCCCAAAATCACAAAATGTACTTTTATGAAAAGAACTGATTTATTGAGCGTTAAGACTTTTGAAATAGACCCATTTCCGAACCAAATTGTGTACTTTTTGGAGTTTTTAGGGTAAAGTTTATATTTTGGCCATTTTGGGCAATAAGTGAACCTTGTCCTTTGAATCAGTGGTTTCTCAATAACCATAATACTAAGTATCTTTCACAGTACATTGCTAAACTTATAAATAAATATATCAACAATGACCAATATTAATGATGGAATGAGATAATACAAGACAAGACAATATTTTATTTAAGTCTCGCCTCTTCATTATATAAAACATACAAACAGTTGATAAAACAACATCATAAAACATACAAGAGCCACTCTTAAAAGAGTTATGAGAGACTATCTAAAATATATATACAGTATTTACACTAAAACTAGCTATATAAAATACATTTTCTTTTCAATAAAATGTCATTGCAGATTTTGGCAGTATAAAAGTACATATTTTCATCTGTGAATAAAAATATAAATTAATCGTCACCAGACGATTGCATAAAATTAACATTAAATAGAGATGCTTGATAAAACAAATTACAACGCATTCATTCATTCATTCATGTCTTTATTTCCTCATAATTGAGATACAATGAATACATACAATTAACTAAATATCAGACAACAACAAAATAAACGAATTAGGTACAGAACAGTTTTTCACATGTACAGACAAATATATACACTTTAGTCTCTCAGCATTAAGGCTTTATATAATCTCGATTGATGACATATCATGTATTGCTTAACCTGACACAACGTCCATATAATGCTAAGCACTGAACCACATGGGCGTGACAAAGCCTCTCAAACTCCGAATGTTCTTCACTTAAATTTAATGGAATTCTTCCAAGCAAAATTTGATATATATCCTCATCATCATATTCACTTAGTTCAAAATAAAGTTGTAACGAAAAATTCTTGATGATAATATCCCACCACAAATCGCGCAGTTCTATAGTGCAAGTGCAGGAACAACATGCATGTACATATACATCATTAAAGTCATTTTCGCATTCGACGCATTTATCTCCTGATGAATTTGGTATATCAGCTAACAGTTTTGTAATAAAATATGAATTTCGTATTTCTGCAAACGATTGTGCTTTTTTCCAGAAGTTTGTCATAGAAACTGTTTTATGAATATTTCTAAAACGTATAAAATTGTCGTCTAACGCAATACGGTTTAACCAGTTGACTGACTGTTGTTCGTTAACTGTTTTGTGAACAATCGATTTCCATTGACTTTTTGATGGGTAACTACCAGTATCGATATATTCAGTAAGATATTGAATGAGTCCATATGTTCTTAGAATGTCAATAATATCAGGAATGTATCCATAGTGACGGCGGTGAGGGTCTATAAGGAATGAAAATAGTCGAACCAAAAATATTCTTTTTGAAAGATAATTGTTATCTAACATACACAGTTTTTGAAAAAAGAACAGTTTTCTTTTGTGAATAAAACTCATAATCGGATGAATTCCAATAATACTCTCGCACATATTAGATCTGGTAGAAGTTTTTAAAGCTAAAATGTGTTTGACAATGAAGTGCTGAAAACAATTAAGCGTCGTTATATATCACATGATTTGAGGTTACTCCATGTTTCGCAGCCATAAAGAACACTTGGTAAGACAACAGTTTTGTATAATTTAACTAATACAGACGGATTAGTTGCTCTTGACATTACTCCTTTCAATGCGAAGTATGCGTTTTTACCTTTTCTACAAGCATTTATAGTTCTGTTCTTAGTTTTGAATCGAGAATTAAGTTCAATACCTAAATGTGTATAGTTGTCAGATAATGGAATATTCTTATTTCCAATACACCAGTGGAAATTAACATTGTTTTCTCTTGTATTTATGGAGAATTGCATAATACTTGATTTGCTTGTGTTAAAACAGAACCGCCAGTTTCTAGAGTACTCGAAACACACATCAAGCATGCTTTGGAGAGACAATGGGGACGTGGCAATACATGATATGTCATCAGCAAGAGCAGGTGCACCACAATTGATACTGTATATACCTGTGCACCACAATTGATACTGTATATACCTGTCTTTTGATTGCATTTCTCAATTTCACATATTAAATCATTAATAAAAATTAAATACAGTAAACCAGACAGCACACTGCCTTGTCTTACACCTTCTAACACTGGGAAAAAATTTGACTGGTGCTGGTTAACAACTATAGCACTTTTGGTGTTTGTATGAAAGTCATTGACTATTACCCATAATTTATTGTTCACACCTAGTTGAAACAATTTGTACATAAGACCAAGTCTCCAGACTGTGTCGAATGCCTTCCTACTATCAAGAAAAGCTACAAAAATCTTACTACAAAATTCAAGATTATGAAAAATTGTCTCATGTAGATTAAAGGAAGCTGTTAGGCAACCGAGGTTCTTCTGAAATCCTTGTTGTTGACAGTTAGGGAAGTTTATGTTTTCCAATATGATTAGCAAACGGTTTTTATAACATGCTCAAAGACCTTTGAAACACACGGCAAAAGTGTAATCGGACGATAGCTGTCAGGAGATGTTTTAGGTTTATTGTTTCCTTTAAAAAGTGGTACTAGTAAACCAAGCTTCCAGTCATAAGGAACACGACCTTTCTTCACTATGAGGTTAAAAAATGAAGTAAGGCAACGGATAAGAACTTCTCCGCCGTATATCAAATGTTCGTTTTGAATTTTGTCGTGTCCGCTGGCTTTTTTACGCATCAAGGATTTGACAATATCGCGCACTTCACATTCTTTGATGACTCCACCAGGTAGGTTCTCATTGGAGTTACAGCAGATGTTTAAAATCTCTGAATACGCACTGTCAATAAATTGTTTCTTTGACGTATCGAAATTGTCAGTATTGTCCGTTGTACAAATGTTTGAAAAATAGTCCATGAAGGCATTCGCAATGCTTTCTGGATCATTACATGTATCACCATTATGGATAATTTCCGGATAAATTCTTGATGTTGATGGTTTACATCTTTTTACTAGTTTCCAGAATAACCGGATATCGCACTCAGCTGCTTCGTTTAAGTCGTCGTAACATTTTTGAATATATTGTTCATAAGCTGCGTTTTGCACATTCCGAAATTCATATTTGGCTTTTTTGTAATGTTTATACGATTCATGACTCATTCCTCTAGACCGTCCATCTGCCAGCCATCGTTTACGCATTGACCGTTCCGTCTGATGAGCTTTCTTTACATTGGGTGTCCAGTATGGTTTTGTATATGGGTTAAATACGCACTTAGGAATAACGGAATCTGCCGCTGCATGTAAAATGCTTTCGATTTCCGTGTTAACAGTATCTACATCTACATCGTCTGAATTAATTCGGTCGGTTAACAATTTTATTGGTACGTCCATAGCTTCTTAAAAATTGATAGTTTCTTATATGTTCGTCATTAATTTTATGCCAAGCCGGAAATTTGCTATACGAATTCATTATTCGGTGTGGATTATTATCTATTAAAAGTTCTACTATTATCGGTAAATGATCGGAAGTACTGCTAATCGAACCTTCGTCAAGAATTTCACAAGACCTCAGTTGCCTAAGTACACTCTTATTTACAAGAAAGTAATCAATCATAGTTTTCTTAGTTATGAACGTATAATCAGGCCCTGTATGCTTAATTTTACCACCTGAAAATAACAAATCATGTCTATTAACAAATTTTTGCAATTCGTCAGATTTACAATGGCGGTACCACTTCTAAATTTGGCATAGGCACTCCTATATTTACCAGGTATAATATTTAATAAATAATTTTCTTCACCAAATTCATGTTTGAACAGTCTGTAAGTACGTAGTTTACTACGCTCGTTTGACATTAAATCAATATACCATTGCTCTTTAAATCTATTGAAACAGATATTCTCAATATTTTTTTATAACATGACATGTTTATCAGTAATCAAATTAGTGTTACAAAAATGTTCCATATCAAGTTCTTTAAACTTTGTGTGTACTCTGAAATTCCAATTTTTCAGTCTATTATTGCATATATTATTTCCCCATATAAAAACTTTTTTGTTTATTCTATTATCACACATTTTCGTAAATCTACTATAAGTTCTAACAAGAGGCTCTCAAGAGCCTGAATCGCTCACCTTAAACTTTTTGCTTAAATCTTCCATCAATGATTATTTTGGGTTTTCAATTTATATAAATGGTTCTTCGATTCTGTCATATCTTCTTCAAAAGTAAAAACAAGAGTGAACAGCTGAAATGTCTCGTTTGTCTCGTGTTCATAATATAATTTATGATGAAAGTATAAAAAAACATTGTATACCCCAAGCATTACATTATTGCTGTTTACAGTTTATCTACATCTATAATAATATTCAAGATAATAACCAAAAACAGCAAAATTTCCTTAAAATTACCAATTCAGGGGCGGCAACCCAACAATGGGTTGTCCGATTCATCTGAAAATTTCAGGGCAGATAGATCTTGACCTGCAAAACAATTTTACCCCATGTCAGATTTGCTCAAAATGCTTTGGTTTTTGAGTTATAAGCTAAAAACTGCATTTTACTCCTATTTAGCCATGGCGGTCATCTTGGTTGGTCAGCCGGGTCACCAGACACAATTTTTAAACTAGATACCCTAATAATGATTTTGGCCATGTTTGGTTAAATTTGGCCAAGTAGTTTCAGAGGAGAAGATTTTTGTAAAAGTTAACGACGACGACGGATCTTGACCTGATAAACAATTTTACCACATGTCAGATTTGCTCTAAATGCTTTGGTTTTTGAGTTATAAGCCGAAAACTGATTTTACCCCTATGTTCTATTTTTAGCCATGGTGGCCATCTTGGTTGGTTGGCCAGTTCACCGGACACAATTTTTAAACTAGTTACCCCAATGATGATTGTTGCCAAGTTTGGTTCAATTTGGCCCAGTAGTTTCAGAGGAGAAGATTTTTGTAAAAGATAACTAAGATTTACGGAAAATGGTGAAAAATTGACTATAAAGGGCCATAACTCCTAAAGGGATCAACTGACCATTTCGGTCATGTTTACTTATTTGTAAATCTTACTTTGCTGAACATTTTTGCTGTTTACAGTTTATCTCTATCTATAATAATATTCATGATAATAACCAAAAAACAGCAAAATTTCCTTAAAATTACCAATTCAGGGGCAGGAACCTAACAACGGGTTGTCCGATTCATCTGAAAATTTCAGGGCAGATAGATCTTGACCTGATAAACAATTTTACCCCCATGTCAGATTTGCTCTAAATGCTTTGGTTTTTGAGTTATAAGCTAAAAACTGCATTTTACCCCTATGTTCTATTTTTAGCCATGGCGGCCATGTTTTTTGATGAAATGGGAATTAAAACACAAACTTTATTCTAGATACCCTAGGAATCAATCAGATGAAGTTTGATTTGAATTGGTTCAGTAGTTTCAGAGGAGAAGATCTTTGAAATAGTTTACGACGGACGGACGATGACGGACGGACGACGACGGACGCCAAGTGATGGCAAAAGCTCACATTTCCTTTTGGAAAGGTGAGCTAAAAATACATGTCCATTGTTTTACAATACATGGCATCCAGCCCATATCACAATATAGGGCTAAATTAGGTGTGTACTTTCCAACACCCATGAAAAAACGCATTGCCCTATTTTTTACAGCATTTATACAAGAGTATTCTTTACTTCCCCATATCGCAGCACCATATTCAATTACAGACATAACAAGAGTGTCAAAAAGCTTAGTAAAAGTAGAATATTCAAAACCACCATTTGCTTTGCATTTAGCAATTAGTAAGCCTAACGATCTGCTGGCTGATTTTGCTACAATTTTCGGTATCTCCTTATAATCCAAAAACTCATTTAATAATAAACCAAGATACATATATTTTGATACACTAACTGGTTTCCGTTCAACATAAATTCAAAATTTGTTTGTGTCACAGATTGTGTTCTAAAATGAACAATTTTTGACTTGTCCATATTTACAATTAAGTAATTTACATTACACCATGTATATATACTGTTTTATGTTGTTAAATGTACATACATAAATGAAAATTAAAACCAAACTGTTGTCATTATTAATAAAAAAGAAACGAAAAGGGAGGTATGATTGGTAATCAGACACCAACTCTAGACAAAATGATGAAAAAGAAATAAAGCTTACCATACAACATTCTTACAATCAGAAAAAAAAACTATACATAAATCAGTTAGAAATAGCAATGAAATGAAAAATGTTAAACAATATATACAAGAAAACTAATGGCCACATCAATGTACAAACGGACAATCAAGATATACACCAAAAAATTACAAGCCCTGTTTTACAGGCTTCTTACTAAGGACCGACACATTCATACGGTAGTTGTGTTCTATATGTATGGTGCAAAATTTTCTCATTGCTAAAACCAGTGGTATCCAAAGTATTAAATCCAGAACAAAGTAAAAAAAGACTAACAGTTGAAAAACTATCCAGATGTTGTGAAATTCAATTAACAAAAATACCATCATTAGCGAAAGACTATCTTCATATAATACATTGTAATATTAACAATGAACCATTTGATAATTAGAAAACAGAACCTACAATGTACATGTATAGCTGCTGATCTTTCTTTTTTTTTTTTTTTTTTTTTTTTTTTTTTTTTTTTAAATATAATGGATAAATGATTGAATGTGTTACAATAAAACCAAGATAACTCAGTGAAGCTATTTATGAACATATAAAAAGTTTGTGTTGACTGCAACAAAAATCTAGAATAAGGGATAATAATCTTGCTGTGTTAACATCCATTTAATTAGCAATTGATCCAAAAGCTAAATATTTCAGAAAATAGAAGACCTGGATACTACATGTACAAACATTGTTAATAAATGCTATTTGTAGAGCAGGATCTGCTTACCCATCCAGAGCACCTGAGATCACCCCAAGGGTTTGTGGGGTTCGTGTTGCTCAGTCTTTAGTTTCTAGTGTACTTTTATTTGTCTGCATGTCTTTTTCAGTTTTATTCATGGAATTGTAAGTTTATTTTCGATTTATGAGTTTGCTGTTCATCTGGTATCTTTAGCCCCAATATTACAATTTATCTGTTTTAATATGATTGTCTCGAACCTCTTTTTCATAGATCAGTGAGTGACTATATAGCTACTCGAAGAATTGTTTGCTATGTTGATTCTCTATTATAAGTTATACGCTTACGATTTTTGTATGTGTGCAACTATATGGTCATAATGCCAATCTAACAGTTCTCGTTTGACCACGTAATCGTTGATAATTCACAAAGTTAAGTTTCCTAGTTTAAGTCAGTATCTCAGATATGATAGCAAATTATATTATTTGTACTATATTGTAAGGTGAACATATCTGTCTGGCAGGTATATAATATAAACACCTGCCATTTATCAATAATTCAACATAACTTGAGGTCCTCTGATGTTCAGTACTTCAGTACTTTGATTTAATTTACACACTTGTATGGGGTCGTAGTACATCTCTCGATAGAATATTTCCGGTGTATACACAATGTATGTTTCAGCGAATTTTATACAATTTTTATTCAACAATCAAGGATGATGTATAATCCCTAAAATGTTTAGGAATTCTGTAGATTCCCTAAAATGTTTAGGAATTATGAAGAATCACTGTTAGTTTAGGGATTATATACAATCACTGAAATTTTCAAGGATTATGTATAATCACTAGAAAAAATGTTAGGGATTATAAATAATAACGGAAATGAACAAACAGTTTTGTGTATACAGAAAATGAATGACAGTTAAATAACTTATTCTATTAATCATATTAAAACTATATTACAAACATAATTTGTAAAAATTAATGGTAAGCACAAAACATGAACAACAGAATTTCGTTGTTTTAATTCTCTCAATTTGATATAGATTGATAAAATAGTAATGTTTTTATTCAAAGAGGGTGACCCAATTCGCATTATTAAATCTACTTGGAGGCCATCACAAACAAAACATATACAGAAAAGGTAAATCGTATTACAAATCTTATATATTTTTTTAACATGCATTTCAAATTTTGAAATTAAACCATTTTAAATTTACATTAGGTGTTAGTATTGGTACATCCAGTAAAATCCTGTCAGCTCTTTTCTGAATCTTTACCATTATTTGAATTCCCTCTTCATAATAAAATATGCTTTAAATTGTAAAAAATATTCGAATGAGCTCTCGCCGCGATATAGCCTTTTTGTGCTAATGCGGCGTAAAGCAACCAACAATCAATCAATCAATCTTCATAACATTTTCCCCATATTGAGCAACAAAAATGAAATATGGACAGAACATAAGCATTATAAAATATTTGTCTACTACTAATAAATAGATATTCCTTAATTCTGGATAACAGTGTAATATAAGAACTTGTGCCTTTACATAGTATTACATGATCGATTTGAAAATTTCCAGTCTGAAACTTGAACTTTGTCAACATATATACCTAGAAGCTTTTGTATTTCAACAGACTGATGTTATTTATTGCGCTATTTTGTACTTATATTTTGAGTATATCACCTAACAAAGTTTTTTTTTCATTTGATCCTTGTTTTAAAGGATTTAATACCAATTTTGTTTTCAAAAGTGTACCAATCATTTATAGTGATGGTGTCATTGTTAAGTTTTCTTTCTATCTCTTCCTAGTTCATACCATTTGCTGTATCATCAACATACACATCATAACTGGGTTTGATGCTTCTGAAGAAAGTCATATCATTTATATATAAAACGAACAGTTTTTTTAATACCTAAAATGGTTGAGAGAGGAACCGAATATTTAATCATTATAAAAAAATTATATTCAGAAACTGATCATACTTGTTACGGTCTAAGCATGACTGACTATCGAATGATCTGAGACTTGGTATAAATGTAATTCATGAAAGAAATGAAATGATCAATACGAATAAACGTGATTTTTTCAGATCAATAAAGGCTTTTCCAAAACATAACCGTCAATATTTTATATATTTCCATTCTCAATTTTATAGATCAAAAGTTCGTTAACAAATTTTTAACAACAAACATGTATTTGACCAATACAAAGACCTGTATCGAAAAGAACGTGCAACTGGGCGTTCACTAAAGCCTGATTCTTCTTACGTGGATTTTTATCTTATTCAACTATTCAAATAACCCATTATTATGTTTGAACAATTGACCGGCATCAATTTTTAAAAAATGTATGATAATTTACTTTCACACTGTAGAAGTCTACACCAGAAAAATATCATTTTGGTTTTTATTTGTGACAATCTACATCTAGAGCTAATACACGTCCAAGTTCCCCGTAGACCATCTTAAAATATAATATCTTACAAAACCGAAATAGGTTTTTCCTATCACACAAGAATAAGTTTTTTTTTTATTTGTTTACTTTATTTGTTCATGTTTATTATTTTTGTCCATGTGAATTAATTTATTGAAATGTCCTCTATCGGCCCTATAATTTGGAATAAAAGATAATAAAGTGTATTTGAAATTGTAATTTGTGTGTGTATACTCACCAGTACACAAACGAATGTTGATACATTAACACACGTCATCACACGAATAAATGATTCAAACAAAGCTGACAGTGTTTTAAAAATAAACTATTACAGGATGCAAATCATACCAATCATTACGATGAAATCATCAAAAATAAGAGAAATTCCTGATTATATTAATAAATCCAAGCACGTTACTATTTACTGTAAGTGTTCTCAATTCCATAGAGAGGTACGTAGTATCGATTTATACAAGTAATAGCTTTTCTAAAAAGCTAGCCGTCTCTTAGCTGATGTAAGTAAAAAGTGTTTGAAAAATTATCAACACTGGATTGGTAGGGTTGATGTTTTAACTCGTTTCTTAATCGTTTCTATCTTTTTGATATTTTTCTAAACAGATATGTTATTCGTTTACTTTTTCTTTAGTTGTTTGTTTACTTCTTTGTGTTAGAAAAATGTGGCAAATAAGACATAAAGCTACAAGTACAAACATAAGCTCTGAAGAGCTTTTAAAACTGACAGAACAACAATACAACAAACAAAACATACATATCAAGTCATGCACAAATACTTAAACATAAAAGTTATATTAAAAAGCAAGAGTTCATATCAATATATAGACATGCAAAACAAAAGTTCTTTAAAACATCTTAAAAGTTAAACTCAGACTGAAGCATGCACTTATGAGGTAAAAACGCAGAAATAAAAGTAAAATGGTTTGCACATAAGAAGTACACAGAGATAAGTTAAGTAACTACAATTAGCGCAAAGCAGCAGAAGTCCTATATAGAAATGAAACAAAACACCAAATTTTGTATTATTTAGTGAGATAACATCTATATAGCGGGACGTAAAGTTAAAGGATGTTGCTATCCTATTATATTTCTTCCTAAGAAGTTCATGTATGAAGTCAGCCTCATAATAATAAAGGAACAAGTCGGGAAGAAGAGGGGCACAATTGGTTCCAATTAGAACTCCGATTGTCTGTTGAGAAACACGTCCTTCAAACGTAACAAATATTAGTGTAGTAACCTAGCCAACCATTTTTCAACTTTAATGGACCACCCTGCCTGCGGGCTAAATCATGACTTTTTGGAAAGAGAAATATTTATTCTTTAATTTTTGCCTGGTCGTAGAATTGAAATATGGTGCATTTTTTTAAAATAAGGTCAAAGGTTAGTGATTGAGTTTTTCAATTTATTTCAGAGGAGGTTATAAACAGTCTTCAAATAATACCTGAATTGTAACTAAAGAACAAATTTAAAATGAAATGAATTGTGACGCTTTATTTCAACTTAATTTGAAAATAATGAAACAATCAAATGCCTATTTTAAGGGGAATTCAGACTAGTAACCATTGAATATAGAAGATGGAACAAGAACCGACTCTCAACTCTTTTTTTTTTTACAACGCATGTACTTGTCAAGATATATTTCTGAATTTTACTGCTTTTTAAAAAAGGAATCGAAGTCAATTTGGTTTTTGCTTTAATGTACATTTTTTGCCATTCACAAATATTTCACAAGGCAATCAAATCACATGAGTTCAATGATGGTCTAAAGGTTCAGCGTATATTCTAGTTCTATGAACTGTTTAGGTTTTATGTACCTTTGCCTTACAAAACCACACATGAACCCATCAGAAAGAGTGGTTGTATGGGGTATTTTAACAAACAAAGGGCATGACAACTTTCGTAAACCTGAAATCAGTCATCGTTTTCATCGTCGTCTTCTTCCAATATGACTCGGGGAGGTAAATAATTTCTACAACCATCAGACTCTTCACATGAACTAATATTGTCATATGCGGAATTCTGTTGCATACACAGTTTTGATTGCAAGCTGTTTTTCCCTTGCATACGTACAAACAAGGTCTTGTGACAGGATTATTATCCTAGTAACCGGTGTTACCTACATGTATGTATTGAACATATTAATTTAAAAAAAATCCACAATACTATATTCATTTTGTGTGTCAATTTGTTTAGGCAAAACAAAACTGCAAAAACTTCGAATACAAGACAGATTTTTTTTAAATGTCAT
Source organism: Mytilus galloprovincialis (assembly GCA_037788925.1). Classification (NCBI taxonomy): domain Eukaryota; kingdom Metazoa; phylum Mollusca; class Bivalvia; order Mytilida; family Mytilidae; genus Mytilus; species Mytilus galloprovincialis. Next base: position 152,388 of record JAWDJN010000033.1, read on the forward strand.
GATTATATGTCGATTTCTAGATCTATGCTCTAATTTATTTCAGAAAACATGGACTTTACACCCTGGTGCCTCTGCTGTCTTTCTTATTGTATTTATAAAAATAAAATTGAGAATGGAAATGGGGAATGTGCCAAAGAGACAACAACCCGACCATAGAAAAAAAACAACAGCAGAAGGTCAACAACAGGTCTTCAATGTAGCGAGAAATTCCCACACCCGGAGGCGTCCTTCAGCTGGCCCCTAAACAAATATATACTAGTTCAGTGATAATGAACGCAATACTAATTTTCCAAATTGTACACAAGAAACTAAAATTAAAATAATAAAAAAAGACTAACAAAGGCCAGAGGCTCCTGACTTGGGACAGGCGCAAAAATACGGCGGGGTTAAACATGTTTGTGAGATCTCAACCCTCCCCCTATATCTCTAGCCAATGAAGAAAATTAAACGCATAACAATACGCACATTAAAATTCAGTTCAAGAGAAGTCCGAGTCTGATGTCAGAAGATGTAACCAAAGAAAATAAACAAAATAACAATAATACATAAATAACAACAGACTACTAGCAGTTAACTGATATGCCAGCTCTAGACTTCAATTAAACTGACTGAAAGATTATGATTTTATCATATGAACATCAGGCACAATCCTTCCCGTTAGGGGTTTAGTATCATACCATCATAACATATATGAGAAGAACATAACCCGTGTCATGCCAACAACTGGTTTTTGAATAAATGTGTTTAGTTCCGATGCAAAGACCCTATAAGTGAATCAATATTAACGCCAAAATATGCAATCTTTAATGACCTGACAACAGTATCGTAACTATATCCTTTCTTAATAAGTCTATTCAAAGGTTTTGTTAGTTTTTGAGGTGAATACTGACACCTGTTTGCTTAATAAAGAATATTTCCATAAAAAATTGGATGTGAAATACCTGAACGTATAAGAAGTCTGCATGTTGAGCTATATTTACGAATGTTGTCCTTATACCGATGATAAAATTTAGTAAATGTTTTGACTAGTTTGTGATATCAAAAACCCTGGTGTAATAATATTCATATATAAATAAACAAACTAAAGGCTGCAACTGGTATTTTTGCATTACCATGATTCGTTGTAAAAAGAATATGTGTGCTGAATTAAAACTGTGTGGATCAAAATCTTATATTGCTTATAAATGTTGCTGGAACAAGTTTCGTTATCTGATCTAAATTTTCTGAAAAGTGCAAGGTAGATAGACTTTTGAATGCTTTTACTCTGTAAGTTTGGCTCTAACTGCTTGAACTTTTGCGATATAAACTAAAATCTCTAATACATTTTAACAGACAGTGGTCATGTTTGTTGATGAATATTGTTTTCCTAGATTCACTCAGGAAAATTCTTTTGGTAACATTTGGCCAAGTAAGTTCAGAGAGGATATTTTTTTTAATTACGAACGCCAAGTCAATACAGGTAGCTCACATGGCCCCCTCTACATAGTTGAGCTTAAAGTGAAACGATTTGATAACCAATTGAAATTAAACCAGCTTTGTATTGTGTGTAGATTTGGATTGTTTTAAACCGTTATGGATTTTAAAACTTATATGTTGGTGTATAATTTAAGACTTTTTTGCATCTTATATACTTTTATACTCAATTGGTTGTATAAAACTACGAGATATTTTTTTTTAAATTAAAGGCACATTTAACAAAACAAACCGATTTCGTTAGGTGCAAATACTTTCGTAAAGAGACAATCGAGTACGCATTTTACTTTCAAGGCGTGTTTTTGTTGATTGTGTTGTTCTGAAACGTACAAAATTTAAAAAAAATATGTTCGATATATTTTGCTTTTGATTCGATTTTTTAAAACATATATTAAGGCTACATGTTAAGATAATAATATTAAGAATTCACAGTATAAACAAATGAAATAAATGGCTGAAGTGAAATACTTTAGTAACGAGTCATTATGTAGTACAGCTTGATTAGGAAGCGCTTCTGGAATTGATGAATCTAGTCATGAGTTATTGAACGCAGATGAAACCGTTCAATCAGATGATAGTGATGCGTTAGATGATTTGGTTCTTACTCCGATACCTCCACCTAGAAGGTCCCGTCGTGCTAGGAGAGAACCAAGGTGGCTATAAAGGTCTGGAGATTTTGTTGTAAAAAGTGCAGTAACTTACGATTGGAAAGCAAAAGCAGAATTTATGGCTTCTGCAATTAAGGATGGAACTCTCTCTGGATTAGAAAAAGAAGCTGGAAAAGCTTTAATAGACATTATTTTGAAATCATCTTAGAAATTCAGTGAGATTATTCCATTCAGTGATTGAGATTTGTGTTTTATCTTTTATATGTTTGATTGTTAATTTCATGTACTGAGAGTCAGAACTTAATATGTGTATTATATATTGTATTTTGTTAAAACTTGACTGCAATGACGGGGACGTCATTTCCCAATGCAGGGGAGTTTGTAGTACAGCTTGATTTTATCATTTATGTTAATAAATAGTATTTGTATATATTTGTTCATGCATTGACTTGTTGACTGACTTTGACAGAGTATACAGTATGACAGTACTTTGATTTTCTATTCACTTAGGTATTTACATCCTGTGTTTTCTATTTCTTTATTCCGATTGTTTACTCTGTGAACTCCTTTGATATTGAGGCACTCTTTTCAAATTCTACACAGATAAATAGAACACTGACACTTTATTGTGATTTAGATATATTTATTCTTCTTATTCTGGAAACCATTCTTTATATTCAAGTCAGTTATATTCCTTACATTAGTATTTGATGCATGTATTTCTATATATATGTTTATCTTGGTGTAAAAGATATGAATATTACAGTTATTGTATTATTTTTCATATTTGGCTGTTATTAGATTCCCGCATGAAATATTGTCTTGCATTGAGTTTATCTAGATTATATACTATTTTTGACATTAAGACTGATGAAGTCATATTTCTTTATATTCAGATTCCAGAATGTGAAGTATAGAGTATACAGTAACTTTATAGAGGAGCACTGCTCAGCCCTTGTATTATATACACGCTAAGCTGTGTTCTGTGTTTACATGTTTATTTGTTTACGTGTTGTCTATTTGTATTATGTGTTTTAATTAATGTGTGTCTTGTCTGTGTTTTTAATGTGTTATTGTTTAGTTTACAAATATCTCCTAATAGAATAGTGTATTAGAATTGATTACTTTAGATAATGATCGTTGACACAAGGTGTTATTGATATCTGTAGAATTGCATATTGAACAGTTAACGGAAATAGACTGTGGTATAAATGCTTATGATTGCAGTTAAACATACTTTATAAAGTATGGTATATTTCGAACTGAAGTTAACTACTTGGATAATTTATATTTCATTTTTTTAATATGGAGATAATAATTAGAGTTATCGTTCTTTGAACGTATGTATGATGTCTTATTGTGTATTTTATATGTTACAGGGTGTTTATTCAAGATAACTTATAATAAACCAATAGAACCCAACTCAAGTGTTTATTACGCCCAACTTGATGAGTCTACAAATGGCGCCCAACGTGGGGCGCCATTTGTAGACTTATTCAAGATTACTTATAATAAACCAATAGAACCCAACTCAATTTTTTTTTATTACGTCCAACTTGATGAGTCTACAAATGGCGCCCAACATGATTTTGGTAATGGTAATCGTTTGAGCTAGTGTACCCATACAGATGCTCTCGTTGGTGATACATGCGCATGTGTGAATTGTGAAACCGGAACATCCTAGACATTGACATCAACAGAAAAACAATGTGTGTTTTGTGAATGAAGATTAAATTTTCAATTATTTTAACCTAGCTGATACAGGATTATAATGTATCGAAGCTTATTTATATGGTGAGAATATACAGTTGGGTAATAAATTGAAGTATTGTCATAAAAATTATATGATTTATTTGTGAAATACATGTGTTGAAAAACTTAGAAAACAAATCCAGAAAATTTATTTTGGTTTTTGTTATTGAACATTGGGTATTGTGTCATTATATTTTGGATTTCTTGTGTTTATTCCATTTTGACATACCCAAACAGAAAAATAAATGAACAAATTGCTTTCAAATCGTATTCAAATCTCTTTAAAATCTTGATTTTGCGATTTGTTAGTACCATTTGCTTGCGATTCTTTAAACAAATCATAAACAAATCAGAATTTTCCGAATTCCCTAAAACTGATTTCTTTGCGATTTCTTTCTATTGTATGATTTGTAAGCAATTTGTTTCAGTTTAGTGTGATTTCTTTATGATTTGTTTACTTAGAATATCGTATGAAATGATTTGAAAGAGATTTGTTAACTTAGAATATCATATGAATAATTTGAAAATGATTTGTTAACTTTGTTAGCTATCATGGTGTGATTCATTGATGGTTTGCTACAATGAATAAAATGTTAATGCATTCCAATTTTCTTTGTATATCTATCTCTTTAACTTCCGGTTGAGGTCAAATTCAAATTTCAAATACTGTTCTATATTAACTGAACAAAGAAGGTTTCAAGATGAGGAGTTTTATTCAGTCTATGAAAGATGACGGTGGTAAGGAATCTCTATATTTATAATTTCACATATTCAAATAATACTATTCAAACGTTAACCATTAAAATTTAGAAACTGTGCATTTCAGTATCTCATTATAATCATGACAATTTTGTACTGTAAGGATTAATTTTCAAAATAAAAATGTGTAAAAGATGTGTAAACAGATCGAAACATTCATTTAAAGACTGGCTTCCAGAGCCAGCAGACATAATACACTGGCAAGTTCAATGTTTTAATTATGCATGATGTTTACTGACCAGGTCCCGGGCAAAATGGACAAAGCTATATTACAATGTAGCAGATTTGGACCAAGACTAAGAGCCATCACCTATTCGACATTATTCTACTAAGTACACGTGGTTGCCCATGTTTTTTTCAAATTTCGTTATAGAATAATTCGGGAGAGAAGTAAGAGAAACTTACACAGAGTGAACTATTCGTCCCCACCGCAACCAAAGATAGTATTCCTTTTTACAATTAGAGGAGTAGCTATTTAAGGTAAAATGAAAACATTTGCGCTTCAAAGTTTAGTGGTTGCAGGGGCAGAACATATGTTTGATCTGGATGTGAATGATTTAATCTGTGAATTGTGGATTGATGCCAATTTATTTACGATTTGCTTATGATTTGCTTAAGGTAGGAATATATGATTTACTTCTGATTTGTTAAAGATTTGATAATAATTTCTTTACAATTTCTTTACGATTTGAAAACAATTTGTTGATGATTTGCTTGAGGTAGGAATATGATTTACTTATGATTTGTTAAAGATTTGATAACAATTTCTTTACAATTTCTTTACGATTTGAAAACTATTTGTTTGTGATTTGCTTGAAGTAGGAAAGCAATTACCTCTGATTTGTTAATGATTTCAAAACAATTTCTTGACAATTTGTTTATGATTTGCTTATGATTTGCTTATGATTTGTAAGCAATTTGTTCGTGATTTGTTATTGTGATTTGTTAGCTCATTTGCATGTGAAATTTAATCACTTTCAAATCACAAAGAAATCATACGATTTGTTTATCATTTGTTACCATGATTTGTTCCTCAATTTTTTTTGTTTGGGTAGTCATTTTGCATAAACATTTGAATTTCTGAGATAAGCTAGCTAGCAGTACATTATTTATGTGTTGATTCTTTGTTTATTTGTGTGTATTTGTACTTGGTAAATTTTATGTTGATATTGTACTTCAACTTTTTAAAAACTGGATGTACAGTTTACATTTATGTTGACATGTACATACATCACAGTTGATTATTGTGCACATTTACATTAAATCGGTTACGTTTATAAGGTTTATTTACTTGATCAAGTGTGTGTACAGAATATTTGGTATGATATTTTTGTGAATTTGAAAATAGGTCATAAGTGCAACCTTGACCTTTATTGATACTACTAGCAGCTTGGTATTGAGTACATGTGTACTTGTGTACTTTGTATATCCTAGATATTAGTGGGTATATGATAGCATTTGACATTGATTTGAGTATGCTACACATTATTATTTGCGATAAGGGTAGTAAGGGTATACACTAATTTTTTTTATGATTTGAATCTGCGTTTGTGTCTGAGAATGTTACTGTGAGTGTTTGAACCCTTATCTTCTACTTCATATACTTATACCTGCTTGTGCTCGTTACACACTTTGGTCTTTGACTTTACTATTTTATAGTATTACTTTACACATCTAGACTTTGCTAGTTGGAATACTACTGACCCATTCTTGTACTTATAGTTGTCATTTTAGTGATTTGAGGCTAGTTTCATATTACGTGTTCGAGACTTATCGTACTGAGTTTGACATTTTACATTCGACTTAGACTAGTTTACTAGGTCAAGAAGGCAATCAAAATCAAAATGAAACAATTGAAGTAGATATAAGTGACAAAGCTTTTCAAATCAATACTTTGAATTCAAATGAGTTCAATCCAAAAGATTTTGCAAGTTGTGACTATAAAGAAGATGACCAACTTAGCGTCAAGGAATGTACGATTCCTGGTTATGACATGAAAATTGAACAATCTTTAGACATAGAACTTTCGGAAATTATTAATCAAATAAAAACAGGTAAGGCTTCAAGAAGTGTTGATAATAAACATATTATTATCAATGATATACTTTATTACATTTCTCACCCTGATGATGATTTAAAGTTAAGGCTTTATGTTCCATTACAATTACGAAATGAGGTAATCAAAAGTTATCATGATAATCTAAGTCATTTAGGAATCGACAAATGTCATGATTCAATTAGGCAAAAATATTTTTGGCCAAAGTTATATAAGGAACTTAATTCCTATATTAATTCCTGTGTTATCTGTCAATCTCAAAGTGCAGTTAAAACAAAACCTTTATTACAAATATCTGATATACCATCATTTCCATTTGCTAAGATAGGGGTAGATTTATCTGGACCTTATCCTACATCATTGTCAGGAAATAAGTATATTGTCAGCTTTGTTTGTCATTACAGTGGGTGGCCTTTGGCTTTTCCTGTTCCAAATAAAACTTCGGAAAATGTGGTTCATTTATTAATTGAAGAAATAATCCCAAACTTTTCTGTGCCGTTAGTTATAGTGTCAGACAATGGCGGTGAATTCACCTCTAAAATATTTGAAGAAACTTTAAAAGAATTAAATATAAGTCACATAACAACTTCTTTTTATCATCCACAGGAAACGCGAAAGTAGAAAGATTTCACAGGACGCTTCATGACGTCATGGCAAAGAAATTGCAAAGTGACGCGTCTACTTGGGACGTGTGCCTAAATCAAACAATAGCAGCTATTAGGTTTCAGAAAAATGAATCAACAAAATTTTCTCCATTTTTTCTTTTGTACAATAGAGACCCTGTTCTTCCAATTGATAACTTATTGAAACCTAGAAGGAAATATGTAGGTGAAGATCCGCACAAGATTTTGTTAGAACAACAGCACAAATCGTTCATTTTAGTTCACAGAAATTTGAAAAAGTCTAAAGAAAAACAAAAACAAAACGCAGATAAAAATAGACAAGAAATTAATTTAGAAATTGGGGATCCAGTTTATTTCAAAAATCATTTAAGAAAAAGTAAATTAGACACTAAGTGGAAACCTTATTACCGAATAATTGAAAAAACTTCTCCGGTAACCTTTGTCCTTAAAAACCAATTAGATGGGTCTGTCGCTAAGAAAGTCCATTTAGAACACCTTAAAAAAGCTAAGATTGATGAATGGGTTATTCCAACCAATCTAGAAGGTAGGCAATTAAGGAAAACAAATTATGTTGTACCTCCTGAAGATAGTGACGAAAGTGATAGTGAACTTCCGGTCGCTAATCCTCGAGAAAGACTCATAAATCGTTACCGACAAGAACGAGAAACATCTTCCGACGAGGATGATATTCCGCTCGCTGAACTTAAACAAAAAAAAGCAAATAGAAACCGACGTGAAAACGAAGAAGACAAATCTTCCGTCACTTCCGGTTCAAGCGAAATGTCGGATAATAATAGTTCTGATGGGTATAATTCAGACCGCAGTCAAAAAATGTCTGTTGATGAAGTTAGAATACCAAAGAAACATAAGCAAACAGTTAAAAAGTCTGAAAAGAAAGACGAATTAATATTAAGTTTTCTCTCAAACATTTCTAGTTATCTTAATAAAATGCACGACTAACATGTCGTAGACGTAGGCTTCGTGATTATTGTTTTTTTAAATCAAAATATGTGTATATAAAATAATTTTGTTTTGATTAATCATTCTAATTCTCGCTTCAGATTGATCGCTGAAAAATTGTTGATTGTTTAGAAATCCTATAAATATCAATAATCTCTGAATCACAGCTTTGTTTATGAAAAAGGAAGGAAAGTGTTGGTTGAATGTCAAACCTTATTTAAAAAAAAAAAAAAAAATTCAGTCCTAACTATAGAAAAGTTTATCTTATCAGTTTATTGTTTTTGTATTTGAGTTTATTTTTATTTTTTGTTCTTATTTAAAATAAATAACATATCGATAATTTATTTTTTCAAATTAAAGCAGTTAGAACTTGAGGACGACTTTGAAATATCAAATTTAGTAAATGCATTAATTCATTTTGTTGCTATATTTATAGGTATTTTGTTATTGATCTATTCTTAAGTTTAATAATAGGTGTTTAGCCAAGAGAATTTAGTAAAAAAGAGAGGTTCAAATAGTCACACGATACCTTGGTGGCGATCAAATGGTGTCAACTAATGTTGAGGGCGATGGTACTGCCTCCAGAGATGTTAAAATAGCTTCTGCACCATTACAAGAACCAGCCACTAAGAACCATTATCCAGTATTGGATATTGGCTTTGATTATTGGACACAACGCAGACGATTAGATGTACATAAAACTATACGATCACATAACTTATATTGGTAGAGGGAATGGTTCTACAGCATCACAGGTAGATTTGCCTGTAATGTTTCAGCCGGTGATAACTGAGCAACCTAGTCAGGGACTCTGAATTAACAGAGTAGGTAAGCTAGGTCAGTTAGGAGTAAATCAACGACAGATGGTGGATCACATGCAGGTTGGATTTTCGACGATGAATGGTGGATCACATGCAGGTTGGAGTCTTCGACGATGAATGGTGGATCACATGCAGGTTGGAGTCTTCGACGATGAATGGTGGATCACATGCAAGTTGGATTTTCGACGATGGATGGTGGATCACATGCAGGTCGGAGTAATTGCAGTACTTCTAAATGATGGGAATTGGCGTTGCAGATAAACAAATGGATTGTTGGAGTTGACAACGACGATCAGAGGAGCAGTTCACTGGAGTCGGGGTTATGAAGACGGTCCGCAGTTAATGGTTGCGCCTTTTTCTGGAAATAAGAAGTTCCGATATTTGATGTTACGAACTTAGTTATTCACACAAGAATTGTATGAACTATACATTGCTGAACATTTAGATGTTGTTGAACTTTTGAAATGATTTTGTTAATTAATATTTTTTTGTTGTTTTTAGGGAAATTGCAAGCATTCATATTGTCACCGATTTTAACTAAAATATAAAATTATATTTCTTAAGAAAGGGAGGAATGTGACAATATGATGGCTTAAAATATATATATAAATATATATTATATATATTTATATTTATATTTAGGATTATATATTCTCAAAAATGTTTATTAAATTAAATAAAATAAATACAAGGGAATATCTATTAAGAAAAACATGACCTTGTAAAAGGTTGTTTAATTGACCGCTGGGTTGCATATATATATAACATGTTTACATGCGGACCAGGTGGTGACATGTAGCAATTAGTTAAAACACGAGAAATACGTGCATTCTTTGACCATCAATCTCCAGGTTGGTCAAAACATGTCAAAACATGTCAATTAGAGACAACTTAATAGATATTTATCCCTGTATCTTTTGATTTAAGACTATAATGGTCAAATTAATAGAAACCTTGACACCGTTATATTCTGTATATATACTTGTGTATTTGATTGTATGAATTACATCGACTCAGGCAGGCTAATAAACTTATAGCAAATTCCATCATCTTGTTATAAGATCCTCTTCAACTTCGTACTTTATATGGCCTATTAAACCTTTTTGGATTCGAGCGTCACTGATGAGTCTTTTGTAGAAGAAACGCGCGTCTGGCGTATACACAAAATTTAGTCCTGGTATCTATGAGTTTATCTGAATAAAAGTGTATTTCTTAGTCTGGTATTCTTATTTGTTCACTAATTTTTCACTCATTTTCAATTTAAATGAAGGCATATTTTATTTTTATTCATTAAATATATTTGAATATAAAAAAAGTAGGACATATTGTTCCCTCCCTCTCCCTTAAGGGGGTACAGAACACCTAAGAAAAGATAGCTCTTACTCATAGTCTGATTCATTGCTACGTTTTAAAATCATGTGCAATATGCAAGCTTTTAAAAGATCATGATCAGAATGTTTACATTATTGCTAAGAGCAGCTACCTTCTTTCATCATGCTCACCATGGATCCTCACAGATTGATTATATTCTTTCCAACAGGAATAATTTGTCTAAAAAGTACTCTATTCTAGACAAATCATATGCCAACACTTCGGCACATTGCACAGTCCTTCTACAAACAAATGTCAGCATTCCTCTTCTTGTCCGCAATACAAGTCAAAAGAAAATCATTAAAACGAAAGTCTTATGGGAGCGAAGGGATGAAGAGAAATACAGGAAAACAATCCTAAATGAGTTGCTTCAAAAGGATCTTCCAACATTGGAAATTGATCAGCAAATAGATATTATCTCAAATTCTCTTCTTAACACTCAACAACAGTCTATTCCGTCCAAAATTACACAGCTGAAAGGCCCTAAATGGAAAGCTACCCCTGAAGTTACAGTCTTACTCAGGATGTGTAAAGTTCTTTACACCAAATGGGCAGATTTAGGCAAACCAATGGGACATCCGTTATCTCTTGAATTAAAAACTCATAAAAAAAAGCTTCGGCAACGCCAGCGAATGGAACAAGCCATTGACAGAAATACCATCCATAGTCAAATTATGAACACCTCTAGCTCACAAATGTTCCACAGACTCATCAGAAGAAATTTGGGTGACAATTCTCAATCTGCAATAAATTGTATAAAACTGATGAAAATGAATATCTTTTTCTGGCTAAAGACCAAAGGAAAGCTTTTATGAAGCTATTATGAAGACTTGAGTGCCCCAAAACCTGAACAATACGATGATTTATATGTAAATTTATGCAAAATTCGCCAAAAAGAAATGATGAAAACATTCGAAGACAAGGAAATACCATCCAACTATTTTACATCAGCTGATATAATCAAAGCTATTGAAGAATTAATTATATATATAAATATGAATAAAAGTGCTGACGAATTTGGATTATGTGCTAAAAATCTCAAATTCTCCAAAAATGAAATAGCTCCTTATCTAACAAAACTTTTCAACAATATAATAGAAACTCTAAAGACTCCAGGCACATTCAAAACTGGCATTCTCTTTCCTGTATTAAAAAAGGACTAGGATCCTTCTGATGTCAACAGTTACCGCCGGTCCGGGGTATCACAGTTACCCCAGTTCTAGGAAAAGTTTTCGAATACTGCATTAAATACCTAAACTCAATCTGCAAAACATTACGGACTTACAATTTGGCTTCACTAAAGGCCTTAATCCTCTTATCTCTCGCTTCATTATATCTGAATCAAATATGATCAAACAAGGAAAAACAGTGAATTTTATATGGGTTTCTTGGATGTCAAATCAGCCTTTGACGTGGTACAGCATGACATTATATTAGATAAATTACTAGACTCAAATATTCCTTCTTTCCTATGGCTGGTAATTAAAAATCTACATTCTAATCTGACAACAAAAGTGCAATGGCAAGGCAATCTTAGTGAAAAATTTTCGGTCCACCAAGGTTTACGACAAGGTGGGATTCTGTCTACTCATCTCTACAAAATATTTGTAAAAGATCTACTCTTAGAACTAGAAAGAAACTCTTTAGGTTTAAATACTGGAAATATTTTTGTAGGTACTTCTACTTGCGCTGATGACATGGCTTTTATTGAAACAAATAGAGACAATCTCCAAATTATGCTCACCGTATTGGAAAGATATTCTAATCAACTACACTACAAAATTCATCCTACAAAAACAAAAATTGTCACATGTGGAAAGGTTACAAACGCTGATTGGACTCTATACGATATTCCGGTTACAGTATCAACTCATTTAGGTATATTTAGAAGCTGGAAAAAGGAAGGAGAAATAAGCTGAAAAAAGGAAGGAGAAATAAATGTGGCAAATAGAGTAAAGCTCGCAAGACGAACTCTGTACGCATAATATTAATGGGCTCTGGGGTGCATGGAACAAATGGCTTAGATCCAGTAACATCTTATAAAATCTACAACACATACATGTATGTTCTACCAAGACTCCTATTTGGTTTGGAAGCCATTCCTCTAAATAAGACCAATATAACGCAGCTGGAATCTTTCCATAGAAGGAATTTAAGACATTCTCAATCTCTTCCTCAACGTACGGCCATAGCTGCAATATATCTCTTGATTGGTGGACTGCCAATAAAAGCTGAACTTCACAAAAAACAATTGTCTTTTCTCCATAATTTACTTTCTTCAAATTTTCAAAGAGTTAATGATATTATCATCAGACAAATGTCGGTTAACTATGATAACCCGAACAGTTTTTTTTCTCTCAACAATTCGAGAAACCCTATTAAAGTATGGACTGCCTCCGATTCATCTTCTAATCTTCAAGAATCTCTCCCTTCAAAATTGAAATGGAAATCTCTTGTAACGACGCATCTGAACACATACTGGCAAAATACATTAAGGGACGATGCCGAATCTAAATCAACTCTAAAATATATGGAAACTAAACATCTTCTTATTGGCAAAATTCACTCAGTGTGGACTATATTTGACAAGACAAAAGCCGAAGTTCGGAAAGCTATTATTAAAGCTAGAATAGTTTCAGGAACATTTATACTGAATTCTGATCGAGCGAAATTTAATCAATCACCTTCACCAGTCTGCCAACTGTAATCTTTCTGAGGAAAATATCTCTCATTTTCTTCTGGAGTGTCAACTATTATCAAATACTAGAATTACAACTTTGAACCAATCAAGGCCTATGTTACTCAACATACAACAGATGAAGTCTGGCATAGTGTCTTTCAATCCAAATCGAGCATTAGCAGGCTAATTATAGACTGTAGGCATTTTTCACAAGCACTAAGAGACGACAAGATGATGAACACGATAGAAGCCAAAACTAGGGAGATGTGCTACATAAACTTTATATTAAGCGCTTAAAGTTGCTTGAGGCAATGGATGGTTGACGGTCAGAAACAAACAGTTTTTATTCCGTATAAGTTCTGTTTTAATGTTTATGAATGACACTCGGATTTTATGTGTAAATAGAATAGTTTTACTGTGTATTTTAACCGTTGGACAATAACTTTTAAAATATATCCACCAGACAAATGGTTGCTCCCTCGGACAATAAAATTTTCACCAATAAATAAATAAACCATGAACAATTATACAATGCTTCTGTTCGTAGATCTTCGTACCAAAATGGATTAAAATCAAAACTGAATAGGCTATTTGCCATTTCCCGTAATTGACCCTGTTGTCTCCCTTATAGGGGACATTAATTTTCATTTATAGAGAGCTAGCAGAACGTCAAATATACCTGTGCGTAATGTGAGTAATCTTTAAGGTTTTCAAAACTTTTAATTACATTAATTTGTTGTCAATCTAAATACTTTTGACATCAGAAATTATTTTTTTTGAAAAATTATCGATACATCACTTTTAATTCATCATACTTTGCATTGGCAAAAGCCATTTTTGTCCGGTATGGAACCCGTCTACGATTCAAATTTGACAAAGGGAAGTAATTAATTTTGTTTAAAAAGTGTGTAATAACAGAATCAAATCGGTAATTGGCAAATGGACTATTGACTCGACAATACTTTTTTTAAAACCATACATGTAGTGAGTGCAATTGAATTATGATGTCTTGCATTTTTTTAAGTGATATTCATTGGGGGTGGGGGATTGGACCGGGATCAGGTGTTTTTAAGCTCGGGATTTCGGGATCCGGGAATTCTATTTTCGAATTTCGGGATGTCCGGATTTAAATTTATTTATACTCGGGATTTCGTGTTTATAAGCCCGGGATTTCGGGATCAGGACCGCTTCTATCCTCCCTCATCTGACATAATTGTCCTGCATTTTTATTTTTCATTCTTTATAGGGACCTGCAATTTTCATTAGTTTATCCTGAAATTGTTTACATAAATTGTAATCCTGCTTGTTATGTCAAATTACTGTTCCTGCCTTTGTTTGCTCAAAAGCCTGTCTTGCCTTTTTTCAAATTTCATCCAAGCCTCCCTCCTCAAATGGTTGCTCCCTCGGACAATAAAATTTTAACCAATAAATAAATAAACCATGAACAATTATACAATGCTTCTGTTCGTAGATCTTCGTACCAAATTGATTAAAATCAAAACTGAATAGGCTATTTGCCATTTCCCGTAATTGACCCTGTAATTAGAGATCCCTCTTTCAGTTGTCTCCCTTATAGGGGACATTAATTTTCATTTATAGAGAGCTAGCAGAACGAGCAAATATACCTGTGCGTAAAGTGGGTAATCTTTAAGGTTTTCAAAACTTTTAATTACATTAATTTGTTGTCAATCTAAATACTTTTGACATCAGAAATTATTTTTTTTGAAAAATTATCGATACATCACTTTTAATTCATCATACTTTGCATTGGCAAAAGCCAATTTTGTCCGGTATGGAACCCGTCTACGATTCAAATTTGACAAAGGGAAGTAATTAATTTTGTTTAAAAAGTGTGTAATAACAGAATCAAATCGGTAATTGGCAAATGGACTATTGACTCAACAATACTTTTTTTAAAACTATACATGTAGTGAGTGCAATTGAATATTTTATTACATGATTTATATTCATGTAAAAAGTTAGAAGATACCGAGGGGATAATGAACCACCAGTGCATCATTTACAGCTACGGACAAAGACAAAAAGAAGAGAAAAACCCTTCCGATTCAGTCCACAAAAGGAGTAGGACCGATTTTGGCCTCAAATTTCAGGTTCATCTGACGAAAGATTTTGGCCACTTTTTAAACACTAAAGTGTTTATTTCATTTGATTCAATTACTTTATGTGAAAGATTTTAACTAATTAAGTCATTAAAAACGATCCGATTCAAGCTCAAATATGCAAAATCTACTAAATATGCCGAAAAATGTCACTTTTCAGATGGTTTTTGTCAAAAATGAAAGTGGCCGCATCCGTGTTCATCCTCAACCTTTATATATGTTACATGTATGTATTATCATCAAATACAACTTACATTTCAATATTTAGGAAGAACACGAATGCGACCACTTTAGTTTTACACGGAAAGCGTCTAAAATTTAACTAAAATGCTAGAGTTGTGAGGATTTCAGTAATTTAGCATGACTTTATGGTGCTATTACCCGATATATGTGCATTGTATTGTCAAAAACAGGCCATATTTATGTAGCAGAAGCATTTTACTATCCAGTAAATAACTAAAAGATTATATTTTAACAATTTTGTAAAACTGCTATACTTTGGGGCCAAAAAGAGGTCTTACTGGACCTACTCCTTTATACATATTTATGAACTCTCACATTCATTTGAATAAAAAAAATACTAAATCTTTCTAGTATCTTTTACAACCTTTATCCTGAAAGGTGTAGTAAAATAACCGGGTTTACTTCCGTCCGAAATTTTAGGGAAAGTAAAATCTATATTTAGAATCATGGTTGAAACTGAAACTACACATGTATGATATTGATAAACATGTTATTTTTGCTTTATCAAATTTAAATTTCGAAGGGATAGCAAACTTTGTTATTTTTCTTTTGTTGTGCTTTTGTCATGTTTGTGTATCTTTCCGAATTTTTTTATCAAGTGCAATTTTGAAAAAAATATAGAAAAGAAAGTGTGGTGTTATTGCAAGTGACAAGTGAAAATAGTTCTTCTCAAGTCTCAATTCAAGATTATTACTGAATAGAGTAATCATTCTCTATAATTATAAGGGCCCAAAAAATAATGTGAAACTTGTAACTACCGTGCTTTTAACTAAAAACCAGTTGTATCTAATTTTCATAACCTCTGCAGAAATACTAAAAAAGTTCTATGTTTAACAAACTTGATTTCACAGTATAAGAATTTTGCACAGTCGATCAGCTCTATTTCACATGAGCCGTGGTTCTTTGCACGAATAGTTTTGTCGTTAAGTTTTGAATTGTATATTTTTGAATCTGTAGACCAATAAATTTAAAATCTTGATCATGTAAAGCATCTGCCAACTTTAAAGCTTTTCCGTATGTATCATATGTATTTTTGGCGTGTAATGCTTTTAATTTCAACAGCTCGTATCTCAAATCAAAAATCAGTTACATCCTTTTTTTGCCTCTGCAACTGAAAGGCGGGGGGGGGGGGGGGGGGGTGTATTGTTTTACCCCTGTTCGTCTGTCCTTTCGTCCGTCCCATTGTTTCTATATATTTATTTGGAATAACTCCTCCTACCGTTTGATTCCTAGGAAGTTTTCACTTTGCTGTCTGATGTGAAGTTAAGTACGTACACTGCGCTTCAATAGAAACTATTCCTTTTTCAAACAATTTTATGTGACTACATGTCCATTATGTATTTCGTGTGCATGGAATGAGTTGACATGTCATAAAATGTGTCCTTATTGTGGTATGGTCGATTAAAGCTTCTGTAATATGATTTTTTTTTAAATAAATATCAATTCATAACTACATAATAGTCATGGCCCGTACAGGTGTTTCTTACCAAAAAACACAATTATCGTCTTGAAGTCAAAGTTCAAGGTCACATGAAGGTCAAAATTTTAAGAAGGCACACCACCTCATGATGATACATCCACATGCCAAAGATGTAAGGCCTAGGTCAAAAGGCGAAGAAGTTATAGCCTACATGGTTATGTTTTTCACGAAAAAAAAACAACATAAAGTTGACATTGAGAACACATTTGAAGGTCACACAAAGGTCATCGTGATGCAAGACACTTGACCCCGTGATTATACATCCACATGCCAAATATTTAAGGCCTAGTTCAAAAGACAGGAAAAAATATGGCCATTATGTACTTTTTTAATAGATTTTGCTCTTATTTAATGAACCAATTTGAGGGTGGGGAGTATTTTAAACTTAAATAACAAAAAATCTAACGGTTAAATTTTTAAAAAAATTTGCAAGAACAACCGACTAGTATAGCACTCAAATGCTTAGACGTTACGCGCGATGTTCGTACCTCATTGGAAATTCGGTGTAGTTGGCAAGATGCAAGTCCAAAATATATAATTGTGTGATATCATATTCATTGCTATTGTACGTATTTAAAAAAAATAACGATTTTTAAAATAAAAACGAAAAATATAATTGTTGAAACTATGTTTTATGCCGCATGTGACAAGCTTCATTTTAAAAAAACGGCGATTTTTAGCTTGTCCCGCGTAACATATTTCATTTATTGTAACCACTAAACTCTGATTTTCGTCAAAACTATGTAATATTTTGAAAAACGGTTTTTTCCATTATTAAACAGAATGGTTTCTTCAGTCTTTGATGCATTTTTTATGACGTTATGATGACGTCATAGAAAAAAACCGAGTTCCATACTACAAGGGCAAATCTGTCCCGCGGGAAAAAAAAATTGGGATTCCAGATTTGAGAATCAAAAAACATTTATCTAATGAAAAAAGTTTAGTATTTGTATTTACTAAATCAATGTTAATTTGCTTAATTTTATGAATTTAAAGACAAATATCCTGAAAAATGATATATGGTATTTTGTGAGCGATTTTTCAAAGGCTTACAAGTTTGTCGCACCGCCATTTTTTGACGTAAAAACAAACTCAACTCAAATTTACGTCAATTGTTTGCTTATCACTGCTCTTATAATGGTAGAATTTTATGATTTTTTAAAATGTTATTTTTCTTAAATTTTTAAAAAGCTAAAATACATAAATTTTCGATAAGTAGTTAAAAAGCACCGTCCATTTTGCGGAGTCTTACAAGAATGTCGCACTTGCTTAAAATCAACGTTTCAGTCGAATTTTCGGTTTGAACGTTACGTAATATTCGCGACGTTGTGTTACACCTACATATACGAACATCGCGCGTAACGTCTTAGTTTTATGAAAAAATTAAACGACACATTTAAAATAAAAAAAAAATCTTCTTCAAATACTAGAAGCACAGCATTCACTTTACGGGGCTGATTCTGATACCTCCTATTAAAGTTCGGGTAAAATTTTAAATCTGGAATAAAAAAAACTTACAAGAAAAGGGTATCAGTGAACTAATATTCACGTCAGCTATCATTATAAGATATGCTATTGTCAATTTAGGATTAAATTTTAATTTTTTTAACCATATACCCATATTTCTATTTTGGCCGATACTAGTATGTAAAAGATGCAATATTTGAGTTTTTAAATCTTTGAAACCTATGGTTCAAATCTTTTAAAATTTTTACAAGATGTTTAGGTTCGCCTAGTAGAGTTAATCAATGAAAAAAAATAAGAAAAACTAAACGACAGGACTTTTTTGGGGGTACCCTCTTAATTCTTTATAAAACACCCTTAACAACAGACTTTATTTTGGAATTATAGAATGCAAAACTTTAAAAAAAATCTTATTGTTAGTGTTATCTGGGTTATCTCGTCTTCATTTTCTGACAAAAATTCTAGTATGCCCTTCCATAAAAAAGTGAAATATTTAGTGTATATATACGGGAAACTCCCTTCCACTCTTGGAAAATGATTTTATGGTAAAATTATCATCTACAGTAATAAAATCGTTCTTGAACATCTGCATCAAATTATTTTTTTATCAACGATTTTAGAATTTCGAATTTATTCCAAGCTTTAAAACTTTCACTGTGACCTCCCTCTTCCTTATCCTCCCCACCAAAACAAACGCAATATTATTGTCATATTTAAGGTCAGCATTAAATTGTTAACAAAGAAATCTGAATTTAGCTGCTGAAGAAACATGATTCTTGTAAACGCACAGAAACAAGGCTGAGTTTCATTTGGTTGAATAAAAAAACTAGATTGTACATTTTTTTAAGGGCCGACTGAATCCCGCCTCTTGGTACGGTATTTTTTACGCTGTGGTGAAGACCCATTGGTGGTCGTCGGCTGTTATCTCTCTTTGGACAGGTTGTTGTCTCTGACACATTCTCCGTTTCCATTCTCAATTTTATTAGAATACAGCCCTTTGTTCTATATTTATGCTCTCCATTTGCACGTATTTACAAACATATATCTGCAAATTTGATATAAATAATCCGAAACAAAATATTTGAAGCAAGTGGACGTATTTTTAATTTCATAGAAAAGTCCCATGATGAACTGTATATTAAAATTGAGGAAACGTGTGGTCTCCCGTTAGTTTGAAAGCCTGCCAACAGCTTCAAGATCAGACAACCATTGGACAGATTTTTTTTTATTATTGTAGTAAAAAAATGTTGAGTCTGGATCATACCGCAATAGCATTTACATCTCTCAACAAGTATTAGCCTTTCAAAAAGGGCTAGTCGTCTCTTAGCTGATGAAACTAGAAAGTACTCTCGCTTTGTAGATTAATTCATTTACTAGAATAGCCACGTGCATCAATCAAAAAATTTTACCACACACGTGAGAGCACACGTTATGAAGTAGTATATATATATCGTTTAACGTTGTTGTTTACGAAACTCCAGAACATTCGGCTATTTATACAATTACCTGTGTGCCAATATCATGAATATGCATGATTAATGACCAGGCAAAATCTAATTGCTAAAATAGAGAGGACAAATTCGATACTCTACGGGATTGAAGGACATTTACTAGGTTTGGATTGTCCTAACCAATCAATAAACTTTGATTATTCACGTCTCGTAATATCTTCCAATCAGGTAGTAAGAATCATTCACGCACCGACTGTCCATCGTTCAATTCTTAATATCGTCTCTGATATTAATCAAAATTCTTAAGTCGTAAGTTGTCAATTCGTAATTTGTAGTTGTGTAATTTCAAAGTTCTTAATGCGTAAATTGTTAGTTTGTAACTTGTATATTTGTAATTTCAAAATTGTCAATCCGTAAATTGTCAAATTGTAACTTGTAACTGTGTGATTTCAAAATTCTTTATCGGTAAATTGTTAATTTGTATATTGATGTTTTGTAACTTGTAACTTGTCGATTCGTGAAATGTCGATGTGTGAAATGTCAAAGTGTCAAATGT
This sequence comes from Mytilus galloprovincialis, assembly GCA_037788925.1. Lineage (NCBI taxonomy): Eukaryota > Metazoa > Mollusca > Bivalvia > Mytilida > Mytilidae > Mytilus > Mytilus galloprovincialis. The sequence continues at coordinate 172,805 of JAWDJN010000033.1, forward strand.
TGTCGTTGTATTATGCTAACGATCATTATGACGACAGATAGCGCTCGGTTTCTTCTTCGCGTATAAGCCATCTATAAGTAAGAGCATTTTCATCATGTTCATACGGAGTATATATATGGCAAGCCGTTCTCGTCAAAACTATGTTTAAACAATTTTTTCGAAATAAAATACACACTGAGATTTAAAAACCTAAAATAACACACTGAGAAATCTAAATTACACACTGAGATTTAAAAAAATAAAAAAACACACACTGAGAATTCAACATTACACACTGAGATTTTAAAAAGACACACTGAGATGAAATAAATTGAAAAACACACACTGAGAATTGTTAATTACACACTGAGATTTCAAAAGTACACACTGAGATTAATATGCAAATTACTAATGAATATTCATGAGATGAATAATTCAACAGATTAATATCTTGATCTCAAGAACTCTTGTCATTATAATAAAATGCGATTCCTTCAACCAACATTCGTAATAAATTATTTCAAGACTTAACATCGCTCATATTCATAAGTTTGTTGCCTGTACAATTCAGATCATTACTACCAGTGTATCGGGATTTTTTTTTTTTAACTTAAAACCGTTTAAGCATGCATGGGTCCCTTTTCAAAAGTCTTCCAACTGTTACCCTGATTTAGCAAGGCAATCTTTTATACGTTTACATCCTATAATTATAAATACTTATTAGATTTAATACCCCCTACAGTTGCAGAAACGAACAACTACAATCTACGAAGCAGTCAAAATATATACCAAACCTCTAGCAGACTGTCTCTTTATCAGGAATCATTTATTCCATCTAGTATCAAACTGTGGAATTCGCTCGATTTAAGTATTAGAAATGAACTTTCTTTAAATATGTTTAAATTAAAAATTAAACAGAAATATTTTAAAAACAAATCACCCCCTACATATTTCAATATTGGCGATAGATATTTAAATGTTTTACACGCAAGATTAAGAAACAAATGCAGTGCCCTGAACATGGATCTGTATCACGCAAATATTAAAACTAACGCAATGTGTCAATGTGGTTATTTATATGAAAATGCTCAACATTATTTCCTCTCGTGTAAAAATTATACAGTGCAAAGGAATAAATTATTTTTCGAACTTAGAAAAGAAAATATACCTACCGACTTTGAAAATTTAATGTACGGCAATGCTTTGTTTAATATGAACATAAACACGCTAATTTTTATAAAAGTGCAGAATTATATTAAAGAGACCAATCGCTTTTCATATTAGTTTATAAACATTATGGTTAAATATATACCAATAACAATGTTATTACTTTTTGTTGACTTCGAATGCAATTTTTCATTTTTTCCTAAGACATGGATCATCAATTTGATTTTATTATCCATCAGTTGACAACAACACTTTAATTTAATTGTTCAAAATACAATAAAAACTTACCTTTTGAGTGAATATTTATTCCAAGATTAAAACAACCTATTAGGTAGGTCTTTCATAAAAATTTACGGTCAACTCGACTTTTAGGAATCGATGAACCATGTCGTATAAATTCTTGTTAATTTCATGTCTTCATATTAATATTGTTTATGATGTTATTATTATGTATTTCATATTTGTTCGGATATGTATTATTTGTATGTAATGGAGAAGACGTTCTAAGTTGCAAAACTTGTGTCCAATCCTATTGTCAATGTTTTATTTGGACAATAAAATATGTTTAAACTATCCTATAATAGACACTTGAGTAAACATTTCACTGCATCCTTTGCTTTTTTGCAGATTGTTCCAATGTTTTCTTATAATTTTAATAAAGTTTTTCACCACTTGGTTATATTTTGTAATAAGAGTAAGTGGGTATTTTTCTTGTTCTTTTATTTCTAAAAAAAATTTTATATAAATAATTTGGAACCAAATCTGTCCCCTAGTTGTTTAAAGCTTGTAATAGATTCAGATTAAGTATGCTAATTAGATATGTGCGCATAAAACGTGCGCACAAATCTCAGTGTGTAATTTTAAATTCTCAGTGTGTAATTTTCAAATTCTCAGTGTGTGTCTTCAGTTTATTTATTCTAAGTGTGTCTTTTTGAAATCTCAGTGTGTAATTTTCAATTCTCAGTGTGTAATTTTCAATTCTCAGTGTGTAATTTTAAATTCTCAGTGTGTAATTTTCAATTCTCAGTGTGTGTTTTTCATTTTTGTAATCTCAGTGCGTCTTTATGAAATCTCAGTGTGTAATGTTTTATTCTCAGTGTGTAATTTTTAATTCTCAGTGTGTGTTTTGAAGTTTTCAAATCTCAGTGTGCTTTGTTGTTATTCTCAGTGTGTAAATTTATCGAAAATGGTTTAAACATAGTTTTGACGAGAACGGCTTGCCATATATATATATACCAAGTAATTATTTAAATCAATTATGCCAATTATGTTCAGCAAATGCCGCGGAAAGAAAGTAAAACCGTTCAAGCGGAAACTATTTAAAAATTCATCCCGAATAGTTCAGTCCCGTCACGTAAACGATCTCTCCTATATTTTAGGTTAATGAAATAGTCGTTTGTCAGCAGAATAAAACAAATGAATTATTCAGGTAAATACAATAAGGAGATGTACGGAACGCCAACACTGTCTTGTTATGACCATTTTCATTATATGATGTGCATTTACCTTTATATGATGTGCAACTGTCATTATATGATGTGCAAACACCTTTATATGATGTGCAAATATCCTTATATGATGTGCAAACATCCTTATATGATGTACAAACATTTTATGATGTGCTTTGCAAACATCCTTATATGATGTGCAAACATACTTATATGATGTGCATATATACTTATATGATGTACATATATACTTATATGATGTACATATATACTTATATGATGTGATTATATACTAATATGATGTGCAAATATACTTATATGATGTGCAAACATTCTTATATGATGTGCAAACATTCTTATATGATTTGCAAATGTACCTATATTATGTTCAAAGATCCTTATATGATGTGCAAATATACTTATATCATGTACAAAGATCCTTATATGATGTGCACATATACTTATATGATGTGCAGTTACCATTATATTATGTGCAACTATCTTTATATGATGTGGTTGTGTCATTATATTATGTGCTTGTAATCTTTTCTTATGCAGTTTGGTTTACTTCATTATATGATGTCGAAACGTCATTATATGGTGTGCTTTCATCGTCCTTATGGTCAATAAACATGATTACGATTAGAATGATTACTGTCTACGTCATAAGTTATACTGATTCCGATCTGCTTCTGTAAATTATAAACCCGGCTCAAATATGTGTTTATCGCTAGCTAGAGTGCAATTAATAGGAAAAATGAGACAATGCAATTTAACAAAATCAACGTTTCAAACATTTCGGAGGGAGATAAAGATCAATTTTAAAATACAATTGGAGAAATTTGCGGCTGTGGCAAAAATACGATATAGGTTGCTATTTGGGTTTAGCAAAGGCTACGTGTTGCAGGTCGGGCATCACCCCATTCATACCGTTGACGCCACTCCAAATCTGTTGACATACTCAAGTTGCAGATTTTTATTAGCAATTAGAAAAATCTCCATTTAAATAAGTTGAAAATAAACAACCTGTATATACAAATATGTGAACATTCATTTACCAAACCTGACCATTTTGCATTTCGCGGGCAGTACGTGGATTAATCATCCGACTTTGTATGGTTTTGGAGGAGTTACAATACATTATACATCTTACCATTTATATTATTCAATAACATTTTATAAAACAAACCATCTCGCCATATTATGCATGAGTAGATAATTTTATAGCTATTGTTGTGAAATATTTTTAAAACTGACTGTGAGTTCAATGATGTATTTTGCAATGAATAGAAATAAGAAGATGTGGTATGAGAGCCAATGAGAAAACTCTCCATCCAAGAGATAACTTGTAAGAGTAAACACTCATAGGCAAAAGTACGACCTGCAACACGTAGCCTTTGCTAAACCCAAATAGCAACCTATAAAGAGCCTCTAAATTTGTTTTATCATATTTTCGCCACAGCCGCAAATTTCTCCAATTAGCTCCTGTATTAATTGATCTTAATCTCCCTCCGAAATGTTTGAAACGTTGATTTTGTAAAATTGCATTGTCTTATTTTTCCTATTAATTGCACTCTCGCTAGCGATAAACACATATTTGAGCCAGCCCTATAGTTTACAGAAGCAGATCGGAATCAGTTATGACGTAGACAGTAATCATTCTAATCGTAATCATGTTCATTGACCATAAGGACGATGAAAGGCTAAGCACATCATATAATGACGTTTCGACATCATATAATGAAGTAAACCAAACTACAAAATATAAGATTACAAGCACATAATATAATGACACAACCACATCATATAAAGATATTTGCACATAATATACTAGTCAACAAAAGAAACGATACAAGACTTTTTTTCAAATTAAAGATAAAGTTTTCCGTTCATTGGACCAATATTGAAGGTAGTAATACTTAATCATTATGGAAATATAAATCCGTTTTTTGCTTTCGTGACGTTTTTTCGCGATTTTTTTTTGTTTTTACAAAATTTACATAAAACGACAATTTTAAAAACAGAAGTTCCAACTTATGATGCCAACCTCTCATTTAAAGATAAAGACAGTGTTTGCCATTAATTTGTTTTTAAAAATCATACAGTTTTTTCGTTTATTTGTTAAGCAAAGTTCGGCCCCACGAGAAATCGTTACATCAACTGATTGACCATAGACAGTATGTGTAAAGTGATATTCAAAAAGCGGTAACAATCTTAAAACTATTCCGAACGGTTTCAAATTTACTGTGTGTTGTTTTCATATCTAAAGCATTGATTTGAGACGAAAATAAAAAAAAATTTTTTTGCATTTTTTGAGATTTCAAAAAACACTTTTTTTCCCAATAATTTGAAAAAACAATATTCCAACCCATTAGTTACAACATGAACATAACTTGATTAGCATATTGAATATTTTTTTTAACAAATTTGAAATTTTATTTAGTCCTTTGAAAATTATGTGTCGACTTTTTATTCAACTTTCCGCAAAACTAATTTGCACCCTATGATCGTTTACACGGAATTTAGATACTTTCCGACACGTTTTGATTTTCATTATCACATGTGCATACATTGCAAATGAAAGCTTTTTAAATAAGTGTATCTCATTTTGTTTTATATTTAATACTTTTTTATCAATTTTATTTCAAAGTCGTGTATCGTTTCTTTTGTTGACTAGTATATAATGGTAACTGCACATCATATAATGATATGTACACATCATATACGTATATTTGCACATGATATAAGTATATGTGCACACCATATAAGGATCTTTGTACATAATATAAGTACATTTGCACATCATATAAGAATGTTTGCACATCATATAAGTACATCCACACATCATATAAGTACATATGCACATCATATAAGTATATAAGCACATCATGTAAGTATATATGCACATCATATAATTATGTCTGCAAATCATATAATGTTATTTGCACATCATATATGATGTTTGTACATCATATAAGGATGTTTGCACATCATATAAGGATATTTGCACACCATATAATGACAATTGCACATCATATAAAGGTAAATGCACATCATATAATGAAAATAGTCATAACAAGACAGTGTTGGCGTTCCATAGAGATGTGTTAATAAACCGTATGATTGCCAATGAGACAACTATCAACCAAAGTTCAAATAAGGTCGATGTAAAATAAGGTCGATGTAAGGAAGTATAGGCAACTTACGGCCTTCAACAATGAGAATACACAATACCATATATACTCGTCTATAAAAGGCTATATCATTACTTTAAAACCCAGTTACAAGTAATAAACGATTTCTATTAATCCATAAATGCTACTATCGGACCATCTTATTCTGACAGGAGGGGATAGGGCTGACAGATATGAATATATGTTAATATACATGCCAACTGAACTATAACTCTTGTCACGAAGCTTAAGAATTGCCACTACCTGATTTGTCTTTCTTTAAAAATTTACAACCCAAAAGACCAAAATGTTCCCCAACTCTCTCAACTGCTGCTTAACGCCAAGTACTATCGGTAAGAACCCCAATCGGTGCCATGATCTTTCTCTAGAGCAAAACCAAACCATTTTCAAAAATGTCTTCGAATTTATTAAAAGTTCGGACAGATTTTAAATTGTCTAGATAGCAAATCATGATCACACACAAATCATCATGTAAGTAAAATTATTCCCCCTTTTTTTTTGTCCTTTTTATTTTTCGTTTTTTTAATTTTGTATTTTAATTATTTTTTTTGTGTTTCTGTTTTCTAAATATTCATTTATTTATCTATTTTTTTTTTTTTTTTTTTTGTATTATTATTATTTTATTTTTCTTCAATTTTCCGTCTTTTGATCCATATTTATATAAATATATACTAAATAGATATACCATTCTATACATGCATGCTCATACATATATTTTTGTATTATATTGCTATAAATGTTAAACGGAGAAGACTTCATAAGTCTGTTTGACTTGTGTCTTATCCAATTTGTATTTAAATAAATAAAATATGTTTAAACTAAACTAGCACGGCAACCTGACCAAATCTAATATTTCGTCGATTGGATCGTTAATTAACCGAGTTGATTTACGATGTTAATCAATAAAGTAAAAAAAAAATTAAATTTGCATTTTATATGAAATTAAAAATATTTTGCAATGAGTTGGTACCAATATAAATATTTCCCGCCCACATGTCAAGAAATGACGCTATTAACAAACCATGTTGTATTCCGCCTGGCTCTCCTGACGAGCAGGGAGCCAGGATCCCAGGCTACCCTTTTACTCTCCAGAATGACACAAGACATACACCCCCCCCCCCCCCCCCCCCCCCCCCCGTCCCAAACCCCAAATCAAGTGCGAATACCATCGAGAAATACAATCAGGATAAGCATATGCATATTTGAGATAATTGCTTCTAGCTGGCATGCAAATGGCGAGATGGTGAAATCTTCTCTCTGACAAGTCAAAGGCCGGGGTAGGGTGTCACTTTGGCTAAAGGTGGGTGTAGGTGACGTGTTTGGTAAAAAAAAACAGTTTCATAGTTTTACGATCATTGTAAATGACAAAATATTCAGTGGAGACACCTCCTAGTATATTTCGATCTATAATTACCATGACCATCTTTATCTGTATGAATACGTTGTGGATACCAATACTGGCTTTAATACAATGGTAGAGAGAGCGCCGTCGATGTATTGACGGTGCACGAGAGCAGTTTCTGATCATGAATGTTGCCAACGCCCGGTGTGAGCACTACACCTGTGTCTTCAAGGTGGTTCCACTCGATTACTGGTACTGTTTTTATGAAAAATGAAGTAGAATATTGTGGTATTGTGCTCGTTGAGATCTTAAAACAGTGTAGTTCTTGACCTGGTTTTTTTCACAACATTTCTTAACTGATAATTGTGAAATCCCTTGGTAGCAATCGTCCTTTTTGGACGAACTTTTTTTAAATTGTCTGGTTCTATAGCAGAAACCACAACCTCAACCACCTTGTACAGATATATTAGCTTCTGGCTTGAGCGTCTTGTCTGTATGTCTTGTAGTTTCAGCGTGTTTGAGACGCAACCACCTTCTCTGGATTTGTAGTCTCCTGTTATAAATTTTGCAGGTTGTCGCTGTATTCTTTCAAGCTTGTTGATGTTCGTAGAAGTGTAGGGGTTCCATACTAATGACCATATTATATCCCATTACTGACCTGACCATCGAAATATATGCGGTTTCCTTGCATTCTGATGGACAATACCTCAAAATTCTTATCATGAATCCTAGTGTTGAGTTGGCCTTCTTGGCTACGTTGGAAATATGAAAAGCCATTTTATAGGTCCTCGTTTAGTTTTCTGGTTTCATAAGATTGTATTACAAAATATTGTATATTCAATACAGTTTTGATATAAATATAAAAAAAGAAGATGTGGTATGATTGCCAATGAGACAACTGTCCGCCAAAACCAAAACAGACATTAACAACTATAGTTCACCGTACGGCCTTCAACAATGAGCAAAGCCCATACCACATAGTCAGCTATAAAAGTATACATTAACTAAGTGATTCATTTAAAAGAATACTTCGTTCAATTTGTTATGCAAAGTACAAATATGATATAAAACATTTGTTATCTTCATTACTCAAAAGTCAAATAAATAAAGATGTTCGTCCATTTGCTTCTTGTATCAATAAATCATTTGATAATTACATTCTTTTCTGAAATTTCAATATTGAGATTATAATATTAAGGAATAATAGGTGTCCACCCATTTCTCACATCATACATGTAGTCGAAATTTTCGACCCAGACTGATATTAGTATGAATTTTCCAGCTCCGTCTTATATTTCATGTATTTAGTCTAATTTTGACTAGGTCAAATATTAAGAAGAAATATCTTGCGAAGTTGATAAGGAAGCCCATTACAGCGACACATCTGTAAATACCTTAATATAAGAAGTGACACACCCTCCCAAGTTCGGTGACGAGTACAGTAAATATACATGTTTATTCGAGGTCTCCTCTATATCTATATATAAAACTGAGTCACTGGTAGGCATGCCATATAAAACAAACAATGCATTTTATGTCTATTTCTTTTCTGTTATATGTATGTGCTGTATATAACTGATTTAAATTAGTTAGGTATATATTCCATATGGAGGTGCTCCTACTTACAGAAGAAGAAACCGAGCGCCATCTGTCGTCATAATGATCGTTAGCATAATACAACAACAACATTTAACACTTTGACATTTCCCACATCGACATTTCACGAATCGACAAGTTACAAGTTACAAAACATCAATATACAATTTACGAATTGACAATTATGAAATTACAAATATACAAGTTACAAACTGACAATTTACGCATTAAGAAATTTGAAATTATACAACTACAAATTACGAATTGACAAGTTACGAATTAAGAATTTTGATCCCGTTGGCTTTCCATATGATAAGAGTACTAACTAACATTACTAAAATGAGTACAGTGCTACTAGTATATTTATTATATGAATTACTGTATGAAATGGATAAAACGGGAAAAAGCTGACAAAAAATCTTTGGACTCTTTTTTTAATTCAGTAATGAAGATAGTTGATATACGTATTCAACATTTTAAAGAACATTTTACTATTAACAATAACCACAATAAACCTATTTCTCGTATCAAAAATAAACGAAAAGAACTAGCCAAGGAATTTGTTTTTGTCCCGGCCGATAAAGCTGCTAATAATATTATTATTGTTTGACGTAAATTTTACATTGAGGGTCTGAAAAAGGAAATCACCAATTCACCAACATTCCAACTGACTCCATTTTCAGAAAACGAAATCTGTAACAAACATAAACTTTTAGCCACCGCTTTACAAGCAGAGCCAAATACAATGAAAGTCCCAACTATGTATTGGCTTCCGAAGCTACACAAAACCCCTTACAAATATAGATTTATTTCGTCTTCAAGCCATTGTTCAACTACTAAATTGTCTATTCTTCTTACCAGCACACTAGGTACAATTAAAAACCTGATAATAAATTGTTCAAATAAGGCCTTCGAAAATAGTGGAATAAATTACTTTTGGAGTGTCAAGAACTCGTTAGAAGTACTTGATAAATTGCATGCTTATATTGGTGATTTTGAATCTGTTCAAAGTTTTGATTTTTCTACCCTGTATACCACATTGCCTCACATTCTCATTAAGAAAAAAATCACACACCTAATTAAATGGGCATTCAAAAAATCAGAATGTGAATATCTATGTTCAAACTCTTTTAGGTCATTTTTTAGTAGCAATAAACAAAAAAACTATGTTAATTGGACATGGTTTGATACTATATATGCCCTTGAATTTTTACTAGATAACATTTTTGTTAACTTTGGGGATTCCGTATATCGTCAGATTATTGGAATTCCAATGGGGACTAACTGTGCACCACTTATTGCGGACCTGTTTTTGTATTGTTATGAGTTACAATTTATGACAAAAATAAGCAAAGACCCATCGAAACAACATCTGATAAACAAATTTAATAATACTTTTAGATATTTGGATGATATTTTGGCTCTCAATAATGACGACTTCAGTATGTATATTAATGAAATTTATCCTGTTGAACTTACTTTGAATAAAGCTAACACTAACAATGACCACTGCCCTTTTCTCGATCTTGATATCTATATCACTAATCGAAAGCTGAATACTAAAATTTATGATAAAAGGGATGATTTTTCATTTCCTATCGTTAATTATCCGTTTTTAGATGGTGACGTTCCCTTGTCACCATCTTACGGTGTTTATATATCTCAACTTGTACGATTCGCTCGTGTATGTAACAATGTTTTAGATTTTAACGAGAGAAATTTATGTATTACTGAAAATTATTACACCAGGGTTTTCGATATCACAAACTAGTCAAAACATTTACTAAATTTTATCATCGGTATAAAGACATCATTCGTAAATATAGCTCAACATGCAGACTTCTAATACGTTCAGGTATTTCACATCCAATTTTTTATGGAAATATTCTTTATAAAGCACAAAGGTGTCAGTATTCACCTCAGAAACTTACAAAACCTTTGAATAGACTTATTAAGAAGGGATATAATTACGATACTGTTGTCAAGTCATTAAAGATTGCATATTTTGGCGTTAATATTGAGTCACTGATAAGGTCTTTGCATCGGAACTAAACACATTTATTCTAAAAACAGTTGTTGGAATGACACGGGTTATGTTCTTCTCATATATGTTATGATGGTATGATACTAAACCCCTAACGGGAAGGATTGTGCCTGATGTTCATATGATGAAATCATAATCTTTCAGTCAGTTTAATTGAGGTCTGGAGCTGGCATGTCAGTTAACTTCTAGTAGTCTGTTGTTATTTATGTATTATTGTCATTTTGTTTATTTTCTTTGGTTACATCTTCTGACATCAGACTCGGACTTCTCTTGAACTGAATTTTAATGTGCGTATTGTTATGCGTTTACTTTTCTACATTGGTTAGAGGTATAGGGGGAGGGTTGAGATCTCACAAACATGTTTAACCCCGCCGCATATTTGCGCCTGTCCCAAGTCAGGAGCCTCTGGCCTTTGTTAGTCTTGTATTATTTTAATTTTAGTTTCTTGTGTACAATTTGGAAATTAGCATGGCGTTCATTATCACTGGACTAGTATATATTTGTTTAGGGGCCAGCTGAAGGACGCCTCCGGGTGCGGGAATTTCTCGCTACATTGAAGACCTGTTGGTGACCTTCTGCTGTTGTTTTTTATTTGGTCGGGTTGTTGACACATCCCCATTTCCATTCTCAATTTTATTATATCAACAAATAGACAATTTTGATATAAAATATCACAAGGAAAATATGATCACTCGTTGTAAGTGTGTTTGATTTTACTTTGGTCGGCCGCCGTGTATCTTAATTTATCTTACCTTCTATACATTTCTAGGAATATGATTGTTTAAAAGCGTCCTCGTGGAAACCGTGTATATTTAATATTAGGTTAGTTGGGAGGCGGGGCTTATTTCATACACGTTTAGTAGTGGTGTTACGTCCCTTTAAAAACAAAACAGTGCTGAGAAAAAATCTTAAAGGTTTCAACAGACGAAGAAAGTGATGATAAAGTGAAATAAATTTATAAAACACCTTTAAATCTAACAAGTTGTAATATTGCATCTGTTTTTGTAGGATCAAGGGAAGAAGTTTCTTAATCATGTTAATGCTAACTTGCTCATTTTGATAGGCCACTAGTCTTAACACGTTAAGATAGTCGGTAAGATATATTCGTTACATAGTGTGCTAGTGACGTAATACCGGTATATATGGGGTCAGTAAATTCCATATGGGGATTCGAGAGCTCGAATCCCCATATGGAATTACCGGTATATATGGGGTCAGTAAATTCCATATGGGGATTCGAGCTCGATATGAGGTCAGTAAATTCCATATGGGGATTCGAGAGCTCGAATCCCCATATGGAATTTACTGACCCCATATATACCGTATTAGGTCACTAGCACACTATGAGGGGGAGGACAGGGGGATACCCTTCTCCCTTCTCCCACCCCTCTTCTCCTTTCTCCTACCCCCGTTCTCCTTTCTCCCATTAGAATAAAACATCTCCTTTTGAGATATTTTTTCTTGAAATATTAGATCATTTTTTAAAAGGACAGATATTTTATTTTTTTCTCCTTTCTTCAACTTTTTCTCCTTTCTCCCAGACTTCCTCTCCTTTCTCCTACCCCTTTCTCCTTTCTCCCACCCCCTTTCTCCTTTCTCCTACCCCCTTTCTCCCTGTCTCCCTTACCCCTGTCCTCCCCTCCACTATGTAACTAATAATATCTAATTAATCAAACAACACTTAGTTTGTACTTTTAATTACGCTAGTGATGACGTTCGGCTACTTTGGCACTAAGTATTACTTTCTTTATAAATTGTTTCACCGCTTCAAACGGAGGACAAGGTTATACTAATATTGAACCTTTTAATTGGCTTTCTTATATTACTATTCCGTTATCGTATAATTAAATGATCGAAACGTCAGAACCATGGGATGTTTGACCTTTTAGGTGTCGAAATATTGCGATACCGGAATATTACAATAAACTTGTAATCTCATCATTCTTATCGGTCAACATATTCATACAAATACCACTTCCTTGGCATGGGTATATATCAGTACAGCACTGCAGAGGTTTTGCTCAAAGCGAACACACGATCTACTACAGATTGATTTTAAAATTGGGAGTAGACATGAGAAATGTGTCAAAGAGACAACAACCCGATCAAAAAGCAGGCAACGGCCGAAGATCTACCACCAATGGGTCATCAATGCAGCGAGAAACTCCCACACCCGGAGGCCTCAAAAAATTGTATACTTGTTTGAAGTGATAATGGACGTCATACTCGTTCGAAATATACACAAGAAATTAAAATAAAAAAATCATACAAGACTAACAAAGGCCAGGGGCTCCTGACTTGGGACAGGCGCAAAAAAGCGGCGGGGTTAAACATTTTTTTTTTATTATATCTATACCCTCCCCCTTTACCTATACCTATGCGTGAACAGATCAAATCTTTTAGAAAGTCGGATGACATCATACCAGTCAATATAATTGGCATCGGACTTATGTTGCCTTTTATCCAACCAAAGTCATACGGAGAATTTTTATTGTTTCTGTAGTTAGGTCGACATTGTCTTGGATAAGGTTTGACCCGCAGAAGAAGAAAAAATACCACGTAGAATGTTTGCCCCATCTTCAAATTTTCTAATCTCCCGATCAGCCAAACTTCTTTAAAATAGTTATCAAAGGTGTGTCCATTTACGGTGCCTTTGTAAGGATAAACATAATTGAAAAGGAGTAAAACGATGTTTAATTATATATACTAAAGTCATACATCTAATAACTTTGTCAATAGGTATATCGTACTCTTTATTAACTGCCTCGTATGCGACATCATCCATAAGACAATACAGAAATATTTTTTAAGTAGGTGGCATAATTTCAATTAAATTATCCAGTGAAATGTCTTTAGATAATTGATAGTCATCTGATTGGATTACAACTTTACCTATCTGCTTCCGTAAAATACTAGTAGCTGCATTATCATGAGTTATTTTGTAAATCAGATCATTGTAGGAGATATGTGTAGCGAGACTCAATACAGCTTGAGTTTGCTCCTCAGAGGATACCTTATGAAGTTGTGTAACTTGCTTACAGGCTTTATACATTTGCAAAATATGCAGACAAATCAGAATGAGTTGTAGATCTACTACCCACGTTAATATATGAGAAGAGACTGGCTGTGTAGAATTGGTACTTGTAGTACAAAGTCTTTGTACAGACAAAACAGAAGATGATAAGTTGTGCTTACTTTTGAAATATTTATAGCAACTCTTATGATATTTTGTACTTTCAAATGGGTTGTTTTTATTTTTTCCTTATTCATCGACCAGTCTTCTGTTAATTTTATCTTTTCGTTTTCCCACTGCGGCAATACAACTGTATCTTCATTTAAGTGTTGAACTACATAGTTTCTATGCAGTAAATACCTGACAGACTATGTATCTGTGTCAATCAATCAATAGATTTTGCTTTTTATCATAGGAAGGGTTTCATTTTAACTGGACTGTGAAAATTCGACACTACTCGGAAGATTTTCTACAATTCCTTATTTAGAAAGGGGTGAATTCGACAGAACTCAAAAACTATGTTTTTACTTTGATTTTATCTTAATTTCGAACGATTTTATATCTATTTAAGCTACACTGAAGTTAAAGATAGAAATAGAACCGTTTAAATGTGATTTGTCGTACTCTAATAGGGAAAACGGTACTATTTATTCTGCCATAGGCGACAATACTAACATTTTCTAAATTTACCAGTTTTTATAATAAAAACCTGGATAAAACAGTTATGTGTGATGTTAGTACTTTATTAATCTATTTTAAAAATTGAAGTCAAATAGTATCATGACCAATTTCCAACGGAGCTTGTTTATGTTATCCATGCCCACCGTCATTTTGCACCAAATTTATGAAATTTTGGAAGCCTTTTCGAATAATTCTCTAGAAAATATTTCAATAGGTTTTAAAATTTATATTGCAAATTTACACACTGCAGTTATTCATAGATAAATAAAAAATATATATATTGTACCCTTACATCCAATCACAGCCCTCCTAAGTTGACTTCCTACACCTGTCTTGGCCAATGGGTACACAAAAGGCCAACCTAATGCTGGGAAAATGTAATAGTACCTATTTCCCTAATGGTGGCACGGTAGTATTTGCATTCCAGAATTTAGGTTGCTCTTTTGTGTACCCTACTTAGGTTAATGTATCTAAACAGTGTGATTGGACAAAAAATACAGTATCAACTGAACATACTTTCCCAAGCTGAGGGATGAATCAGGTGTAGAAAAAAATATGAAATAATTTTACATACAGATGAAAATGAATTTTTGAGAATTTTTTTTAATTTTGTATTCACTGCACCATAAAAGACCTAAAAACGCTAGTGGCCTAAGGTATTTAAATATAGCAAAAAAAGTAAACGGTCATGATACATATTCAAATTCATTTCTAAATAGTAAAATGAAAGTACTTCAGTTAACTGTGAATTTAGAATTTTTTGCAGTGTTAGAAAGTGGTGAAAATTCTAAAAAGGCTATCATTATCCCTATGGGCCAGGAAATACTACCGTGCCACCTAATAGCACTATTTTAGTACACGGAAATCGACTAAAATATTCAATAATAAACCGATAACGAAGTAGATAAGGGATTCCGGAAACTATAGTAATTTTACCCAACATCATAAAATTACAGAAATTCGTGCTTTTAATAAATGTTGAGATAACGTCTTGGTCTTGAATGAAAAAACGATAACTGACGAGTAATTTGGTGTGTTCGAAAACGAAAAGAGTGAAAAAACATTTGATAAAAATTAAATTGTAGATCCGAAAAGGTCAGGATTATGAAAATTTTCGTATTAAATGTCAAATATTAAAAGAAATTAAAGAATGCAAAAGCATGCGGACTTACAGTTGTAAATATTATTCTTTAATAGTTTAAGAATCTAAGTCACTTAATTATTCTGCTTTAAAGAAGAGATACGACTAATTTCCTTTGCTTGAAAAAGATGTCGTATTTTTATAATTTTCAAGTAATTTCTGAAATAAACGTCAATTTTACAAAAACTGCACCGTTCGATTGTGTGACGACCGGGCAAAAATCAAAGTTAAATCATTATTCTTTCATTTAAAAAAGCCGTATCTAAGGTGGGTGCATTAAAGTCCTTAACTAGACGTCTTTTTCAAATATTATACTCGCCTATATGTGTCAAATATTTAATTACAATCCAAATTCAGACCTGTACCAAGCGCGAATATTGTGTCCATTTTTGCACCTGTTGAACTGCTCCGTTTGTATCCAGCTGCGCTCAGCGAAGCAATTTATTATATAAATAAAAAAACGTACGAGACTTTATTCCGTGTGATGCTGGAATGCGAAGAATTATATTATAGGAATTATTATTTCAGACATTAATCAATTCCATTCTAATCTTTGGTTTTGTCGATTGCACGGTAACCAATCCAATTATAAGATAAGCAAGGATATTTTACTCCTGTATTGAACATTTTTTCCCGTGTGGTAAGAAGATATGAAGATTTGTTCACACAAGAAAATATTGATATTAATATGACTTTTCGAGAGTGGAAAGATCTTCGTTTCTCCTTAAATCTCCTTAATTCGCATGAAATTAATTCCACTTCCAGTTTCAATACTTTTTTTTACTTTATGAACATATAGAATATAATTGATTTTTCTTTAATATCTATGTATCAAGTTGCTTTTATAATTAAACACGACTAAGCCATACAAGAACTTGTCTCAGAATTTTTTTCCCTAAAGTATATACCTAAAGATATAAAAAGATATAACAAGATGATTCCGAAAACATAAGTAGGCGTGTTATACACCATTGTGTAGAAAAATCAATTTAGGTTTAAGACATAACAAGTTTTAGTGGGGTTGACAACCGAGAAATCAGCATACAACGGAATTTCGCAACCGGCTGATATTTTTCAAAAATGCAAGTTAAGTACCTTGTGTTATATTAGAGCTTTCTTACAAATTGACGAAAGGTACGAACGAACGTAAAGGGAGCACGCATTTCATTTCCACAATAACAGTTAAAAGAGTCGTTGTTTTATCCAGTAAAACAGCATTCTTTTCTAAATCAAGTTTATTTTTCAAAAATAATAATATCGCAATTAATACACGATTTTAATATAATCAAACAGAGAAAAATAGTGTCAAATACACTTACGTACGATACGTTACTTACGTAAACCACGAGTACACACATTTCCGCGGGAATTTTTTAAGCACGAGTTGCACGATTAACATTTCAATGACATTATTGAAGTACGTTAGTCTAAATTTAACGACAAGATTCACATTTATTTGTATTTGTTACAGTACACTTTCAGCAAATTGTCAAAGTGGAATATCGAAATTTGCTAAAAAATGATACACATATTTGGAAGATAGACGCGAAGTTGTCACTTATCGTCCAGTGGCTAATATTTCATGAATGTTCAGGACTATAGGTAAAACGCAGTTATACGCTAAAATAACCGTCCATTGCTCCGGTGTATCATATATACACATTTAGGGGGGCAATGAATATTACCAGGGGAGAGGCGATGATTCAAACGTTATGAAACGAGCAACAGCATATGGCATATGGCATATATAGTATGAAGATCATCTTTTTTTCTTCATTTTCATTTTATTATTTTGAGCGTTGCAAATTTTGAATCAAGGAAGTATTTGAGTTGTTGTTGGGAAAGACAATGTATTTTCTTAGGTTAAACAGTGCAACATTGTAATATTGAAGAGTTGGAGAGGGGCCGGTTTTTAGTCTTCTAGGGGCATTTTTTTCGTCTGACTACTCTATATGAAGAATATTTTGTAGTGTTATCTCCCCCGACCTGATGGTATCAATAATCATATTCTAACCTATCGTACGTCCCGAAATCATAAATATATCTTAAGAAAAATCCAATTTTATAAGTGTCGTTGCATACACGATAATTGTCCGAAGTTCCACGACTATTATTTAAATATGTCAAAATAAAGGATCCCTAAAACGAGTCTTGCGTACGATTCGTCAAGCATACGTACCTTTCGTCAATTTGTAAGAAAGCTCTATTAAAGGGACACTAGCTACGAGACACATATATTACAAATCTAAAGTATGATTTGTTTTAAATTTGTTTAATCAATAATGAAAGTAAAGCAGTGAAATAATAATTCGCTTTTAGCAGCCTAAATGGTTCAATTCTGTCGAATTAAGCTTACTAAAATTGATAATGAATTATTCACCTGCATGTGGATAATTCTACCTCATTAAATCCGTATTCACGTGAACTTCAATTTAACCCCTTAACTAGAGATGGACAATCCATTCATTGTACGTGTACTGGTTTTCTAAATGAAAAGAATGTCCACATTGAAAGTGAAACAAAAGTAAATCATTTGATGACTGATTCGATCCACAAAAAAATATTCTTGTACAGGTAAAAACGATGAGAAACATATATATTTTTAATCTATAAAATAAAATTAAACAGACCTTTAAAAATCCAATTGCACGAGTTGGCTTAATTTATATTAATGTTTACATCGCTTATAAATATGGTCAGCTGAGGTCAACTCGATAGTTATTTAGATGGCGTCCAGACTAAGGGCACCGTAATTTTTTCTAACACAAACGATGCAAACGCATAAGCGCGCACATGTTTTACTGACCCTGTTTGAACTTTCAATAATGCATGAATATGTTGTTGGTAAACAGACTTTTTACAAAAGCAAAAAAAAAAAACATGATTTTTTAACCAGGTTGAAGTTAGAAACAAATGTAGCGCTTGTACTTACTATAAATGAACGACAAACTGTAGACGCATGCGAGTGCAAAGTTTGTCAATGTGTATGTCAACTTTGCAAAGGTATGCATGTTAGAAACAAATGATCAAAACATGTGCGCGCTTAGCCGTTTGCAAAGTTTGTGTTAGAAAGAAATGCACTCAAAAACAACAACAAACGCCACACAACGTTTACAAAATTGTGGTAAGAAAGAAATGCGGCCTATTACACACGAAACGAAGCTACATATTATCGACCATATGCTCTGTCAATTGTTTACTTTAGACTTTTGATAGTTTTGATAAATGTCTTACATTGTTATGAATAAGATATGAGAGTTTGAGTCAATCGGTGTCCATGAATTTGACAGCTAGAACCCCTTTAAGGAACAGGGGAATTTTTTTTCTTTGCGTAGGCAGCATTTATCAAAAGTTTATAATCTGTTATTCCATGACACGTAATGTTCATTAACCGCGCGTTATATGAAAAAAGTAAGTATAAATGTGCAGATATAAATATCAGACTTAAAAGTGTATATAGAGTTTTGTTCAATGTCAAGTAGGATAGTCTATGATCTCGCTATCAATATACAGTGGAATAAAATGATATATTTTTATTTTGTTCTTTTTTATTTCCGTGTGTTTATCATTAGTTCCCAGGAAATTAATTTCAAGTGTACAACGCATCGAATAAAAAAAATATATGTATTTTTTAATTTTGCGGAAATATTTTTTTAATTATTCTATTTATTTGGTAAAATAGAGACATGCACATTTGAAAGGTAAGAACATTGTTTATACTGTAAAAATGGTTCACTTGCTCGTGTTTGGAGCACAATGGTTAGCATATTCATCACTTTATTACAAAATAAAGAAATTGATAATATTGCACGATATGGCTTTAATGTACAGACTCATTAAAATTCGAACTGACCCAACGTTTGAAACATGCATAAAAAATAACAATAAATGCATAACGTGAATGATACTCGCAGGTTGTGCAACCGATGTATAGTATGGCTATTATATTATAAGTTACACAGTTTGTTGTGACCTAATACGATATATATTTGGTCTGTTAATTCCATATGGGGTGAGAGCGAAAAATGAAATTTTACTGATACTGCAAATATATATCGTATTAGGTCACTAGCACACTGTGTAACGAATTTATCTTGCCGACTATCCACGATTTTATTCTATGATTCTTCTATTGTTTAGACTAGTTGCCTATCAAAGTGATCAAGTCTTTAATATAAAGAACCGTCTTCCATTGGTTTATACAAAAACAAATCCCAACAATAACAATGTGTTAGCTTTTGATGTGTATTATGAATTTACTTAAATTGTTCATCCTCAATTTCTTAATCTGTTGTCCAGGTGAAACGTTTTAGATATTTCATCAACTCCTTGTTGCACCATTACTAACTGTGTATCAAAATAAACCATATCAACTAACCCAATATGAAATATAGAGGGTCTCTACGCGGTCGTTTTTAACCAATTTTATTCCTAGAAATGTATAAGACTGCTAACAATATCATTATTGTTTAAATTAAATTTTATACTGATCTCAGGTTCTACGAAAGGAAAAAACAAATTTGCCAATATTCCAACTGCCTCCATTTTCGGAAAATTACATCTGTAACGAACATAAAATGTAAGCTACCTCTTTGCAAGCAGAACCAATTGCAAATACAATGGAAGTTACAACTATATTTTGAATTCCAAAGCTGCACAAAACTCCTTACAAATATAGATTTATTTAGTCTTCAAGACATTGTTCAACTACTAAACTATCTATAATATTATACTTACTAGTACACTTAGTATCAAAGACCTAATAATAAATTGTTCTAAGAAGGTTTTGAAAATAGTGGAATTATTTATTTTTAGAGTGTCAAACAATGGTTGGAAGTACTTGATAAATTGCATGCTTTTAGGTTGCACTTTGTAAATACAGCTGTTTCTCAAACCACGCCTTTTTTGGGGAGATATATAATATTCATAGATAATTTGATTTGTTGGCATATTGGTTCCCAAATATGATATCATGTCTCATAGAGACATAACTTGGGACTGTTACCAGTATAAAGTGAAAAATGAATTCTGTAGTTGGTAAAAAGTAAAGGTATGTGTAGTACTAATTTTAGTATAAGTTAAAACTGTAACAAGTTCGGGGCATACATGTATAAATGTTGAAAATATTCCGCACAGCCCTATGTTTTGATCTTTAAATACAATAGTAGTGCTTTCTATTCTTGGATATTATTTTCTCAGATTTAGCCGCAAAGGGAGTTCCTATGGGAAATTGCGTTGTCTATATTTACAGAAATGCAACCTTATATTGTTGATTTCAAATCTGTTCAAAGTTTGGATTTTTCTACTCTATATACTAGTACCACTTTACCTCGAAGTCTTAATAAGAAAAAAAATCCACACACCTGATTAAATGGGGATTTTAACAGACGGAATGCGAAATATATATGTTCAAACTCTTTTATGTCATTTTTTAGTAACAACAAACAAAAGAACTGTGTCAACTTGACCTGCTTTGATACTATAACTGCCCTTGAATTTGTACTAGATATCATTTTTGTTCGCTATGGAGATTTCGTATATCGTCTTGAGTTATCAGATTTCCTATGGGGACTAACTGCGGATCTGTTTCTGTATTGATATGAGTTACAATTTATGACTAAAATCAGCGACGACCCATCGAAACAACATCTGATTCAAACATTTAATAAAACTTTTAGATATTTAGATGATATATTGGATTTCAAAAGAGATTTCTCCTACCGAACTAAGTTAAAATAAAGCTAATACTAACAATGAACATTGCCCTTTCCTGTATCTTAATATTTATATCTTTAACGGGAAGCTTGATACCAAAGTTAATGGTAAAAGAGATGATTTTTTATGTCCTGTTGTTAATTGTCCATATTTTATGGTAATATTCTTTAAAAAGCACAAAAATGTCGGCATTCGCTATTAAAGCTAACAAAATCTTTAAACAGATTTATTCGGAAAAGACATAGTTACATGTACGATACTGTTGTCAGGTCGTTAAGTATATTTTGGTATTAATATTGATTTTATAAATCATTGACCGAATGGTAAGATCTTTTACAAAATTCATAATTGTGTTTTCATTTACTAGAGCTGTATTGACATCATTGCTAGTGGACCCCGATTGAGTTGTCAGCTCAGTAGTCATTTATATGGCTCAGACCTGATAAATTTCAAACATTCACTGTTGATAAAATTAAAAATGTTCAGGAATTAAGGTTCCACAGGCAAACTTTACCTAAGATTTATTTGGTTATTTTTTTATCCCTTTTAATAATATAGCCTCTAACGTGTCTATGTATTTCAATATCCATGTTTTTCAAGAATTAAAGTTAGAGCGTCTATGGTAAATAATGTTGTAGTGTTCAATCACAGCTTTGGTATTTTTTGGATAAATAAACATAAATTCGCACATAAGTAATTTGAAAATATTCTTATTGTTTACTTTCCTTTTATTACATTAAATTCTGAACGATATGTTTCAGGCATAGATCGTGTATTTTCTGTAATGTTTAGGGCATTGATGTAGGAAATTTTCTATTAACGTCAAGGAACAGTAAATGGACTATGACACAGATTTTCTTTAAATTTTGCATATATTAGCTTGTTTAACTTTATCTGAAATTAGAAAAAAAAACAAATGCATTTACCTCTTTCAATTTCTGAAATACAACTGATTGAATTCTTTCAAAAAAGGTAAAGATACATCAAATCAACGAAACCGTTCTAAATTTATCTCGAAATGAAAAAAATTCCAAATTTTGATTCATATACATTTGTATTGTTTTTAAAACCTGTTGATATATTCATTTCCGTTTTGTTTTGATTTTTTTATAGTTAAACACGGCTATTAATCTACGCAAATCGTGAGAGGATTTTCCGGTTATGCTTGAGTGTAGTCATCATCGCCGCTGCGCAGTGAAAGTTCTTTTCTAAAATCTCAATTTGTTTAATTTAACTGAGCAAATTTTGAAAATTAGGAAATGATGTGCTGTGGTGAATGCTTTAATGAAGAAACAAAGGTATCGTTTACTGTTGAGCATGGGGTTAAAAACTCCTGCAAAATCAATCGTTCCAGTAAACTTTTGAGATGTTTCTATTAACACACCTGCAAGTTCAAATTTTGCTATGTTTTCTGTCCACGAGACTTAATGTCGTTTTAGGTTGCTTACACGTTATCAGAAATTGATAGACGTCATAACTGATCTATACACTGGCAGTAGATAGATATAAAAAGATGTGGTATAAGTGCCAATGAGACAACTCTTTTGCAATTTGCAATTGCAATTTGTAAAAGTAAACCATTATAGATCAATTTACGGTCGTCAACACGGAGCCTTGGCTCACACTGACAGCAAGCTATAATGGGTCTCAAAATATTACTAATGTACATTTAAAGCCATTAAAACCGGAAATATGTTTCATTATTTCATGTGTGAGGAGATCGATTCTGATTGAGAAAATCATAAACGCTTGAGGGGAAGTGTAAACCTATCTTATCGAAAGCTAATGAATATCACAGTAGTGTTGATTTAAGAAAATGAATGATTGAACCTGGTTTTACGGCTAGCCAAACCTGAAGCGTATAATTTATGACAATGTTAAAACAAATATCGCTTAAATGACAACACTAAATGCCAGAAATACAGACAAACATTCGCAAGAACACTCATTACAGAGAAATGAACAAACAAATAATATAATAGTCAACACAACATATATACAAATCGCACAAAAGCTACGAACATCTTCCTTCAACGACAGACACCGCAGGGCATCACAAACACGCTCTGAATCGGTCAACTTTGCCATTTGATAACACGGTAAAACATTGAGAACAGTACTAGATAATATGAAACCAATGTAATAAATTGTTTTTAATAGCAAACAGAAACAGTGCATACCTAAAATATGCTGATTTTACTGATCCTGCTTGGTAAGTTGATTATATAACGCATATAAAACACGAAATAACTCAAACACAAGTAAAATACCTATGAAACAAAAGAAGTAAGACAAACAACCTTTTTGCTGTTATATAAAACTTTTAAAGATATTTAAATAACATAAGCTGTCTTACATATATGAGTATATGCTACAGAAAGTGATACAAGTCAATACATAGTATTTAAAATAGTTTTGTATATAGTCATTTAATATTTATTCACATACACGTTGAAACAATCAATTACAGTGCAATGTTTATAAGCTCTATATTACATATAAAATTAGTATATTGACGTTGAAATATTCTATCAGTATCACATAATTTAAAAGAGACAAATATGGTTAAATTACAATTTCGAAAGCTTGTCCAAAAATGTAGTCATTCTACTTCAAGGTGAAATCCTAATATAGAGCTTATAAACATTGCACTGTAATTGATTGTTTCAACGTGTATGTGAATAAATATTAAATGACTATATACAAAACTATTTTAAATACTATGTATTGACTTGTAAATCATACGTATAGATGATTCAGATCAATTAAAGTCAAACCAGAAAACTAACGACCTAACATATTTTAAGAAAAAAAATCACGAAAAACAAATATGGCAGACACAAACCAACGACAACCATTGAAATACGTAAAGAATTTAGCGGGATTAAACATGTTTGTGAGCGTCTAACACTACCCTTGACCTGGAACAATGAGGTAACAGCACAACATATTTATATTAGACAAATTGTAAACATCAATAGCAAATATCTGAACTCAAAAGATCGGTATGAGACACAAAAACAACTTACATAAAAGCAATAAAAACCAATCTATAATTAATTTCGTTCCAGGTCAACTTTGCATCAGGGAATCGAAACCTAAATAATTTTAATTTAAATTTTTTTATAATTTTAATAATAGAAAGATTTATTTAAAATAATGTAAGAACAGAAGTATTAACTTCTGAGCCGATTATACCATCGGTGGCTGATAGTCCACCAGAAGCAGTATGGACTCTGTGCTGTAAAAAATGAAAACAAAAGTTGATAAATTTAAGGCGTCATACGCGCTTTTCTTGATTAATCTTCACCAAGAGCGCTTAAAATTGAATATTTGAAAACCAAGAATCTACAAGAGCTGAAACAACCTAAGAGCTATATGACAAAAAATAGATAAACCCATCTAAGGTAAAATGTGTTTAAAGGGTCGAAATCTTAGTGTCTTAATAACTTATAAATTTATAAACGGATAATTTTAGAAAGGTTTGTTTTTTATCATGTTAGTACCGACGTACATTTGTACGACTACCACTGAGCTCATGATATGATACCACCGGGGACTGATAGTCAACCGGCATCGATATCAACCAAGCGCTGTAAAAATTAAAAAAAAAAAAAACAATGTATATGAACAATGCATAGAAGCTGGACGCAACTGGAAATAAACCCAGACTGTTCTCGAGAAAACCCGGAAAATAAAATGATTTAATATCAAATTTTGTATGTGTATTAAAATGGCTATATATCATATTTTGAAAAAGAAGCTTCTTATATAACTAAGGATAAATATAAAACAAATTTAAACCGCACTTCATAGATTTCATGCGTCCGAAGCGCTTTTCTAGCTTTTACTTAATGGAAATGTCGAAAGCCAAATATTTGAAAGCCAATGATGTAATAGAACAAAAGGACTTAAATACATAGCCAAATCTACATAACTTGTAAACCTCCAAATAATGTAAATAATGTTGGTTGATGATAAAAAAATTCACATATACTGATGTTTATCTAATTTAGTTTCACGTTTTATCAGAAACAAAATGTCTATTTGATTGCATTTTACATCGTATTCTGGTTATCATTCAGGCATATTATTATACAGGATAAAATATCTATTACAAGATACTATTATTATGGGCCAGCACTAAGCCGGTCCATTATATGATAAGGGTTTGATATTGTTACATGAGTTACAGCGGATCTTAACTATTATTTTCTGCGGTTTATTAAAATTAAAGAAGATATTAGGTAATTGAAATAAATATATATTTTTTTATTAATTTTTATTTAAGAAGAAGATGTCAAATATTTAAAACAATGAATGTTCATTATTTTATTATGCACAGAATGCGTGACCCGTATTTTGGGGTTTTCGAAAGCAGGGTTATTTTTTTAGAAAAGTAAACAAGGTACCACGTTCTTACAACAACTTGTCGTCGGAACATGGGAAATGATTTTCTGCTTTTATATTCTATTTTGATTATAATGGTATATACAGTTTTCATCATTTAGAAAAATAATCATCATAAAGATATCTTTACTTTCAACATAAACGATCTCGGGAGTTTTAATAGGTAAAATGTTTCCATAACTGCACGGCCGACACTCGGCTAACCGAGAGTTTGGTCGGTTAATCTATATTGAGTATGCGGCTATATCGGCGGTTGGTCTGTTAATCGGGTTGGCTAAAGTCTGTTAATCAGGTGTTATCGAGAAAATCATTGCAAGGTCAGTATGTTTCATTGTATAACTTTTTAATTATATTTATATCATAAAAACTATTCATGTCTGTTTTTTTTCTAGCTTCAATAAACGATCTATAAAATGAAAAGGCGAGTTACTCATCAGTAAATTTATACACATTTTACACACACAAAATGTACACAAAAATGACAAGTTGGTTGAGTTTACTTGCATGCAATATTTTGAACATCGAAAAAAGACAGGCATTATGTTTGTTTACCATATTAACATCAATATGTGAAAAATCTACACGAAAAACTGTATTTTGGTGACATAAATCAATTTTTGATAAAAATGTGGTCTGTTAATGGGTCGGATGTATAAAACTCGGTCTGTTAATTGGTCTGTTAAGAGTTATGAATGACATTACAAGCATAATTTAATTGCTATATGGGGTGTTATCTGAATAAAGGGATAACCTCAAGATTAGTGGCTAGAATATATGGAAACAACACATGAACAAGTTTAGACAATGGAATCTGAAAATTGATAGAAATGGTTTCAAAAAGTGTAATATCAAAGTAATATTAATTTTATCAAATAATGGTCGCATATATCATGTGGATTCTGTTTCATTGCTATGAATGGCACCAATTTGTCATTTACATAGGTAACAGGTATATAAATCAGAGATAAACTTCGTAATGTTACAAAACATCAGTAAGTAAAATTGTTTTTTTTCTTCTAAATTTCAGTATGAAGAGAAAACATAGAAATTACAATAATAGAAAATATAGATGGAAGAAATCAAAAGCTAATTCATCTGATGTTCAACCTGATTTCACCGTTCTTGAAGATGATGATAATGAAGAAGATCATAACGATGATGAAGATAATACTGATGCTAATGACCTTGACGTATGGAACGCCAACACTGTCTTGTTATGACCATTCTCATTATATGATGTGTATTTACCTTTATATGATGTGCACTTGTCATTATAAGATGTGCAAACACCTTTATATGATTTGCAAATATCCTTATATGATGTGCACTTGTCTTTATATGATGTGCAAACACCTTTATATGATGTGCAAATATCCTTATATGATTTGCAAACATACTTATATGATGTGCAAACATCATTATATGACGTGCAAACATCATTATATGATGTGCACATATCATTATATGATGTGCAAACATACTTATATGATGAGCATATATACTTATATGATGTGCTTATATACTTATATGATGTGCAAATGTACTTATATGATGTGCGAATGTACTTATATGATGTGCAAACATTCTTATATGATTTGCAAATGTACTTATATTATGTGCAAATATACTTATATGATGTGTACATATCATTATATGATGTGCAGTTACCATTATATTATGTGCAAATATCTTTCTATGATGTGGTTGTGTCAGTATATTATGTGCTTGTAATCTTATATGATGTGGTTTGGTTTACTTCATTATATGATGTCGAAACGTCATTATATGATGTGCTTTCATCGTCGTTATGGTCAATGAACATGAATACGATTAGAATGATTACTGTCTACGTCATAACTGATTCCGATCTGCTTCTGTAAACTATAAACCCGGCTCAAATATGTGTCTATCACTAGCGAGAGTGCAATTAATAGGGAAAATGAGACAATGCAATTTAACAAAATCAACGTTTCAAACATTTCGGAGGGAGATTAGTATAAGATCAATTGGGCCATTCCAGTTAATTTCTGACAGGTGGGGATGGATGACGAGATTTTTTTTCATACCTATCAGAAAAAACATCATGAAAAACTACCTATCAGATCTATAAATTAAGACCTATCAGATGTAGAGTTTCTGTTCATATTGGGTGGATGGGCTTTGATGGGAAAAAATGACATATCAGAATGTTTTACTGCAAGGATTGTACCCATCAGAATTTTAAATACAATACCAGATAATGCATGAATCGATACGAACTGTCTCCATTCCAAAGCACCCCTAAGATCTGAAATAGGTATTTTTTTGTAACCCCTAAGATGTAATTATTTTTTATAATTTACTGCTGCAAGACTCTCAGAAATTTTTGCATATAAGTGTACGTGTCAGATGAAAAAACCCAAAATTTCACCCCTAAGATGTATAAATTTTACACCCCTCAGAAAGGACCATCCACCCCCCTTTAGCAGATATTAACTGGAATGGCCCATTAATACAGGAGCTAATTGGAGAAATTTGCGGCTGTGTCGAAAATATGATAAAACAAATTTTGAGGCTCTTTATAGCTTGATTTTTGGGTTTAGCAAAGGCTACGCGTTGAAGGTCGTACTTTAACCTATGATTGTTTACTCTTACAAATTATGACTTGGATGGAGAGTTTTCTCATTGGCTCTCATACCACATTTTCTTAGTTCTATTCATTGCAAAATACACCATTGAACTCACAGTCAGTTTTAAAAATATTTCACAACAATAGCTATAAAATTATCTACTCATGCATAATATGGCGAGATGTTTGTTTTATAAAATGTTATTGAATAATATAAATGGTAAGGTGTATAATGTAGACTATTACTCCTCCAAAACAATACAAAGTCGGAAATATTTGTGATATGACGTATACATGTAGTGTTTTGTACTTCCTTAATTTGTCTTTGAAACAATCGGAGATCGCATGCTTAGTCAACGTTCTGCCCGCGAAATGGAAATGGTCAGGTTGGGTAATGTTCACATATTTGTATAAACTGTTTATTCTAAACTTATTTTCGTGGAGATTTTTTTCATTGCTAATAAAATTCTGCAACTTGAGTATGTCAACGGATTTGGGGTGGCGTCAATGGTTTCTGAGATAAAGAGGGGTTGATTCCTGGTGAAGTGTTTTGGATTTTATTTTTCATCCGATTAGATGGGATTTTTTTCATTATGTACTCATTTTGATCCGTTTCGGTAATGTCAAAGGATTTTACGTAGTTCATACGGTTATTTAGTTAAAAGTGCAAAAAAAAAAAAACAATGAAAATCACACTTTGCCACACTTTTTCAATTTAGGGTATTTGATATCTTTATTTTCCAACAATTAAATGCATTAATCGTGTCCAAATCTTTACTGTATCCACCTTATTACTGTGTCCACACTCTTTGTTTCAACACTTGCCCAATTATTCCGCGATTTCGCTGGCATCTTCTAGTAATTATAATTCGGAATACATTGCTTGCTTGGTGACCACGACAATGGTGTTCGACAAGGAGAAAACTTATCACCTTTTCTATTGACTTTACTTTTGATTGACTAAAAAAAAATTCTTAGTGAGTAAAAATATTACAGGACTTAACAGAACTATTATACCAGAAGATCTGGAAAAAAGAATTAGAAATATATCGTAACTTTTTTAATATATTGTGTCGAGTACTCAAAAACCAGTCCTGAAAAAGCTTAAAGTTTGTTCATTTATAAAAAAATAAAATATACACACATGCGTTTGTCCTCCTGACTAAAGACTTCTGAAACCTCTCTCTCTCTCTTGTTTTGTATATATTGTAAAGTTATTATTGTTATCTCTGTACTGATGTCATACATTGACTTTATGAGAATAAAGATATAGATTTAGAGGCCATAATTACCGATATGGTTGATTGATTGATTAATTTGTTGATTAATTAATATTTAACGCCACTTTCAACACTTTCATGCTATTTCGTAGCGGTGAGTTTATATTGGTGGAAGAAGCCGAAGTTCCCAGAGAGACCAACCGACCTTCGCTTGGAAAACT
This sequence comes from Mytilus galloprovincialis, assembly GCA_037788925.1. NCBI lineage: Eukaryota > Metazoa > Mollusca > Bivalvia > Mytilida > Mytilidae > Mytilus > Mytilus galloprovincialis. The sequence goes on from JAWDJN010000033.1 coordinate 202,584, forward strand.
GAAAATTCTTGTCAATTAAGATAGGAGTCGAGCTTACCTGCCACATGCGGTATTCGGACTTACACACCTAAGTGTCGACAGACTAGTGATACAGTAGTTCGACTATTCACACCACTCGATCAACGAGCGTCCATCTCTTTCATCCGAAATGGTTTAAAGGAGATATGGAATAAACTTCAACTCGGTGTATTTCATTTGCTTTCAGCTTTTTATTATGTTTTCTGTTGATTAGAATTGTAAAACTTAATTAAAATGCATGAGCAAACAGTTATAAAAACAAAGCAATCAAGCCAATAAAACCTTTAAACTACATGCATTAGGAAAATAGCTGTAATGTGATAGGAATATGAACCCTTATTTGTACTAGACCTGAGCCGGATTTTTAACATGCTAGTTCACAAGGTAATTTTCCGAAGGAAGACATGTCACCTTATCCGGACAAATTCCGAGCCGGCCAGCTTTTGCTCTTATACCTTAATTTCGCGTGCTTAGCAGGGAAGCAGCAAATATTAGTTTGAAAGTCTTTGGATTTGACCCGGCCGGGGTCGACCCATGACCTCTCTCAATCTATGCGAACATGCTACCACGAAAGCACCACCACATGCAGTAACCCGCAATATAAAAGATTTTGTGGGAAGTCGCTCATTATTTGGTGAAAGGGTGGGGGGGGGGGGGGGGGGGAACATTTTCAAATTTCTTGAAAGAAATTTTATTTTTCAGAAGGGAAGCGAAATAGATTGTTTCCATTTAAAATCAGGCCAAAATAAAACAATAATGAAATTAAGAAAAAAATAACCATGTTCTTTTTTTTTTTTTATTATTAAAGTCCATCATGGAAATACACGTGTTCCTACCCACTCTACAGTCGGTGTCTTACAAATGATTAATATATATAATGTACAGATCATCTGTCTAAGCTTTGGTTAAAGGATCTGATAACACTTCGTCTTACTTTATGTCCTGGTTAATATTACATCAGTCAATGAAATTTCAGCCTTCATATATTTGAAGGTGTGGATCAATCCGACAAAACCAGAGAATCCCAATGGTCTTGAATTGAGCGTTTACAGATCGGCAGAAGCAAAGCTTGAACACACAATACCTGTAATCTAATCAGATTGGTTTAAATGAACTTAAACAATGCATTTATTTATTGTTTACTGAGACCTGTTATTCTTTTACAGATAGAGAGTTGTGTTTTGAATTTTTCAAAGTGAAGATTTTCGGCAGCGGCTTTTAATATTTTGCGTTTATCCTGGAAACTATAATAGATTTTTAAAAAAAATAACAAATAGTGCAATGTGTCTGAGTATACTCTATAGTAAAGGTCCTTTTTGGGCAATTTTGGCTCTTCAGAGTTTTGTTGTTCTTATTGGCTACCATCTTATAATCAAAGTAGTGAAGTATTAATCATCGGATGACCGCAAATTCTTTTGGATGGTCACAAGCAAGAAATAAATCATATCTACACCTAAAAGTAATGTTAATGTATAGAGATATATTTTTTTCTGAGACATAAATTTATAAATCGGTTACCAGTCAAATACGAAAGCTACGTAAGAAGAAATTTATTTGGTAACAATACATCGGAAAGTTAAAATATATAAAATAAGTAATACTTATGGTAATTTTCTTTCATTGGGGGTGGGGACGTGTGAGGAAACAGTGGAATTCTCTTTTTTTCCAAGTCTACACCTTGAAGAAGGTCAATGAATACCCCATTTACCAAAGACCTACAAATTTCAGCCCCCCCTCCCCCCCCCCCAAAAAAAAACCACCACCGGACAATTACACACAATCGCACATACACATATTTTCAATACTTTTGTTCGTAATAACAAAAAAATCGTATTAAGTTTCTAAATGCATTATAAGTTTAAAATATTGCGTCAGTAGTGGATCTAGAACTTCAAGTGTGGAAGTTTTTTTAGAACTCACGAACTTAATTTGGAATTGCCGGTTAGGGTCTCATTAGTATTTACCACACCATTGTTCGATATTAGCTTTAGATGAAAAATTTTCTGCTAGTGAAATTGTTGAAACTAAGGATTCAGGTTATAACAATTGAGGCGAGCGGAACGAGGTGTAAAAATTGATGCCTACGGATTTTGAAGACATCGCCATAACATTATACCGCAAATCTATAACTATATAAAATTGAATGCACCTTTACATAAAAAAGAAAATGAAATTAAAGACCCCTTTTATTTCTTCCTATCCCCCTTTTTGGGGTTACATATGACTGGTCCCTTATGAGCCATTACCCTATCAAAGTCCGAATTTTCTCTATTCTTTTGTGTCTATCTTGAGAGAGTATATAAAGAGAAACTCGAACAGCTAAAATAATCGGCAAGGCAAATTTACATCAATGTCCATACTGGAAATTCGTGTATTTTTAACTTCTTAGATTTTTTTTTATGGTGTACAGAAATTGACAAATATAATGCCCTCCCTTGTTGAAATGAGCATAGAGCATGAAATAAAAGAATTATTTCTTAAATTAGATAATTTTGACCGTATGTTCATTATTGCAGACTCCGTATGTTTATTATTTTAGACCAGTCGATTAAAACAAAACGTTGCAATTCATATATTTTGACTTTTTTGAACAATATCAGATGTGATTTTTGACATCTTGAAACGAGGTACTATCATGCCAAGGTTTATCTCTTTTTAAATCTCAATCATTTTCCGAACGACAGCTGAAAATATGAGCCTGATTAATTGTTACTCCGCAGAAGCAGATCGGAATCAGTTCTGACGTAGTGAGTAATCGCTTTAATCGTAATCATGTTCATTGACCATCAGGACGATGAATGCACATCATCATAATGATGTTTCGACATCATCATAATGATGTTCTGACACCATATAAAGATGTAAACCGAACCACACCCTATGATATTACATTGTCATAATATAATGACATTACCACATCATATAACGATATTAACACATAACATAAGGATAAGTTCACATCATATAAAGAAGTTTGCACATAATATTAAGACATCTATACATGATATAAGATTATTTTCACATCATATAAGACCATTTGCACATCATATAAGATAATGTGCACATTATATAATATAATTTGCACATCAGATAATGTCAAATTGTCATCATATAAAGGTGATTGCATATCGTATAAAGGTGATTACACATCACATAATGCCGTTTCTACATCGTATAAGGAAAGCATCACATAATATAAGGACTCAATCACATAACATAATGGAGAAAGCACATCATATAATGAATTGTGGACATGATATAAAGATGTTTGCACCTCATATAAATGTGTTTGGACATCATATAAGGACAACTTCACATCATATAATGACAACTATACATCATATAAGGACAAGTGCACATCATATAATGTCATTTGCACATCATATAAGGGTAAAATGACATCATATAATGGCAAATGAACATCATATAAAGAGAAATGTCATAATAAGACAGTGTCGGCGTTCCATATTGACGATATTAATGATGATGAAGATGAAGATGATGATGAAATTGATAATGATGAAATTGGTGATGATGATGATGATGATGATGATGATGATGATGATGATGATGATGATGATGATGATGATGATGATGATGATGATGATGATGATGATGATGATGATGATGATGATGATGATGATGATGATGATGATGATGATGATGATGATGATGATGATGATGATGATGATGATGATGATGATGATGATGATGATGATGATTATTATGATGATGATGATAAGTGGATTCTGAAGTTACAAAAAATGCTTCCTGATGTTGTCCACGCATTCCGTAAGAACAATCTTATCATTTATCTGCTCATGCTATTTACTCTAATCTCCACGGCTAAATTCGATTTCAAAAACATCTGTTTCCTTCTATTTTGTGATATTTTGAGATACTGGTCTACAGACTCTACATCTAAAATGAGATATCCTTTCAAAGAAACACAGCAGTTCTGGTGGCTTGGAAAAATTTTGTTCCACGGTCGATTTCAACGGTTTATGTCTGGATACAAACATGCAGGTCAGAGTAATCTAACAGGTTACTTAAATCCAGCGACAGCAAGAATAAACTTTGCCCTGTCTAGTCATATTCACATTAATGAACACCCGATAGATTTAAAAATTCCTGATATAAAAGGACCTGGTATTTTTCATGAAATGATACAACTGATATCATCGCAAAAAAAGAACTCCTATGTGTTAACATTTGATGGCAAGAAATTGGCACCCGGACTCACGGACGAAGCCGGCGATATAGATCTCCTCGGATATGGACCAGAACCATTACACCAACAACATGAGCAGTACACGAAATCAAAAGAAATAATCTCAAAGATCACTGGGTACTTACAAGGCTCCTCAAAATCAGACAATTATATTAAAAATGCTCTGTTAGATGTATCACATATATAGAGTGAGCAAATCAATCCGTGACCTTCGTCAACTAATTGCAAAGCAGCAATATGCTCTCGACAAATTCACAACAAAGGCAGCAAGTGAACCTGGAAAGAACTATTGTTATGTGATTGATAGCATTAAGACTGCAATTTACCGTGCCAAGTCTACTATCAAAGATGCTTTAGCAACAAATGATGCCTTATTTGGATTTATTGCATTACTACAGAACTCGTCGGGTTATTGCACTGACAAAATGGTGAACTTGTCGAAGACAAAATCCTTTGTTACACTGAAAGAACCACGGCAGGTACATTCATCATTACGTTTACCGGAAACAGAACATGTGCCACATCATTTGTTGAAACAAAAATCAGACGAATGGTTTAACCTACGGAAGACTGTCAAGGTAACCGGTAGTACAGCATATAATGCATAAGGTATTGATGGACTTAAATCTCAAAAGGAAACATTTCAATACATAAACAACCAGAAAGAGAAACCAGCGCCAACAGAGCAACGCCGTTCCGAAAATTTTCTTTATGTTACACATTAAATCACCATCAACACAAATATAAAAAAATCTTACTAATGTCAATTTCTTGTTTAGAACCACGTCTTACCAACGATTAGAAAACAACGGTCATTCCGTCCTTGATACATTTAGGCGACAGAAAATGAGAATGATGACTTGGTACAAAAGACAATACATACCGGAAATAAAGTCCTCATAGATACCAGGATTGAAATTTTATTTTTACTCCTTATATTTATGCCAGACACGCGTTTCGTCTACGAAAAACTCATCAGTGACGAAAAAAATGTTTAAAATGCCAAATAAAATACGAAGTTGAAAAAGCATTGAGGAAATACAACTAATACCGGCGCCACACATCAGCGTATAGCACTGACGTGTTCAAAATCATTTACGCTGCCAATACGCTAGTAATTTTGGATGCATTTAACCTGTCAATCATATTTGTAACGTGTGCAAAACGAGCTTTAAGCGTGTATTGGGCGTACTAGAAACGTATGTTGGCGTATGTTGTATGTTTTTTATGCTGCATACAAATTTCCTGGGATTGTAGAGTTCATCAAGCGTATTTACTTTCCTTCATTGGCTAGAGGAATAGGGGGAGGGTTGATATCTCATAAACATGTTTATCCCCACCGCAATTTTTCGCCTGTCCCAAGTCAGGAGCCTATGGCCTTTGTTAGTCTTGTGTGGTCTAGTATACATATTTTTTAAGGGGCCAGCTGAAGGACGCCTACGGGTGCGGGAGTTTCTCTCTACATTGAAGACCCATTGGTGGCCTTTGTCTGCTCTATGGTCGGGTTGTTGTCGCTTTGACACATTCCCCATTTCCTTTCTCAATTTTACCTTTGTATTTCGACGTACTACAAACTTATGCAACGCGCTTTGAACGATTGCTTTAGCGTTCCTATGGCGTGCAACTAACGTATACCGACTTTGTCAATTTTATTTTAATTCGAGCGGCCAATCAGTCCATATAACGCTATATTGAAGTGACACACCCTTCAATGAAATGCAAAGAAATAAAATTAAAATAAAAGTTCTCTTTCTATAAGGATACTGTTGCACCGTATTGTAATTTTTTCGTCACAAGTACATCTCATTTTTTTCAATGTGAAAATATAAACTAAAGGTAGTAAGACTATTGTCGTGGCTAAATAACTCTTAACTGACACGATTTAAATTGTCCAACCCATTAACAGACTGTATTCCCCTAATATTCATTAAAATGTGGTATTACTCAACTTATATAACAATTATGAAATATTTTAACTATGACAATTATTTTTTTAGAACCAAAGTACTATTTTGTGTCCTTTAAATCATATATAAAAATGTTTTTTAGTCTTTTATCCAAAATATTGCTATGCGTACAAGCATAAAAACCACATACTTGCGAGACGCCTTTTCGTTTTACTTAAAACTGGGCAGGCTATGCATTTTTTTTGCTGGTGGAAAATGTTCTATGATAGATATCATTTTGTCAGACACTTTTCTTTTTTTGATTTGGTTCTTATAATATGCCAAAAATCTGTATATTTAACAGAGTTTAACATTAAATTGTGTGTTTTACTCTTAACAGACGTATAGCCAACCCGATTAACAGACCAACCGCCGATATAGCCGCATACTCAATATAGATTAACCGACCAAACTCTCGGTTAGCCGAGTGTCGGCCGTGAACTGAAAGTGATTTTCAAACCTCTCAAATATCCACTAGGTGTTTGTTAATACTTTGCAATTTTACTGCAACAAAACAGACTGAAATGAAAACAATTTGTCAATATTTGACAATTGTTACGAAGAGAATAATTTGCTACTGTCTGAAGCTTTCTGACTTTTAGTTGTAGTATGAAGCAGCTTTTTAGTCTGTCGTATACCAAATAAAAATATGAAGGGGATATAGAGTAAATATACATGAGACAATATTGATATCAATACATGATAAAATCCAAATATGGAATATATTTTTATTGTTGTCCTTTATCTTCCAGTCACCATGAGACATTCAACAATGATCAATATTTCTTATAACTGGTAGTAAGTCCAAGTTGACCCTTCACATTGGTTTGAGCAGACTTCATGGTTGAATATCATACAAAGCTACATTCATAATTTTATGACTGTTTGTTGATACTTTTAAATTTCACCAAAAGCAAATAGAAATGAAAACATTATGTCTAGGATTTCTCAACCTCTACTGAGATGAATAATTTGATATTAATTTGCTTGAAGATTTTTATATTTTTGTCAAATGAAGTTGAGGAAGGGATATAGTGTTTCATCTGTCCATCATAAAATTAAAGTCCATCTATATTCACTGTGTATCATCGCCACCGGAAATTGGGTACTAACGAAGCGGAGAGAAATAGAAAAAAAAGTAAACAAGTTAAGAATTCATTCAATTTAAAGCATTTCCACTCATTTGATTGGGTTGCCGCTTAAAAAATGATTTTCTGATAAATAATTCTTTAAATTACTAGGGCGATAAGTACAAAATTGATACAAGATTTTGTGTAATACTCCAAAGCTTGCCACTTAGTACCGGAAAATTTCGAGGTCGATCGTCCTCTGTCGCCCCATTCTCAAGATATTGAACTGTTTTTCATTATTTTTCCAGACACGTTTTTAGATTATTATAGTGTGGTATCATATTTACTGAATTTTTTTGTCAAAAAGATGTGTTTTAAAGAATATAGACCATAAAAAATAAAGTCTAGGATACGGCAACTTGCTCGTGTTGACAAATTTACTGTATGGCAACTTGTTTTCAACTGTACGGCAACTTGCTAATTTTAGAATAGTTATTTACCGTCCTTTCAACGAAAATAAAGTATTAAGTTCAAATATCTAATGTGGGGTACCCTTTTATGTTAAACTGTTTTTGTCCTTTTCAAGGTTTTAATTTGTTTAAAACTGTTATTTGACTGATAAATTTTTAAAACTGTTAACTGTTTTCGACCCACTGTCTGTAATCTGTTTTGTTAAAATTTGCAATGTTGTTAACTGTTTATTTGAAATTGAGATTCGATCAGATTTCTGTTATCTGTTACTGAACACTTGAAGTGTTCACTGTTTTTGACATTATTTTCTCTGTTAACTGATCTTATCTGTTACATGTATTTACAAGAATCACATTAAAATTTGCTGTCCATCTTTTTCCTTACGCTGCTTCCGCAAAGGAGTGACATAAACAGCATATATGTAACTGTACATGTCTTTAAAAAATCTTTCAGTATAGTAAATCCTTTATAAAATTGATATTGGAAATGAGGAAAATGTCAAAGAAACAGAAGCCCGACCTAATAGAAAAAACAATCCAACGCATCGAGAAAATTATGCACTAGGTTGGGGTGTCAATTCACAGATAGGAACAAAACTTAGAAATGACACTCATAATTTTTAAACACCCTCTTTCTCTTCCTTCCAAATAAATAAGGCTTACTATTTGAGTTATGCATGTGTATATTTATGGAAAGAGAATCGTCCATAGATTTGATTTCCAATAGTAATAATGGTGAAACATAATCTTTTTTTTTTGTGTAACCATGGCAACAATCAGCATTTATTTGATACCAAATATTACAAAATAGGGGGTTGAACATGTCACAAAGATCTCAAAAATTTGGTGCAAAGGAAAATTTCAATCAATAAGAGTGATACCTTTCCTGAAACCATAGACATATATCTATCAAAAGGTAAAAAAAAATCATATGCATTTCTGCTGTTTTTTCCATAAAATTGAATTGAAAAGATCGAGCGTCAAATCTTTGTTGAAAAACAATACAAAATTTCTAAATCTATGGCGGTACGGATAGGAACGTATGGACGTTCAAACTGAAAAATGGCTTATAAAACATGCTAAAAACAATTTAAGTGTTCATATAAACCCACTAGGAAGGCTATATAATTATTCAACTATCTAAAAATCAATTCAATTGTACAAAAACTTTCATATTTAGAAAATTCACCATGGCTATAATGCGAAACTAAACTTGTAACTGTGTATTGATACACCTGACCTGTCTCCTAAGTGAGTAATCATTAACTATAAAAAGGGGGTAGAAGTTCAATGTTTGTTTCTTGAAACATATAAATGAACCAAATTTTAAAAAATGAAATAAATACAAGACTATATACAAATGTATCAAAGGTTACGGACTCAAGTTGGGTCATGCAGGCGCAACAAATGCGGCAGTGTTAAACATACTTAGGGATATCTCATGCCCCTCTTTATACGTCTAACCAATGTAGTTATATATGCCTTCTATTTGAAATGTATCCAAAACGTTAAAAGGAAAGGCCACTTCTTATCCAGCTAAATTCCTGGTCAGTCCTATGATGAAAATAATTCAGATGTATATGGAATGTTTGATAAGTTATATTGACCCAGAGTACCTGGACGGAATTGTGAAAAATAAAGTACCTTTTCAATTTGCAATTCGTAAAATAACTGAACAGTGTGGCCTGGTAGAAGAGGCCGAAAAATGAGGACTTGGTTCTCAAATTGATGTCAAATTTGCTAGTCTAAGACTTCAGAAATGTAAAGATGGACCAAGGCTTTTTTTTTATATCAGCTCAGAGTTCGTAATTGGCACTTGGAGATGAAAGAGCGCTTCAACTTGTGACACCTTACATGTTACTTTCTGATTTATACCCTGGTTTTGATGATTTAAAATAAAAATCAGTAAAACTTCGTAATTCCTTTAAATAAAATCATGTAAGCAATGAGTCGTATGAATACCCTGACTAAGATGCAACCATAATTTATAAGAGCCCCCGCCATAAAAAAAAATAATGTTCGCGCCCTATAGTATTCACTCATTTTATCTGTTTGTTACACTTTCCTACGTCATGACGATAGTTTGCTACGACTGATTGACATAAAACATTTACTCAACAATATACATAACCAGAAGAAGCCTCCATTTTGCTGTTTGAAGCATTTTCGATCATTCATGACATAGTCCTTTTTCTTGGAGTCAATCACTCCGTCTGCTTTTCCATCCGTTCAATTGTCTGTCCATGTGTCAATAAAAAAATATGGTACTTACGTGTGTCTTCTGAAAATTAGTCAGCTTTATAAAAGATTCCTTATGGAGCTTGGCATTTCTGCGACTTTGTACAGCGGTTTTCAAACTTTTGAATACATTGAAGATATACACTTCCCCTTTTCATTGCTTTTGGGTTCGTTTGGGAAAAAAAAGGTAAATTAAAGTTGCTTTTAACTCTTATCAGCATTTAAAATTTGTTGTTAACTGTCCCCCCATCTAATTATGCATTAGATAAAATGCATAAGATAGAAATACCATTTGCTTGACAGCATTTAAGATGCATACAAATTATATATTTTCAAAAAGAAACTGACAAGAAAATTAATTCGAAATGCAATTCACGATTTGTTTCTCCTTACTTTCGATGAAAACAAAGTATTTTCTTAATTTTGTCTGTCCGAATTCTCGATCCTGTGGTTCGGTGGTTGTCGTTGCTTCATCTCTATCTTATTTGTTGTTTTCATAAATTGTTTTGTTACACTGTATATGAGTTAGGCCGTTAGTTATCTTTTTGAGTCATTCCACATTTTTCTGTCGGTGATTTTTATAGCCGACTATAATGTACGAGTTTTCGTTGTTGAAGGCCGTATGATAGCATATAATTGCTTGCATACACTTTATTTTATCCTGATGGATAGTTATCTTATTTGCTTTCATACCACATCTCAACTGTTTTTACCTAAAAAAAAAAGCTAGCACCAACAAAAGATGAATGGACGGTTTATTTTATTGAACTTACACAATTTCAACCTAACAACAAATAAGACAACAGTCGTTAATAGTATAACGGTATATAAATGTTTTTAGGATAATATGGTTGAAAAAAATCTTTTTGTACAAAATCGAAAAGCGGTACGCAACGAGGCCTTCTGAACTGAATTAACGGCATATATTTAATAATATTTGATAAGTAAGACACTTTGTATATTTGTAAGCCTGTAAAGCTTTGATATCAACAAAATATCGTCACTTGATATTATCTAAACAGTGATTAATTTCCTCTTAAAATTATAACATATTGCAAGACGCCGTACAGGCAAAAGTTCTTATTTTGCAATTCGCCGTACAACAAACAAACAATGTTTTTGTCCATATTTTTTAAAAAACATGTTTTTGACAACAAATTTCAGTAAAAATGATGCCACACTATAATAATCTAAAAACGTGTCTGGAAAAATAATGAAAAACAGTTCAATATCTTGTGGAGAGGGCGACAGAGGACGATCGACCTCGAAATTTTCCGGTACTAAGTGGCAAGTTTTGGAGTATTACACAAAATCTTGTATTAATTTTGTACTTATCGCCCTAGTAATTTAAAGAATTATATATCAGAAAATCATTTCTTAAGCGGCACCCTCATCAAATGAGTGGAAATGCTTTAAATTGAATGAATTCTTAACTTGTTTACTTTTTTTCTATTTCTCTTCGCTTCGTTAGTACCCAATTTCCGGTGGCGATGATACACAGTGATATTGCTTAAACATATTTACTCAAAAGATATTCGATTTCATCAACTGTTCAATCAAGTTATATCTTATAGCATTATCATTACTAATTCGATTAGACCAGTTCTGTCCATATAGGATTAGAGTCAACTCAATATACAGATTGTTTATCTAATATTTTGCACTTTTTTTTACACTAACAACCTCCATATTTTCGGCCCAAAAATTTGGTGCATGCAGCAATTAACTCTCTTGTTACATACATTTTGTACTTATCTTTGTATAGCCAAATCATCTGCGTGTTTATTAAGAGACATGATTTTCTCCCGGAATAAATGTTATGAACATGAAAGTTTAAAGACAGATAATTGTTTACTTCGCAAATATCATTCAAAAGCCATACATGTATCTGAAATGAGTTACATTTCGAATAATTCTAACGACCATTAATTTGTACAGATACAAAAAAAATGTAACATTTTAGAAAAGAGGGTATGTTGCTAGCGTTGGTACATGTCAGGTACATGTCAGGTGGTAATGATTTGGTCAGTACTTGCATGTAAAATTATTAAAGACATTTAGAGGTCGACAATCGGTTTTCTGTAATTTAAAAATGTCTTTACAAAATTTAAAGTTCAAAATTCTACATGAATAAGAAAAATGTGGATAAATTTAACAGAGACAGTTACAGATATGCCATCGGCATAAACATTCTCTATTGCAAAAGAACAGATGCACAAATTGAAGGGCCCTTTGAACAATGATCATGAACACACTCAGTCTGTCAGTATTTGAATTTAGAAAACAAAATCCACAGCTCCATGTAAATGAGTAGGTGCAGAAAGGATCGATTGTTTTTGCCTCAAACTTCAGGTTCATCTGATGAAAGATTTTGAACATTTTTTGTCTACTTCAGTCGATTCAATAATTTTTTTGAAGAATTGTACTTTTTTAGTCATTGAAGACGATCAAATGCAAGTTAAATATGAAAAATCTATCAAATATGTCATAATGTGTCGCTTTTTGGATGGTTTTATCAAAAATGAAAATGGCCGCATCCATATTCACACTCAACCTTTAATATGTTATAGATGATCATCAAATACAACTTACATTTAAATATTTAGAATGAACACACATGCGGCCACATCCATTAAAGACGGAAACCGTCTAAAATTTAACTCAAATGCTAAAAGATTTCAGTACTTTAGCTTAACTTAATGATGCTAGTTCCCGATATATGTGCATTGTATTGTCAAAAACTGCCCATATTTATGTAACGGAGGTATTCTAATTTCCAATAAATAGTTAAAAGTTTACATTTAACAATTTTGTAAAACTGCTATATAATGAGGCCATAAAGGGGTCTTAGTTGACCTACTTCTTTAAAACTTAATTACCCTTTTGAAAACAAACTCTTATGAAAAGCTGATCTTTTGTCGATTTTAATAGTGCTGAAAAATCTTCTAATCAGTAGTTTTAGTAAAGCCTTAAGATTGGTCCATTAAATGAACTCTCTAATGAGTTTATTGGTCAAATAAGTATCAAATCTATCAAATAATATCATCAAATGTTCGTCACACAGTACTCAATTAAGGCAACAGTAGTATACCGCTGTTCGAAATTCACAAATCGATTTGGGAAAAAACAAATCCGGGTTACAAACTAAAACTGAGGGAAACGCTTCAAATATAAGAGGACAACTAAGACACAACAAAAACACAACATTAAAATGTAACACACACAGAAACGAACTATATAATACATTAACAATGACCGTTTTCCTGACTTGGTACAGGACATTTTAAGAAAACAAATGGTGGTTTGAACCTGGTTTTGTGGCATGCCAAACCTCCCGCTTGTATGGCCATACTAGATACAACATTAAAATGACAACATTACATGACAGGACTACAATGCAAATAAATGGGGGAACATATAGGACAGAGAAACACACGAATAAAAGCTAACAAAAGGTACCAGATTTAAAATTTAATACGTCAGACGTGCGTTTCGTCCACACAAGACTAATCAGTGACGCTCAGATGAAAAAAGTTCGAAAAAGTACAAAGTTGAAGAGCACAGAAGACCAAAAGTTCCAAAACGTTTCGACCGATACGGCTAGGGTTTTGTGTCTTGGTTAACAACATCCTTATTATTTAGAATAATTCATACTTTTGCAAACAGTAAATTTTATAAAATGACTATATAATAGATATACATGATAAAACTAAAGTGGTGACTAACTACAGAATAAAAACGGATACATTGCATGAAACAACCTAAACTAGCACATGAAAACACACAGCCGAGTTAGCCAAAGCCATCGACGCAGTGAAGTCACATTTGAATTTCTAAAGTGACGTCACATTTGAATTTCTTAAAAGATTTCCCAAAAATAAGATAGATTGAGGATTAATATGAAAAATTGAAAATTACGATACTAATTAATATCAAATTGTGGTAGTAATAAGATGATTAATTGTATTATTTATCATTGTCGGTGTTTCTTCTGAATCAAACTGTAAACCAAATATATCGTATAAATTTCGTTGATCCAAACTAAAATGTAATTAAATGAACTGGGTGGTTAATTATCTTTACCATAACACACGAATACAACAGAAAAAAAATTAAGATTTACAAACTACAAACGTTAAAACATTTAACAAAATCCGATGAGAATAACAAATATAACATCAAAACTGAATACATGAATTTGGAATAGAAAGTACCGTGACACGTCTTATAGCAATGCGAATTCACACTCAGCAAAACAGTCACAATTGGGAATAAGTCATGCACGTTCGGTAATTAAAAAATCAGACGACATAATGAAAAACCACAATCTAACACGTGGTAAAAATGTCCTAAGTTAGTTTGGACAAAGACACATCGTATGGATCAACCAATTCGTGATGGTGTCCGTAAAGTTTACGGATTGTCATTTTTAATCTGTCCTCCTCATAACTTTGTTGGAGCAGTTTCTGTGTTAGGAGAACACTCCTGTATATGAAGTCAGTATAGTGTGAACATGCACGAGAATAACTCAGTCAGATATTGAAAATATCAGGGCGTGAGTTATATTTCATAAACCATGACATCTCTTTGATCTAAAATCAAATTATTGCCAACTACAACAATTTTTTTGTCTTCGTAGTTTCATTCATTCAGAATATAAATTGTCATAGTGTAAAACAAAAGTGCACTAGAGGGAAAGCCAACATAGTATTTTAAGGGTAAGAATGTGTGCGATGTTATTTTTAACCCCTGGAAAGAGCTTAATTTCAAAAACACTTACTTACAATTTTCGGCCAAAAAAAACCCATTTCTGAACAAATTCTTTAGCAGTCATGTCATTTGTTTGATGGTATGATCAATATTTTTTTTCATTTACTACATATACCCTATCTATATAAACATAGGCAAAAACAAGTATGCGTTGGTTTACGTTTGTTTCGTGTTTTGTTGGGGTTTTTTTTTGCCTAGTCCAGGTTTTGTTCCGAAACATAAATTATATAAAGAGGAAAATTCTGAATAGATACAACTTCAATTTATATGTTTTTCTCAATATGATCTTCCATAAGTAGACAAGGTCTGTAGAAAACCCATTCCTCAATCCGTATTTATTGTTTGCAGATATATGTGTTCTGGGATGGAGTAAAACAAGTGTAGTTTACTTTACAACCGGTAATAGTGCAACCCTTATTTGTCCCCTCAATACTTTTGGGGAACATATCATATGGCGGAAAGATGAAATTATTATTAACGACGCTCACAATGACATTAATCATATGATTTTAAACAATGAAAAATACAGAGTGGTGAGTAATGGATCAAACAGAAACATGCTACATATACGAATGGCTAACGATGATGAGGTTGGAGAATATGATTGTGCAACAACAATAATTAATGGCATCAAAACAGGGTCTGTTCAGTTGCTGAAAAAAGGTAAGGACACTTTTTCCAGTGCTGTACGATTAACATTTTGCTTACAATTACGAATATATTAGAGTAATCGTACAAACCTGAAGCAAGGTATGATAATAGTAATAAAAAGGCCGAAAAACCTTGCACGAAAATATCCCTTTACCACCCTCTATTGTCCCCCACTAAATTCCACACGCTCTTATTGATTGGTGTGGTAGCAAAAGGAGGATACATTTATTTCAGTTTTTTTTGTTACAAGTGATGGGCATGTTTTTCTCAGAACTAGTTGGTTTTACACTGTCTTCGAATACTGACATGCAGTTGTCACAAGGATTAATCATACAATGGGAAGAATAATATTTAAAGTCATACTTTAAGTATTTATAGTATACATATCACTGAGTGAAGTGACATGCATTTACTGTCAGCTCTATGGTCGGGTTGTTGTCTCTTTGACACATTCCCCATTTTATTTCTCAATTTAATACTGTTAGTTTAGTTTTTAAACATATTTATTTATAGTGGACTGGAAAACAAGTTTTGCAATTTTATACTGGACATTTCTAGAAATTATTATTATTATTTTTTTTTTTTATAGATACAGCTACTTTAACGTAGCATTTTTTTCTTGAAGTTTTCCCTTTGTGTGATACCGTGCAACCTTTTAAATCTTAAAATCGAATGGTTTTTATGAGATTGATATCAATATATACCTACACATTTCGGCAGTTGAATTCTGCTCAGTAATGCCTGAGACCAAAATATTTGAAGTTTTCAAACCTTAAAGATTCCTAATGGTTTTCATCTTCGTTCTTTATTTGGTCTATTATTTTCATTCTATTTGAGTGACATTGATCAGTCTTCGGTTACAAAAATTGCGTCTGGCGTAAAATAGTTCATTCTAGTATTTATGATACGTTTTTTCCTATCCAATCAACTCCTTTTAGTACGGTGACCAGACCCAATATTTTTAAAATTTAATCGTCAAACGAACCCCGCCGCATTTTTGCGCCTGTCCCAAATAAAGGCAACAGTAGTATACCGCTGTTCAAAACTCATAAATCCATGGACAAAAAACAAAATCGGGGTAACAAACTAAAACCGAGGGAAACGGCCTTTGTTAGTCTTGTATTATTTTAATTTTAGTTTCTTGTGTACAATTTGGAAATAAGTATGGCGTTCATTATCACTGAACTAGTATATATTTGTTTAGGGGCCAGTTGAAGGACGCCTCCGGGTGCGGGAATTTCTCGCTACATTGAAGACCTGTTGGTGACCTTCTGCTGTTGTTTTTTTTTTATGGTCGGGCTGTTGTCTCTTTGGCACATTCCCCATTTCAATTCTCAATTTTATACTATATGGCTATATTATATATCATTGGATTCGGACAAATGAGTACTTTTTGAATATCGATGTCGTCAAAAAGAAATGTGGTAACAGTTTTGCACGCACAAATTAAGGTCGAAGATCAACATACTTTTTTTCTTTTTATATTTTAAAAATTGAAAGATATAATCAGCGTTTTGCGAATTTCTAATCAATTGTCAATAAATTATCTCGAAAATGTAAAACAAAAAAGGAACTTAATACTTAGTAATCGATTAATTCTGAAAATTGGCGTTTTTCAAACACTTGTTCTATTATACAAGTTCAATTCGAATTCCGTTAAAGTTACAGTAGTTACCTTGCTGGGTGCCGGGTGACATTCAACCTCAGCAATCCTTCTATCCCGAACGTTTATTTTGCAAAAGCTCATGCATGTAATTCATTACAACAACAAAAAAACACTTATTACCAAGCAAACAGTTAAAAAAAATCCAATCAAAATGATCCACAAAACAGATTTCATCCAGGGGTATCTTCTGATTCATCTGTCAAGGAATTTCTACATAATTCTGACCCTTGACAGGAGCAAAGCTCCGTACATGTGAGGTTTTGTTATGAACAAACACTTTTTACATGGAGATTTTCCCTTACATGAACATACAAGATCCTGCAAGAATTCTGCTGACATGTGCACTTCAAAATAAACGGGGTGTAATGAATTGGTTAATTTTCGCCAACCGTATTCTAAGGATGAAGGAACAGGATTTTTAGCAATGTGCGATGCGGTCAAAATTGCCGATTCATAGAGAGGTAACCTGACTAAACCTACATCTTCACTGGTTTATAGAGATTCTTCAGATCATACATCTGCGAAACTAAATTCTTGCACAAACAAAGGCTTCATCTTCGTCAGTACTCCCAAAGTTCTGTAACTACAATAGTGTCCTTCAAAGTCTTGTAGACTATTTTCTCACAGAGACGAAGTTGTGTCGCATCCGGTAAGAGTATGTACAGAAGGAGGCAGTTTATAAATTGTTTGGGGAAAGCCAGCACAAAGTTGGTGAACGGGTAAAAATCTTCAACTATTCTTTACACTGCTAATGTTCCCCATCTGCACCTACAACTCGCATGCATGTGTCATATGTTTGTAGAAGTGAACACACAGAATCAGAGGTCCGTATTATTATTCTGTCGCTCTTTCTCATTTTTGTTAACTTTATGTCAAAGTATAAGGCATTAATTATCATACGAGTATTGGCCCTTGTTGAGTGCGAACCAAGTTACGACAGCCATTAACATTATTGTTTGAAATGACTTCGACAATTTCGAATTTACAAACGTTCAGGCTAAGTAAAGTTCACTATAAGGTGGAATCATAGGGAATATGTCATAGTTTTGAAGAAGGAAAACCACAAAAGAAATTACGGAGAGCTTGTTGGTTTTCTTTAACTGAAAGAAACGTCTTCCAGTCAGGAATCATTCTTCCTTCAATAATCTGATATACTTTGGTGGAAGCTGTAGTCTTTGTGCGGCTTTCCTTTCCAGCAGACAACTTTTTTGAGTTTTTCTTGTCGTAGCGGTAAAAAAAATGTCTGCTACTGTGAGCGCTAGAGAAAAGCATTGGATAATATTTTTATAATAGTCAGCTGCAAGGTCGCCATTTTTTTTTCTTCATTTTTTTAATTTTTTTTATCATCAATACATTTAAGCAATGCCATACCACCTCAACAAACGACTCATGCTCTTCAACACATTGCTGGCAGATTCCATCATTAAGTCTTTCAACAGAACTTAAGAGGCAACGTTTACTCTTTACAGTAAAGGAAGTGATTCAGTACTTCTCTGGCACACGATACATTTTTCAAATTAAAACACATGTGTTGCCTTTTTTAACTACTAGGACCTAATCGCAAAGGACTTCCTAATTTAAACATTTTCCAGATATCTTCGTGTCCAAATTCAGACTTGGTTGTTAATTTTTGAAATATATAAAAAAAAAAAATCCATATCAAATAAACATACGAAAATAAGAAATCTTTTAAAAATACATAAAAAAAACACGATAACGAACTCGAAATGGTACCATGAACAAACAAAAAATATCGTATTTAACAAATTTTAGCAACGAAAAATGGTTGTGATACAAAATAGCATTTATAGATTAAAATAATAGTATCGGTCCGGTTCAATATTGTTGTACAAGTCGAATTTCAAGAGGAAAACCTGTATTTCATTTTGTAGTGTATATTTTGTTTCAATGCACAAGTCGAAATAATGCTTCTGAGATAAATGATTTTGAGATTGTTGTTTTTTAAAGGTTTGAAATATCATATAAATGTTGATTATTTTACATTTTGCGTAAAATAAATGATGAAAAATGAATTGAAACGTACTCTATTTAATGCAAAATAATCGTAGTGTTCAATTTTAAGATTAATTTTGCTAAACTTTGTTTGAAATTGTTAAAATAAGGTGTTACAACAATGTATATAATAACAAAAAGCATATCACGAATGTTCTTTTAGAATGTAGGCCTAAAATCTTTTGAAAGTAAATTTTTCTTTAAAGTAATGGAACGAACTTCGAAGCCCATTTTACAAAAATTGCACCGTACGATTTTTTGACGACAAGTCAAAATGTGAAGTGTAACCTTTGAACTACCGATACTGTGATTTATAGCCGTATAGTCCGAATGACGACTAAACTCCTTAAATAGAGGTTTCCCGATTTGCTACCGTACCAACCGTAGTACGAAGTGGGAGCCGTCATTTAACTTTTGAAAATTATTGATGTATACACTTAATATCAACGAATGTTTTAGGAATCATATGCAGAACCGTTTTGAGAATTTTTAGCTGTAATTTGGGACTAATTTCATGTGGTTACTTCCTGTTTTCATAGGAAACAATATTATGTGAACTCGATTATGCTTTCAAGCAACCGTTGCAAGTAACCGTTGGTGCGAAAGGTTTTTAGTTAAGAGTTATTTCCCCGTTCAACTACATAGACACAAAGAAGCTAAATTACAAAACAAATTTAAAACCTATATAAATTTTGTTCGTAATAACTTTATGTATCATTATAAAATGTTAAAGTTTGTATTATTTTGGTAAGTTTTTAGAAAACATGAACAAATAAAAAGTATTTCAACAAAATAAATTGACCTCAATAACAAAAGAATAATGATAAAATAAATTTAAAACCAAATCACAATTTAGCATGTACGTGCAAGGTCTGTCTAACTAGTCAAGGTCGTCAGGAATAAGGTTAAAAAAGATAAGTTCGTTTAATACTTCAATTTGAACAATTATGTATAGAGCTATGACTGCATGATATCGTATTTACTTTACCTTTTTGGACAATTACCTTTACCCTCGGGCTAGAAATTTTTCTTTAAAAAAAAACCTCCTAAAATCACTATGCTATACAAATTTTAGATACATGTCCTTTTTTAAAACACAACTGTTCATATATCCGAGAGAGAAAAATAAGAAAAACTTCGTATTCATGATACTAGTACATATAAACCTGAACAAATTACATAGAAGCATTTACCAACCGATGAAAATTATCCTTAATTTTGAGTCCATAAATCAGTTGTAAATTATATAGCAACATAGTATTTTCCATAGAACGTTACAAAGAGTTAGAAAGACATATTCATATTGCATTAGACTAAGTGTAAATATAGCGTCAAATTATTGCCGTTATCAGTGAACAAAATACGCTGTGTTGTAAGAAGTTTTTCTGACATTGCTGTACGACAAAAGGATTAATGGATGGATATTGGTTAACATTACCCCTCGTAAATTATATTATACTACTCGCAGGCACGTGCAACACACAAACTAACTCGCGACAATATTTACCAATTTTAATGTAATAACAATATTTAGTGACATAATAATAATAAAGGAACAAGGTGAAATAATATCGTGATGATAAATATTTCGACTAAAAAAAAATGGTTTTCGTTAGTGTCATAAAATTTATATTCATTCTTTTATGTAATATAATCAACAATTTTATTAAAAAGTTCAGTGACAAAATATACAGAAAAAATAGATCGATACTTTTACAATGTGTATTGCATTTTAAGAAAAAATGTTGCTCCAATGATCGAAAAGATAGCTTAATTAATAAAAATTGATATTAATGAGAAGTCAACACAATTTTGAACACATTTTTGCCATTAGCACGTGTACTAGTTCAGTGACGGATCCAGAACTTTTCATAAGGGGGGCCGCTGACTGACCTTAAGGGGGGGCGCTCCAGCCATGCTTCAGTGATTCTTTTCCCCCTGGATCCGTCTATGTAGTTATAAAGACACCAGTGAGGTACAAGTAAGATATTATTAAGATTTATGTACCCTTCTGTAGCCATTTTTGTACGAATTGTTCAAACATCAATTGTATCAAAACTACGGATATAATGAATAATAGAGACAGACCATTGTGAACATATACTAGGGGGAAACTTGATGCAAAGCATTATTATTTACTGTTGCATTTCATTTAATAGAAATAGAGTACTTTGTGGCAAATAAATCAAGATTTTTATAGAAAATCCACAGCCTTTAATACAGAGATTTTTGTTATAAAATTTGAAACATAGATTACTCACTTGCTTTTCTATGATGTGCTAGTGTTTATTTTTTGCAAAAAGTTCTAAACAACCTGTATATTCAAAAATACCTCGTGCTGAGTCACTAAAGTCGAGCGCACCCTAAAAGGTGTACTTGATTTGGTCCATATTTTTATTTGTTCTAACCAATAACTACATTTATAAACTTGTTTTAATGAAATCAATGCTAGCACTGCATGCAATAATCCTATATATATATCGGTCATCAAATTGCCAAATATGATAGAACAAGGATAAAGGCTGTGGATTTTCTATAAAATCTCCATATGTTTAGCATTGAAGCAACACAAGGGTACATAATCCTTAATAAATAATTTTAATTATACCAATTTATATTTAAGTATAAGAAAACATTCTTTATTCTAATCTTTTTCTAAATATACAGAAAACAAAAACATAGCCATACAGACACGCAACTCTATATTTTGAATATAAGGGTCATCATAACAAATGGACAAATATGGCCGTATTTTTACCTCAAAAACTACTCTATGTACAGACTTACCTGTGCTGTTTGGAAAGTTTTAATGCCTAGCATCCACTAGGTATATAAAAGTTAAATGCATTTTGTGTTTAAGAAAGATAAAATCTTTCTTGGTTTTTGATGGGCATTTTTTTTCCTTTCTGCAGAAGGTGCAAAAATAAACAAACACCTGAATTACTTTGATACTGTCCACTCACTGACTCAGATAAACTCTTTAACTCACCTATAGTTGTGAAGATACCTGGTGTCCATTTCAATTAAGGACAATGAAAACAATACAAACCGGTTTTTTACCTGAGGGAGCATCTCATAGTTGTACCACAACTTAGTCAATTTTCACACCTTTCGCATGAAGGAAAAAAAAATGCCCATCAAAATCCAAAAGAGATTTTATCTTTCTGAAACACAAAATGCATTTAACTGTATTATATCTAGTGGATGCTAGGCATTAAAACTTTTCCAACTTAACAGGTAAGTCTGTACTCAGAGTAATTTTTGGCATGTAAATACAGCCATATTTGTCCGTTTGTTATGATGAACCTTAAAGGTCGAGGTAACTCATTTCCAGTAAGGACTGTTTGATTAGTTCTTTTGTGCACAAAATAAATTTTATCGTATAAAATCACGAGCAAGGTTTTCTAGAAGCGGTGAAATCGTAATAAAATAAAAGATTAAGGTTTTTATCGCTGACATACAATTCGATTTCTTTATTTTCACCATGATGAATTCAATAATCTCATGCATTAAATGAAACCTCCCAAACAGCACCGTTTCCAGATTTGCTACGTATCAGGTACGCTTGGTTCGTAACACAACCGTTGGTGCTGTTTGGGAGGTTTCATTTAATGCATGAGATTATTGTATGTATCATGATAAAAATAGAGAAACAAAATTTCATATCAGTGATAAAAACCGTTATCTTTTATTTTATTACGATTTCACTGCTTCTAGAAAACCTTGCATGTGATTTTATACGATAAAATTTATTCTGTGCCCAAGAGAATGAATCAAACAGTCCTTACTGGAACTGAGTTGCCTCGACCTTTATATTCTAAATATAGATTTGCGTTTCTGTATAGCTATTCTGTTTTTGTATATTAAGAAAAGGATTAGAATAAAATCTAATACTGAAATATAAATTGGAATAATTAGAAATTACTTAATAATATCTTACTTGAACCTTACTGGTGTCGTTAATGGCTACATAGACGGATCCAGGGGAAGGGGGGCTTGGGGACCTCCCCCCAATTTCGGGGATAAAAATGGTTGATTATATAGGGAATCACTGAAGCATGGATGGAGCGCCCCCCCCCCCTATGAAAAGTTCTGGATGCGTCACTGAACTAGTACACGTGCTAATGGCAAAAATGAGTTCAAAATTGTGTTGATTTCTCATTAAAATAAATTTTTATTAATTAAGCTATCTTTTCGATCATTTGAGCAACAATTTTTCATAAAACGCAACACACATTGTAAAACTATCGATCTATCTTTTTACTTATATTTTGTCACTGAACTTTTAATAAAATTGTTGATTATATTAATTGTAAGAATATAATTTTTATGACACTAACGAAAACCATTTTTTGAGTAGAAATATTTATCATCACGATGTTACTTCATCGTGTCAGCTTATTATTATTATGTCACTAGATATTGTTATTACATTAATATTTGTAAATATTGTCGCGAGTAAAATTGCACATGCCTGCGAGTAGTATAATATAATCTACGAGGAGTAATATTAAACCAATATCCATTCATTAATCCTTTGGTCGTACAGCATTGCCAGAAAAACTTCATACAACACAGCGTATTTTGTTCACTGATAACAGCCATAATTTGACGCTATATTTACACTTAGTCTAATTCAATATGAATATGTCTTTCTAACTATTCGTAATGTTCTACGGAAAATACTGTGTTGCTATATAATGTCTTTTGCACCATTTACAACTGATTTGTGGACTCAAAATAAGGATCATTTTCATCGGTTGGTAAATGTTTCTTGTAATTTGGTTCAGGTTTATATATACTAGTATCATGAATACGATATTACTTTTAAAAAATAGTTTAACTTCAGTTTTTCTGAGTTTTCTCTCTCGGCTTACTGCGAAAAAGATATTAAAAAGGGCATGTTTCTAAAATTTATAGAGCATATTGATTTTATGAGGGGTTTTTTTATAAAGAAAAACTTTAAGCCCGACGGTAAAGATAAATGTCCAAAAAGGAAGGATGCCAAGTAAATACGATATCAGCCATATCTCTATGCATAATTGTTCAAATTGAAGATGTAAACGACCTTGTATTTTTTATAACTTCATTCCGGATGTCTGATTTTTTTTTTTATTATCTTCATTCAATTCTTCAACATATATTTACAACAGATATATTACATATTACACAAAATTATCACAAGGCAATGTTATTAAGTATATGACATACATAATCAGTACAGAAATAAGAAATCACGCGTTTTGACACCTTCGTTTTCTTGTAACAGAGTATAAATTTTTTTAAAGTATGTCTGATTATGTCTCTCTGGACTTTTTTTTATCTTGATTCTTATATCTCTTGAAACTGTAATAGACCTGTCGCGCACTGACAGAACAGTGATTTGGTTTTATATTAATTTTGTCATTTTTCTTTTGTTATTAAGGTCAATTTATTTCGTTCAAATACATTTTATTTGATCATGTTTTCTAAAAACTTACCAAAATAAATACAAAACTTTAACATTTTATAATGATACATAAAGTTATTACAAACAAAATTTATAAAGTTTTAAATTTGTTTTGTAATTTAGCTCCTTTGTATCTATGTAGTTTCACGGGGAAATAACTCTTAACTATAAACCTTTCGTACCGACGGTTACTTGCAACGGTTGCTTGAAAGCATAATCGAGTGCACACACTACTGTTTTCTACGAATACAAGCAGAAACCACATGAAATTAGTCCCAAATTACAGCTAAAAATTCTCTAAACAGTTCTGCATATGATTCCTAAAACATTTGTTGATATAAAGTGTATACATCAATAATTTTCAAAAGTTAAATGACGGCTCCCACTTCGTACTACGGTTGGTACGGTAGCAAATCTGGAAACCTCTATTTAATAAGCTACTTTTTCTTACTTGGTCACCGTACTATTTCTTCATTCATTTCATTTTACTTATATATCATGGTAATGGGAGATAGCATGTTGTTATCTATCTTTTTTGAAGAGATGAAATTTTCACAATTAGAATAACAGATTCGTTATTTATTTCGTTATTAACTTGTCACTGCAAATTCCAATCAAATATAAATGTAGCAATATAACGATATTAAATTGTATATCTATAACAAGTAATCCCAAAATAACTGTCTATATTACATGAATTACCTGTCATGAATCCTTTTTCTTAATTTTATGTCTGGCAACGTTTTGGCGTAAACAGGTTTTTTTCCGTAATATGCAGGTTTAGTTTTTTAACAGATATAAGATGAAACAATGCCTTAAAAATCGGATCACGGCAACTATTATATTAGGGAAAAATATGTTTCTACAAGTTTTGATTGGATTGACAGACAGAGTCAGATCCATGGTGAACTGGAGGTATCTTGTATAGAATTTCTGAATAATTCAATTAAGGAATTAGGCGAGTGACATTCAGACCTAAAAAATATTTTTAATGCACCTATCCAACACACAGCTATATTATATATCATTCGAACGGAAAAAATGTGTAGATTCCATTTTTCCCGATCGTAAAAGTGAAATATGGTGCAATTTTTTTCATATTGGGGTCAAAGGTCATTCATAAAAAATTGAAAGAATAACACTGTTGTAGTATTATTGTCTTATTTGAAGCAGCTAGTAATATAGCTAATTCAAATTTTAATTTACACGATACCTTGATAACGTCTCTCTGATTCTTAGTCGCCTATCGTTCATGGTATGGCGAAAATTGACGTCATTTTGACGTTTTCACTCTGCTATAGGTAAAACGGCACTTTCTACAAAAAAGACGTATAATAACAAATATTAAACCTTAAATGTGTTAATATTTACTATATTTGATGGTGTGCCATGCGAAATAAAAAAAAATATGATAAAATATTTGTAAGTTGGACGAGTAAAAGGGAGAGAAAACAACGCAATAAAGAGAGTGAAAAGTAGACGTCTTTGTCACACCAACAGTGACAATAGTCTCCTGTTTGTTAACAGCCTACAAACCATGTCAAGATTGGAAATCACTATCTTACATGTTTAATACAACCACTAGCAAAGTCAAAGAGGATATATGAATCACATTTTAAGTATGTCCGTCCGTCAGTCCCCACTTGTTTGCGGGCCGTGTCGAATTAAATCAGGAAACTTATACATGTATACAGTTAATCCAAAAACCAATGATTTCAAATATAAAATGCATTGCCTTGAACTATAGAACTGATGTTAAACAAACTTAGTTCAGAGATGGATTATGGGATGGCACGTGGTTCTTCATAAATTAAATCAGTTCATTTTGACATTGGCATTGACATTTGAGCCGTTAAGTTTTCAAACATTGTTTGATTCGCCTTTGTCTGGTTTGTGTCCGGTCCATATCTTTTGAACCGTTGAACCTGGGTTTTCCAAACTAAGTATGCATACACATCATATAATAGGGGATGGTCATCAACTAAAATCAGGTCACTATGATATGGATCCAATCATAATGGAATCCTGTCCGCGACATATATAGCTGCAAAACTAAGGTTTACCAAACTTCAAATACAGAAGTCGGTTTCACAAAAAAACTTCAGACAAGATTAATCGTAAGTAAACTGAACTATTCATGACTTACGACCAGCTTTAGTCAAAAGATTTGTTGTGAAACTGACCCCAGATGCAAAATTAGAATGCGGTGATTTATTAACTAAAGTGAGGTCCCACGGTGACATTTATTTTGACATTTGGGATTGTATACTTTACAAACACTTTAATTTCTTAACGTGTTTTTTATTAGGACTGCCTTTATTTTCACTCACGTTTGTGCAGTCAAAAGTGTTAAAATGCTATTGCAAGCATTAATGTCTTACCAGTATTCAAAACTTAGATATATATAGATATTTATCAACTAATATCAATTTGCGGGATTTAGTTCGGCTTAACCTATATATATATTTTTTTGTCATTCTGGAGGAGTTTTTGTGGATAATCTATTTCTTTAAAAGAAACGAAATAAATTTAATTTATAACAAATAATGCAATTTTCTGTTTTGTGACTTTTAACAATATAAGACAGTCGAAATTTATATTTTAAAACTGCGCCTGTGAAACTTTTGATTAACTGGAACGATTCCTGATACTTCGCTGTTACTGACATTATTCTGTGTAACAGATGCTTACAATGATTTTAGTACATGTACAATTTCCCTAATGCATACATTTTTCCTTCACAAGAACAAACTTATCAAATCCCGAAGAATGTATGACGTATTAAGACCACCTTAGTCATCCGTATTTATACTTTGGTAAACCTAATGCCGTATTTTTTTGTTATGATGCCATGCCAGCTTTCAGAACATGTAGTTTGAATGATGATGTACTTGGTGGTCGGCGTGACACGATGGCAATTGTTTTGGTTGGAAGTCTGATATTATGTAGCTTGCTCAAGTCGCCTTGCTTAGACTTAAACATACTATTTTTGGTTTCGGACACTCTAGAGTTTTCTTGCTGCATCGATCTACGTGTCAATATGAATTATGTTTAATTTGTGATAAACCCGCCATCTATTGATGATTTCGATAGCGTTAAAAGACAGTTTTCTTAGGAACAAAGATAGATGATGAGCTATAGAAGCTGTAAGAGCATGAACTGCTGGTAAAGGTACATATATGTAATAAAAGAAACTATACATGCACAATAAACATGGTGTATCGCCACCATAATTCCCACTGGTTATAGAACTCGTAAACAGCACACAGTTGTTCCATGTCTAGAATACAACGAAGTATCAGGTCATCGTTGCTCCTCTGACATTACTCCTCTTAAATTGTTAATCCGTTCTTAGAATAAGTAGCCTGATGATATTATACAAATATAGCCTTTGTATGAGGTCGATACAAGGATATATTGACCTGAAAGAAGTATATTGACTGAGGACGATTAATTTCCGACCATATTTGTATCAAAATCGTCATTTAGGTTTGTTGGGATTTTATAGATATTACATTGTCTCCTTGACAATAACAACATATAAGTTGTTATTTCATTTACTTTTTTTTTTGGACATCTTATGTATTTGAAGATTTTTTTCGTCAAATAATCGATCACAGATATCATGTGTTTCAAAACGTTTAACAATATCCTGAAATTCATTACATGACGTCACAAAGTATATCGGTTTTAGATATTCTAAAAATAACCGTGCGATATGCTTTTTGCCGGTCAATATTCTTTTTGCTATCCGCCGTTTTCTCTCTACCTTCGAAAATATAGTTTAGCATGTGAATATCCCTAAACGAATCAAATTTGTTAAAATATACGAATTAATAATATTATATTATAGGCCCGGTACCTTTGATAAGTATGATTAAAAGGACACTATGATCTCTTTAACACATGGTATGGGTAAAATCTCTTTGTTCTTACTGTGCTATAATCTGGATAATGCACAGCAAAGGTGTGCATTAACTACCTCAGATATACTGCACAGTTCAAATCTATTTTTACCTTTAGAGGCGGTTCCTAGATTTTAAAAGGGGCGCGTTATTCTATCAAATTAAAAAAATATATCACCGAGCGTAGCGAGACTAAAAACAATATTGACGATTTTAAGGCAAAACACGATAATTTATCCAATCCTTGGGTGAACGACATGTTCTTCCCCACCCCCGAATCCACCATCTGCCTTGAAATTACGACAAAACTGAACTTTGTACAAACATCGTAGTTTCAGAATAGGAAAAAAGAAAGGTTTCTCATTCCTTTTTTTCATCTTAGCTTGAACATAAAATGTTTCAGTATTATATTTTGCGTACAACATAAAACTTAAATTGGTGTTTTAAAGTCAGAAAGAAAGTTAAAACAATTTTTGGTAACTTCCGCCAAAAAAGAAATGTATCTAAGAATATCCGAATAAAAGAAATCTGATTTGGACTAGTTTTAGATTCAATGGAATTTATAACGACTTCTTGAACATCTATTCCCCATATTTTTGGATCGAATTTGAAGGGGGTCATATTTAAGTTTGTTTTAAAACAGGGAGATTAGCTAGAGATCAATCAGACTTCATTTAGATGGACTTGTCAGTAGATACAAAGAATTTGGGGGAGGGGGAGTAAAAGATTGTAAAGAGAAAAGTATTTTCTGTTTATTAAACATTTAAAATTTAAAATTTAACATCTAATTCTTCCTCGATTTATCTTTCTCTATTAAAAAAATGGGAATAGATTTAATAGAAACATTAAAAAAAAAAATCTACCACTAAATTGCAATTTTACAATAAGTCTAAACCTAAAAAAAAGTTATCAATTTAAATCTTACCAATGAAAGTCGTATTTTCCCCTTTCTTTACCCTACAATAAACTTTCCTAGGATCCGTCGATTGCGGAATATCGTCCACATATAAAACGTTCACGTAAATTAATGACGTCATGTGTTAAAACAGTTATTGGCCAATCAAATCGGTATATAGAATTTAATCTGCACGCGCTCAGGATGACCCTTTAACCCGAACTCCTACGTCGTTCGAGTTAATAAGGGTCACCTGAGCTGTGCAGATTAAATTCTATATACCGACTTGCTTGGTCAATAACTATAACGTATACTAGAGACTAAATGCTTTGAGGTAAACAACTCAAGCTTATCGTATGGCCTAAAACAAGAAGCAATAGCCAACACTGTATAATAAGCTACAAAGGTTCTTGAACAATTTTAATTAGATACCCAAAAGCTTTATTTATGCTCAAAACTACAAACAAAAGCAAAAATCATAAAAAGCAACTAACGACAACCATACTGAATAACAAATCAATTTGAAAGATATTTGGCATATGATCGATTGTTTACGTTAGACACGCGTTTTGCCGACATTATACTCATTGGTGACGCTCGAACCAAGTAAAACTTCGAAGAATATTTAAAAACACGTAATCCTATTTAAAATACGGCTTAGGTAATATGAACATTTATTGCATTTCAAATATCTATACGAAGAATTCAAAATTGTCAATTGAATGAATAGATACATACAGGCTCTTGGCGTGGCCCTAGCACATTTGCTATGCTTCCTCTAAAATATTGATCAAATTTGCACCATCAATAAGTCTACCGTATGCGATGGTTAAAATGGTAGGAAATTTAAAAGGTGGACATATCTCACGTTCAAATTCATTGGGAAAATATCAGACTTGACACATTTTTGCGTACTTTAAGTTGCAAAACTAAAATGTGCATTGATCCAATTCAGAAAGAAGTATTTTTCAATAGTTATTCATAATCTCAAAGTACAAATTGACTAAGAACAATAAGATATTGGTTTTCTACCAAGAAAAAACGTTGACATCTCAGTTTCTATGGTCCTTTTAATTGTTTGTATATACTGTGCATAATATTGTACAAAACAAATGCCTATATGGTTATTCATACTCTTTTTCGAAGAGTTTAGGTCCGTTAACTTGAGGGAAATTAACAGAGAAAGCGATTTTGGAAATTTGATTGAAAAGGGGGAGTGTGTAAAAATGTCTAAAATCCAGAATAATACAGTGATAACGATTTGTATTAAATAAGTAATGAACTTTTGAATAATACGAACATCATATATTTGGGTTTCAAGCCAAAAAAATCTAAGAAATGAAACAAAATATGAAAATTGGCACCATTTTTATAAAAAAAATCCAAAATTGTTACAAAAAGCTTCTTTTTTTTCGCAAAAATTACTTCTTTTATTTTTGAAAAGTATTTTTTTATACATTGACATGTTAAACGTTCATAATTTTTGCATTGTGACAACAGAAAATAAATCTACATGTCATTTTTTCACTCTTCAATACTGTTGGTTATTTTTCAATTTGGAATTATTTCTCGATTTTAATTCAATTTTTACAAAAATTGCACCGTACGAATTTTTTACGACCGACCAAAAAAGGAAGTTCAGATATTATACTATAACATATAAAAAAAATCAGGTGTGTGTTAGGTGGGTGCATTAAAGTAACTAACTAAGCGTCCTTTCTGAAAATGTCACTCGCCTAAATGTATCGCACTCGTGCAGAGCTTTAGTTCATTGTCCGGGTTTGGTTTCATTTTAGCTTTTGTTCTGTTTATCAAAGTATATATTTTGTGTCCAAAATGCAATAATTATAATAATAGGAAAAAATTGTTAGAAAGCCGTTAGATGCATTGTTTCGATTTCAATTAACACATAATTAAAGAGTTCGCCTTACGGTTATTTGTTGTTCATTTTGGGAATACATTCTATTTAAAATCCATTTCTGAGTATACTATACTCAAAAATAGGTATAAACTTATATGACTACACTTGTTAATAAAAAAAATATACTGTGTAGAATGTACATTATTATATTGTAAATAATCATTCATTAATGAGTTATTTCTTATTTCATGTAGCTAGGCGACACACTTAATGATATAAACTGTAGATTTTCTTTTCTGCACCAGATTCGCATTTCGAACATCAATGTCTCTTCAATGATATTCGAGGCCAACATATTTGAAAATCCAAGGCTCATTATAAAGAGCTATTTACCAAAAAGACAAAAATAGAAAGAAAATAGAGCTTTGCATGTGATACATTCATTGATTTCAAATAGTTTCCAAATTTTTTTTTATATCATATTTCAATAACACAAAATCCTTATATCTATGCCAGTACCAAACAACTGGCTCCTGGACTGGTGATACCCTCGGGGACTTTCATTCCACTAGCTTGCAGAGGCGTCGACCAAATGGTAGTATTAACATAAAAAGGTACCAAATTGCTGCACGAGATGCGCACTTTGACAATCATTGCATCTGCAGTAATATCGATGCTCGAGGCCAACATATTTGAAAATCCAAAGCTTAATAAAAAGATAAAGCGCTATTAACCAAAAAGAATTTTATTGATACTTATTTGACATTTTTATAATTATCAGGGGTTGTTAGTGAATACTTGATATGCATTTTTTAAGCTTTTGTGTTTATATATAAATGCTATTTTCTTTACAGACGTTCCAAATGTTTCTGTCATAGTTATTCCTAATTCGACAGTATATGAAGGAACGAACGTCACAGTTAAATGCATGCATGACGTAAAATCTACAACAGATGTCAATTGGTTTAAACGGGGTAACCTTATTCAAAATGTCAAGTCGAATTTAGAGTACTACATTGACAACATAACTAGATTCGATGCTGGAGTGTATGGTTGTAGCGTCGTACAGAATATGCAGTATGGTTTCGGAAACGTTTCTTTAAGTGTATTATGTAGGTATATAAGCACTAGCGTGTTAATGAATTATTTTGTGGGAACAAAATTGCACAGCAGTACCTTATATCGTTTTTTATTGCGTCGGTTTTTTCTCTCGATTTTATGACGAAATGGGCGTGATGAATTTTACTGTGTATAATTTTGGCTGAATGAGAAAATACACGCAAAAATATAACATTATCGCATTGTTAAAGATAAAGTAACACAATATTGATTTATTGTCAGGTCTTTCATCTACCGGTATTGTGATCGAGTTTAGAGAGATTAAAAAAGGACTTTGCCCATTGTATTATCAGCAAATATCTCTGATGCTTTTTAACTACTAGTATTGCATTATCATTTTTAGAAATATGAGCAAGGATTTAAAATGTCACAATAGATAAAGTAAATAATTCAATAAATAATTATTTAACAGTGATGGGAAACCATCATGATATAACTATAAATAACTTTTGATGAAACAGTTTAATTTGATTGCCACCCATATTGTTGTCATATTGTGTCAGTAAGTATTATTACATATATTCAAGAAAATGGCTTGGAGGAATATTAGTAGCTTCATTATGGGAGACTCTAATTTATTTTGTGGCAATTCTACATGAAATGAATGAGATGAAATAACATCTAAATGACCTGTTGGTTGCTATTTTCAACATCGTATCTTTTGTTCTGAGCAATGACGATTTTTTTCAGATGCTCCAGATGTATTTGTGGTTGATTACAATAATGGTACCCTATTTTGCAATGCCTCTGGTAATCCCGATACATACACTTACGCACAGTGGGAGCATAGTTCGAGTATGAATAATCATATCAGATATCTAAATGGAACCGAAGATGGGCATCTTCATTTTACTGATCTAAATAGTGAACCGCGGTTTTACTACAACGGTATATACACATGTTTTGCAGAAAACGGGGTAATTCGTAATGATATAATTTATCAAAGTGGTTTTCAACATATAGAGTTTGAAGGTAATATATAATGATAAGTATTACGAATGAAACAGTACATAATTATCAAATAAAATGTAAGACCATATGTATAGTCGTCGTTTACAGATTTCATAACATTTAACATGATCATGATTGGCTTTGTAAAATAGCTAAGAGATGACTCCAACTTTTTTATTAGGAACCTTTGTTCGGTATCGTCTTTGTAAGCAACAGCTGTTTATCAAGGAAATCATGATCGGAATCACAAGCCTTTGAATATCGTTTCAACGTGGCAGTAATATCCCCTGCGTATGTGCTGCTAAATAGAAATTGAAAAATCAAAATGGTATCTTTGAAATTGCTTTTTAAGTGAAAGAACGTCATTTATATTGCAGAGGTATGGTAAAAGTTAGGCTTCCATTTCCTCTCTTCTAATTTAATAGTACAAAGTTCTTTTTTCTTCTATACACGAGGCACTTCTAAATGTATAAAAATCTCATAAACGATCGTAGTAATTGAATACCGTTATGTTTTTCTTTGTGTGCAATTTGTCCATTTCTTATAGATATTTTCTTTGCTTATCCACAAAATTCATAATTCTATTACATCCTAGTTAAATTGTCTTTTTAAAATTTTAAAGATGTTATAAATTAATAAGACCACTAATGATTACTCTTGCATTTGTTGCACCATTATTGTTTTTTACTTGAGAGATATTGAAAGGACAGGGAACACTTCATATGACATAAATATAAACATTTCGAGTTTTTTTCGAAGATCCCGTTTCACCAGATCATTTTGATCGATTTAATTTTGATCGGTTCACATTAGAACGATTAAATGACAAATGTAAACGCTTTGAATCGATCTGTTACCGATCTAAAGTAAAATACAAAAAGCATTTGTTTAGTTCAAATCGATATTATCTGAACCGATTTAACTTTAAATGTGAACGTTTGTTGTTTCAAAATTTTTAAGTATATTTATTGTTGAAAATGATTTAAGTTCCACAAAATGTCTGTTGATACATATATATTTTCAGGAATTTCACAGTGCTTGCAAAATTTAGTCTTTGAAGATGGTATTCAAGCCGAATCGACAGAAATATTTATTAAACTTTATACTGTTCCAAAATATGATAGTTTTCATTGGAAAACATCGACTGAGTCAATCACAAACATATCAACTAAATATAATACAACAGTCACCAATAGTAACTTCATAACTATGCTTCATGACAGACTGGCTTTTGATGTAGCTGTATGGAAGTTTTCACTTGTCATATACGACCTGAATCAGGAGGATTTTGATATCTATACTCTTCATGTCGCAAACAAAATAGGAAACATGTCTTGTAGCGTCCGGTTGCAACCCTCAAGTAAGTATTCACTAAATAATATAGGCTCTTAAATATAGAAAGTATGCTTCTATTGTCCATACCATTAGAAAAGTATGGAATGTAGTTGAACGGTTATATATATTCACACTATGAACCCCCGGCATCTAATAATGACCGAACATTTGATTTTCAAATCTGCTGAATATATGTCTTCTAAAACTTATGGACTGTGCGTAAATTATAACATACATAAAGCATGTGTCTGGTTGCAATAACTCAATCCTGTGTTCACATTTATAAGACAATTTATTTTACTGAAATACTAATGGATCTTCGTCGAACCAGCACAAATGTCACCCAAAATAATAGCAATATAGCAGATCTTTAAAAACGACAGCACAAAAAACAACAATTTAAGACGGTTAAAGTAATACAATCTTGAACGACTCCGGATTGAATAATGCAGTGTTGCAATTATGTTAAAGGAAGATAATTCATTTCAATTTTCCAGACAAAATCATTTCAACAAAATGCAGAAAAAATATACGAAATGCATTTGATTTATTTTCACAAAGTGAAGAAATCAACTGCATTATAAATCAAATTTTAACGCATACTTTTCAGCGCCTGATATATCTGATATATTTAGTAACAGGGTTTGCTACCAATTTTGCAAATTTTGATTACTCATCAAGAATAAAATATTTAAAACACCACTGATAACCTTATTTATTTGAATCAAGAGTTTGGGTTGTCATGTTTAGTGTCATCTGCCTCTTTTTTCAACATTATATCAAATTTTTCGGAACATAGGTATGCTGTCTTTACAATTAACCGAGGTATAAAGTGTTTCTTCATCTTATCATTAATTTTTTCTTTGCATTTCACTGGTGAATGTGCAGTTTTAGTTATACGTGTATTATTTATCTACTTTTAACTGTGATACTTGCTTTACATATTACATTAAAATGCAAGATTTTGATTTGCTAATACGAGGGAGATAATAAATCTCTTCAATGGCTAAGCGGAGGACACTTTTTTAAATGTCACCCTCTCGTACAGACCATCAAAAATCGTTAATTTAAAGGACAATGAACAAAATTTACATCGATTAATTTAAGACAATGTTCAAGTTTTATGTTTTGGCCCCAGAACTTTTTTTGCAAAGACTGTCAACATAAACAAAACATTTTGCTTCTCCTCTGTTTTTTATCTTCTAATAACTGTAACAGTTTTCTATGCCTAATGTCATAGTTCAGTACATTGTAGTTTCCATTTAAAATTTAACAATACAAGACAGTAACTATTGAACATTCAGTACTAATGAAT
Source organism: Mytilus galloprovincialis (assembly GCA_037788925.1). Taxonomy (NCBI): domain Eukaryota; kingdom Metazoa; phylum Mollusca; class Bivalvia; order Mytilida; family Mytilidae; genus Mytilus; species Mytilus galloprovincialis. Next base: position 238,487 of record JAWDJN010000033.1, read on the forward strand.
CGAATAACACATAGATTGTGATATTGCCGATTGAAACCCTATAAAGAGCATGTTTTTCGAAGGATCACAATCTTCTTTTTAACCTTTTCATATATGTGCTATTTATACTAGATTACACCTGCGAGTGGTTGTAAGTATTTGAACTGTTGTAGAATGAACGTTATAAAAGGTTTAATTAATGGAGAATAGCAGGAAAGGTATCAAAAGTATAGGTACTTGGGGACAGGACAATTTGTTTTAGCCCAATCCAATCCAATCCGTTTTAAATTTGTTTTCTTTAATTTTGCGTTAGGGTTTTTTGTTTTTTGTTTTTGTACTATATATTAACACTCAGAAACGTCCCCATCCTCCTCAAACGTGTCCACATGACGTCACTGAACTGCAAAACATGTCTAAATGTAAAAGGGTGCCAAAGTGTGTCATTTGTATAAACACAGAAACGTGTCCTTTCCCCCCAAACGTGTCCATATCAAGATTATTTCTTTGACTTTTACTGGAACAATCATATGTGTTCATAAATAAAGGCAACAGTAGTATACCGCTGTTCAAACTCATAAATCCATGGACAAAAAACAAAATCGGGGTAACAAACTAAAACTGAGGGAAACGCATAAATATAAGAGGAGAACAACGACACAACACTACAATGTAACTAACACACACAGAAACGGACCAAGCATCAGACAAAATCCCACGAGAATAACAAATATAACATCAAAACCAAATACATGAATTTGGAATAGACAAGTACCGTGACACGTCTTATCGCAAAATCAATTTACACTCAAAATAAGAGAAAACAAACGACGCAACGTTGAATTGTAACACACACAGAAACGAACTATAATATAACAATGGCCATATTCCTGACTTGGTACAAGACATTTTTAAAGGAAAAAATGGTGGGTTGAACCTGGTTTTGTGGCATGCCAAACCTCGCACTTTAATGGCAATGTTAAATATAACATAGAAATGACAACATAATATTACAGGACTACAATACAAATAAATAGGAACACGTATTAGACAAAGAAACACATGATTAATGAATAACAAAAAGCATCAGGTTTACAATTTAATACGCCAAAAACGCGCCTCGTCCACACAAGACTCACCAGTGACGCCCAGATATAAAAGATCGAAAGCGAAAAAAAGTACAAAAAAGTACAAAGTTGTACAGCACTGAAGATCAAAAGTTGAAAAAGGTTGTGTCAAATACGGCTAAGTTTGTATGCTTGGGATAAGAACATCCTAATTATTTAGAACAATTAATGTTATTGCAAACAGTAAATTTTATCAAATGATTATAACAGATATACATAATGAAACTGAAGTATTAACTCATTACATAAAACAAACACGAATACATAATGAATTACCAACACAGAATAGACACACCCGACTCAGTCCAGGCCTCAACGCAGTAAATTATGAAAAAGACGTCACATACGATGGTGAAAAGGCATTAAAAATTACGTCACATACGATGGTGAAAAGGCATTATGAAATTTCTGAAACAGCAGAAAAATTACGTCACATATGAAAAACTATATCTCAAAAGTAAGATAGAATTAGGATTGATTAAAGATTAAAATAGAACTATATGTGCAGTTTGTTATGAATCCAACTTCAAACGTAAATTATCGTACAGATTATGTTGACCAAAATTAAATCTAATAAATGACGGCGGTGATTAATTTTTGTTTCCATAACACATAAATATAATAGAAAAGACGTCAACACATTTGACAAAATCCGATGAGAATTACAAATATAACATTAAACTAAATACATGAGTTTGAGATAGACAAGTACCGTAACACGTCTTATAGTAATGTGAATTCACACTCAGCAAAACAGTCACAATCGGGAATAAGTCACGTTTGGTAATTAAAAGATTAGACGACATAATGACAAACCACAATCTACCATGTGGTAAAAATGTCCTTAGCTAGTTTGGTTAAACACACATCGTATGGATTCACCAATTCGTGATGGTGTCCATAAAATTTACGGAGTGTCAATTTTAATCTGTCCTCCTCATAACTTTGTTGGAGAAGTTTCTGCGTAAGTAGCACACTCCTGTATATGAAGTCCGTATAGTGTGAACAAGCACGTGAATAACGTATCAATTGTGATATGTAAACACCATACGAAGGGGCAGATGGTATCATAAATTCGTATTGAAATATAGAAATGCATTACATTGAATTAGGTCTTTTTCTAAACCGGCATTTTAACCTAATTTGAAAGGGGGCGTCATTTATTCGATTGTTTTCAACAAACACCCATTTTGTCCCTATGCATATACCCTTATTGTCTAGTGACAGATCAAAATTCACCGATTCCGACGGCCTCTGTAATATAAAGGAAAACAAAAGATTGTTATTCTAATGTTCCGTAAAAATAAAGCGGTCGTTCTCCGCTCCCAAAAATTATTATTTAATTCCGAGTCCGATTAGTGTAAATTCCTAGCAGCCGTACACATTGAGGCCCAATCCCAAATTCCCGTAAGAATCAAGGTACAATTCAAGAGTTCCGGCAAATATTCTTCCGCATCTCATTAATATAGAACTTATACCTATAGTATAATAATATTAATAGTATCTATTGTTGTAATTCTGATTATGCATGAACTATTTGCCACTGCAGACGTAATGTCTCTTGTTTGCGTGTCTTTAAGTGATGTTCGAAACCCAAAATTTATATTATAAAGCCTTATTATCATTTTAAAATTTCAAGAGTTTTTAAAAATCAGAACTGTGGAAAAATTTGTAAAACGTACGAAATTAATAAAGTAAGGCATCACTGCAGTTTATTAGGTCAACATAATTTACTTGGTAAACAATTAATTTAGTTGTACTAAACTAAATTTTACGATCGCCCTAAAAACTATTGCTAATAAATATCAAGTTTTCCCCCTTTCAACTCTGTGTACTTTTTTAATTTCTGATAATTCTACTCAAAATACTTCACGATTGATGTCTCTTGAATGCAACCTTTTATCTTATTTAGGATCCAACTGATACCCGAAATTAATTCGGTGCCCTGTTATGGGATTGTCGTAATAACATTAACGGTACCAATTTTCCTGCACCAGATGCGCATTTCGACAATATATGTCTCTTAAGTGATGCTCGTGACCAACATATTTGAAATCCAAAGTTTGATATAAAAGATGAAGAGCTATAATCAAAAACGTCCAAAAAGTAAAGCCAAATCCGTGAAAGGAATCAGAGCTTGCATGAGGGAGATACATTCCTTAATTTATAATAATTTTTTAACAATTTGTAACAGCAAATTTTAATAACACAAAAAATCCGTATTTTCATGCCAGTACCAAAGTACTGGCTACTGGGCTGGTGATACCCTCGGGGATTTACAGTCCAACAGCAGAGGAATCGACCCAGTGGTAGTAATAACATTAACGGTACCAATTTTCCTGCACCAGATGCGCATTTCGACAATACATGTCTCTTCAGTGATGTTCGTGACCAACATATTTGAAATCCAAAGTTTTATAAAAAAGATGAAGAGTTATAATCAAAAAGGTCCAAAAAGTAAAGCCAAATCCGTGAAAGGAATCATAGCTTTGCATGAGGGAGATACATTCCATAATTTATAATAATTGATAACAATTGGTAACAATTCGTAAATGTTATTGACGTCGCTAATAATTTCGAGACATTTAGGCGTTTTAAACTAGTCAAGTTTTGGCGAATAAGAATTATCGAACACGTTTGGGCAACATTGAATATTACGGACACGTTTTGGGGGAAAAGACACGTTTGGGGAGGACACGTTTGGGAGTGTTACATATATAAAGTGGTATTTGCTATTTACTATCAATTCCAATTTCTATCCACGGTGATCACTGATATGTTACAGATATAGAACCGTTACCACCGTGGAAAGTAAACTAGGAATTGATAGTAAATAGTAATGCACTTTATTTAAAGCATATGTATGATGTATAATCAAAGAATTCAAACAACGTGAAAATAAGTGTTCTGCTGTCATAAAGTACTTATGAAAATTATGTGTAATTTTAACACAGCCATGAACGGAGGTCTTGTCTATGACTAAATGATCTGGTACACCTTTTTTGTAATTTCGGGTCCTCAATGCTCTTCAACTTTGTACTTATTTGGCTTTTTAACTATTTTGTTCTTAGCGTCACTGGTGAGTCTTATATGTACACTAAACGCGCGTCTGGCGTATTCAATTATAATTCTGGTACCTGTGACAGCTATTAAAAGTCCGTTCGATGAAGGAAACAATATCCATACACCTTTATTTTCGTTTTCTTTCCAAAATAACCTAAACTGAATAATCATAAGCGAGAATAAAAAATGTGACTACGCAATTTTCTTATTGGACACAGAGGCATGATGAGTATTTTATTTGTGGAAAGAAGATACACAAAATGAGATAATATAGATAATTGTCAATTAAGAACGATTACAGTTTATTTCCTACATTAATGTTTTCGTTAATTCCCTATATTAATGTATTCGTTTATTCCACATCTTTATGTATTCTACATTTAGTTTGTTGTTATTAAATTAATAAGGGTTACTGTATTTCTGCTATTTATCGAATCAATATATTTATAATATGTATGTTATAGATCTACTTATATTATGCCATTTTTTTTCAATTCGTATCAGTTAACATAAATCTGGTCAAATATTTTGTTACCCAACATGAAAATCGAAATGAAAAACATTTTAGAAGTTCAAAAGAGAAAACCAACGCCCAAACATTTATGGCTGATTACAAAAGACAACCACTGAATTACATGTATTCAAAAACGACTGTAATCTTACTGGTTTTTCAGGGAACTAACTCAGAATAGTCTAAGTTTGTTTATGTAAAGCTGAATGGATGAATATAATCTTTATGTTCTAAAATAAAGTCTTAACTAAATAAACTATAAAAACGATACTTACCTCACCAAGTTTTCTCTATTATCTTAAAGTGTTAAAGTCGAAAGTTTAAAATTAATTAAATTTAGCTTGTTAACTTTATGTTATCATTATATTTTGTTGGCAACCTAACGGGTACGCGAAAATTAAATTGGTTTCCTATATATAGACTGCATTCCTTTCCACAAAGTGTTTTTGCAAGACAAAGACAAAATATCCGGGATTATTTTTAAGTTTTAAAGTTATGAGTTTCCCATTCAACTGCTTCATATAAAAAAAGACAATGACTGACAAATTCAGAAATTTTCCGTATGTAGTAATTATTTAAAGCTACAGACACCTGCTTAGAACAACTTTTATACAATTAAAGATTTAATTTTCAAAAAAAAAGTATTAATCATATAAAATTATGTTTGGTAACATTTTCTCAAACCGTTTACAAAGTTACAAACATATTAGAAATAGTAGTCGTCACAATCGCGTGTTTAATCAGTTTATTTGAAACATAATTCGTCAACAGCTAACCATATTTAATGTCGAAACCAAACTTGAACTGTATTTCGTTAACTGTGACACATGTTCAAATTTGAAAAAAAATTGGTTGAACGGTTTTCAAGTTATTGCACAAAATTATATGTACTGCCAAAAATTAATAACATGATTTTGCAAGAAACCCTAGTTTCAAATTCAGAGAAATGATTCTGATATTGACATTTTAACCTTCTAAAGAAATACATCATTAATGATGTCAAACATGTAGCAATAATTAATTATAATTGGAGCTTCAATACTTATACCGTATAATTGTATTTTTCATCTACGATTTTTGATATTTTCTCCCTTCCGAAATATGTAACTAATTTCTTTATTGTGACCAATAGAACTTTAGCCAAATCATAATCTCGATGTTTATGTGTTATCAATATAAATACAGGTAGAAGATATCTGACTCCAATAGTTATTTTCATAATTATCTGTGGAGCAGCCATATCCGTGGTACTCATCATGAATGTAATACAACACTTTAAAAATAGCAGAAAAATAGGTAAGAAAATACACAAAATTACAAGCTACGAAAACTTATTTCAAAAATAAGAAATGTCTTTTGTTATAATGGTCAGATTTTTTATCTCAAAGTAATAGTATACCAATACGATACTGCCAGTTACGGGGTCAATAAAAACGAGGTTTAAAAATATATATCATACATTTCTGATGGTATTTCGACAGAAATTTCCTATGTTACAAAGTAAGGGAAGAAAAAAGACACAAAAAATGTTATGTCCAGCAACTGTTTGCCTCTAAAAATTTCGAAAGGTCATATCAGTAGTAGAATTGAAAATGAGGTGAATTTGATTTTATTGGTCTTCCCTAATGATAAGCGGACAGTGATTTTCCATCAGTATATTCAAAGCAAACTGAATCCATTAATAGTATATACATATACACGTTCATTGATCTACAAACTGTTAATATCTATAAAATTGAGAATGGAAATGGGGAATGTGTCAAAGAGACAACAACCCTACCAAATAAAAAACAACAGCAGAAGGTCACCAACAGGTCTTCAATGTAGCGAGAAATTCCCGCACCCGGAGGCGTCCTTCAGCTGGCCCCTAAACAAATAGATACTAGTCCAGTGATAATGAACGCCATACTAATTTCCAAATTGTACACAAGAAACTAAAATTAAAATAATACAAGATAATTAATATCTGTAATTTGGCATTGCATGAGGTGATGTGTTTCTCTGGTAAAACTTTCAAAAATGTTTGGTCCTTAATGCTCTTCAACTTCGAATTTAACTGGCCTTTTTAACTTTTTTTGTAATCTAGAGTCAATTATTATTATTTTGTAGACGAAACGCGCGTCTACCGCAAATGCAAAACTAAAATCCTGGAATCTATAATAAGTTTATCTAACTGTTTATGACGTCTTTTTACTAAAATCTTTGGATGTTGGATGTGTACCGATTGATTACTTCGTCTTAGATGCCTGATTATTTGTTTATTACTGAGTAGTAGTTGTTATTGGCTTCAGCTAGCTGTCGGTAAATGCGAGTACTCTCAGATAAGTACGCAGTGTCTTATTGTTGTTGATATTAGGGCAAGTCTACTCTGTGTTTTATCAGATGTATTTCAATTTGTAACTATCTGATTCTTTTTCAACTGATTTTTATAGGTCGTTCTTTTGCTCATACTGTTACACCACTGTTCCAGCTGTTTAGACGGATGTATTGTAAACCGTCACATTCTGTATATTTATAGATTATCGTTGATCATCTCAACGAAATGGATTTTCTCGCTTGAGCGAGTTCTATAACAAGAAAATGCATGTACCAAGTCATATTATTACAGTTGTTTTTCATTCGTTTGATGTATCTGAGCTTTTGATTTTGGACTCTCCGTTTAAAATTTCCTCAGATTTCGGTAATTTTTGTTATTTTGATTATTTGTTAAACCTTACTTACTTACACCAATAGTAATGCCAAACTAATTGGTTTTTTTCAGCACGGCAAGACATAATAAGAAAACATTCCACCATTGATAACCAAGCTATTGTCTCATACAGGGTAAGTATTGGGCAATTGTTTTCACGCGTTTTTTTTTATGATTGACTGATTTGCCTGCTGCCGAGAGTTCTATGCAATTTTTAGACCGTGATTCTAAAATTGCACATGATAATTTATATTTCAAGGTTTATAACTACAGAGACTACTTAATTTTGTGGTTGTCTTTTCTAATTCCATCGATGTAGTTGGCTCCAGCTACAGAAGGTTATATTTTTCACATGTTAACGTCAATACATCATGTATTGGAAACAGCAAAAAATCACGAAATACAATCTCAAATTGAAGATTACACCTATTGAAACAAAACTGAACTCAATTACCTGTTTGTGATTAAAATTAAGAAACAAAAGACTTTTTTCATAATACTGACCTTGACTCCGGTTTAAATAACTTTTCCTTCAAAACGATTTTTTTTGTGCGCGCTCTTGAGTGTCAGATTTTTATATATTTACCTTATGTGCATACGATACAGTTACAGGGTAGGTAATGCCGTTGCTTATGTAAATTGTTATTTTGCGACGTCGAACTAAGACTTTTAGGAAAAAGATTCAGTTTTCGACTGATTTTTATCATTCAAACTTATCTTACTTGAAAACGAGTTCGTGAACCCCTCTGTTTTGAAATGCAATATGGTTTGATTACGTAAGAAGATTATGTTTGCCAATTTTCCTGAACACGTTAATAGTACAATTTTTTAAACTTGATAAATATACAGCCAAAAATTACGTTTTTCTACTACATTCGTGTACATTTAAAAAATAAGAGATATTTGAAAAACAAATTGCACAAATTTAAAGTCATATGAAACCTCAAATTCAAAAAAAAAATTAATATGCATATGTTTTTGATAACTAAATGGATAGTTTTTATTATATAACTTATGTACATATACTTTCTTCTGAAGAAAATTCTTGAATTTGTCCACATTTAAAAGAAGTTAACTTTTTTTAATTTCCTTCCAGGAAGCAATTCGCCGACATATTTTCCGTATGTATATTGACCTTAGCGTGACCCTCCTCGTAAAAATCTGATGATCGCAATACGCATGGATCTGTCAATAAAATAAACAATTATCAGATTGTACATGTTAAACACGTGCTCAATACCCATGATTTTTTGTTGACTAGAAGGGGACAATTGGTAAACTTCGGCTTCAAAACACGGGTTTTAATTAGAAGCCATATTTGTTAAATTTTAACAGACAGAGAAAAAATGACGATTATACGATATATTTGCGTAAATAATGATAAAATTGTGCACAGAAGACTAAGTTTATGATAAATACATGCAGCTGAAGGACGCCTCCGGGTGCGGGAGTTTCTCGCTACATTGAAGACCCATTGGTGGCCTTCGGCTGTTGTCTGTTCTATGATCGGGTTGCTGTCGCTTTGACATATTCCCCATTTCCTTTCTTAATTTTATTGGTTCAAGAATTGGATTAACATTATTTTTCACAAGTCAATCGTGTCATATGACTTTAAAGGACATTTATTTTTTTTTAAAGTGAAAATGTCCTTATTAAAATTTAATATATATTAAAAATTTAAAGACATTTAAATTGCTTTAAATAATATATTTGATATATATTAAATTTTAATAAGGACATTGAAGACATTAACTGTCCCTTTGGTATCTTTCGTCCCTCTTTTATATTAAACAGAATTAACTAATAATTTAACAGAAAACAGCTGGTGTTTATCTTTTAAATCAAAACAAGTTTTTTCAAGGAAAAAAATCCGAATTTTTAGCAAATATATAAAACTTCGACCTCATTTAACTCAAAAAGTAGCACATGAAGGTATATTTTTTATTACGAATTTGATTAAATCAGGCAAAAAGTAGCCTATATTTAAATTGTCAGCAAAATGTCAATATGGGATCAAAACTGTATCGTATTTTCTTACATATTGAGCTCGTTTTCTTACTATTTACCTTATACTTACCAAATGATTTCAATATTGTAGCAAAGAGCTGGTCAGGAATTTACAGACATTACGCTGAATCAAACAGACAGGGAAAGAACACTCACTATTGAAGACGATTGATTGTCTCCCTTTGGTATCATCCGCATTTTTTTATTATTGTAAATTATTTACAAAAAACAAGTATATCTTCTGTGAGATATTATAATTTTTAATTAAAGATAATTATTGAACATAATTCAAAATTGTGTCTAGAAGGCTGTCATCTTTGATTATGCTAACTAACTAACGAACTTATTAATTAAGTGGATTGATGGCAACACTTAATACAAATCTGGGTTTGCGTTACTCAATCTTTCTGTAATATAGCATAAAACCTTTGGAATTGTTATTGAGGTCTTGATATGTCAGGTTTGTTATAAGCTCGACACAGATTCTTTGTTCTCAATTTCTTTCAATCTTTTTGTTTCCATTGAATATGTACATATGTACATATATATTTAAGTACGTCTGAACCAGTGCAGGCGATTTGGTGTCACGATATCTCAGTATCATGGGTTCGAATCCCGGTGAGAGAAGAACAAAAAATTTGCAAAAGCAGATTTACAGATCTAACATTGTTGGGTTGATGTTTAGACGAGTTGTATATACAGAATGTACACATCCATGTATCACCATCACTGCTGGTAATCCGATGGATAAATCTGTTGTAGAGTTGTCACTGGTTCAGACGTACTTATAAATATAATTATTTCTGTGACTGTATCTAACATTAATTTGAAGGATCCTTTACTATAGATAATTTAGCTGATCTGTATAAATAACACCTCCATGCCTTTTATATCATGTATTGTAGTACGACGCTAGATTAAAACTGACGTGGAAAGGTAACACCCGGCCACCGAAAGCTTCATTTTAATGAAGCCCAGGTGGTCGTGTGGTTTAGCGCGCCGGCTACAGTGCAGGCGATTTGGTGTCACGATATCTCAGTAGCATGGGTTCGAATCCCGGTGAGGGAAGAACAAAAAAGTTGCTTTCGCAAATTTACAGATCTAACATTGTTGGGTGATGTTTAGACGAGTTGAGAAAAACATCTAAGTGACAGTAAATATCAAGTAACATACAAGAGGCCCCTCATGGGTGTGTGTCAAATATTCACATTTTTTTTGGCCAAAATAATCACAGAATCATTAAAAAAAACCAAGATAATCAAATAATCAAAACTACAGTCTTAAATTATCAAATTATCCAATAATCATGATATATTTGGTCTTTTAATCAAATATTCACTTTAAAAAGGCCAAGTAATCACATAATCAAAACTCCCTTGAGGAGGCTCGTACAAAAGTCGTTTCAAATCTGATATAATTCCGAGGTAGCACAACATTATTTTCCAGGGAGAGGATACCCAATTATCGCTTTATTCCAAAACCTAACACCTGTAATATGCATAAATGTCAGGATATGGACTTCGACAATACTGACAAATAATTTTGACGCACATGGATATGTTTCATTTGTGAAAGTCGAGTAGTAAGTATTCCATTCGTTAATGTGGCTGTTGACGGGCCTGATACATTTCCACATTTTTTTAAGTTGCAATTTACTTTATCGCAAAATTTGATACAGTTTTATAAAATGTATAGTTGTCAATTTCTATGTCGTTTGGTCTGCTGTTGAGAGTTGCTTCAAATGCAATTATACCACAACTTTATATTTTTACACATACTACATTTACCCGCAATATACATTGTACATAACGTGGAGGTAAGACAGTTAAAACAATAGTAAGATGTTTGTACATAGAGGTTATCTGATTCTTTGAAAAAATCAAGACATTCTGCACATGAATATGACTTGAGTTGTTTAAGATTAGGCTAGTTTTCCAGAGTACCTCCGAAGACTGTCAAGAGTGATAAATCAAACAATAATATAAATAGATGGACAAAACCTGTGTGGTTGTGTAATTATGATTGTTTAGGTCTATTTGATTTCAAGTCATAGACATACAATGTTAATCTTTGTGATGTTTTTTTTCTTAATATGAATGACATTTTGTTGGTCGAATAATTCTTTTTTCATTTAAATAGCTGAACACGATTTGGAATTTCATGTAAGGGTTACATGAATACGGATTCAAAAGAAGTTAAATTAAATCATTGACTTGCAAATCAATAACCTTTGCTATGTGTTTTTTTTTATAATAATATGTTGACCAAGTTGGGCTTAACTGACTGCTAAGTGCGAAATGAAATTTTAGTATTTCATTTTGAGAAATGTTTTGAACAAAAAAACTTTTTTTACTCTAAACGGCAGATATCGCACCTTTAATGTAGGCATATGAGCTTTATGTCATAAATTCTACTAAGTATTGAAGCACGTGAAGCAATAGTGATTATATAGTTTGTAGTTAATTGTGGACAAGAGTTTCACATTTAAGAAAACGTAGTATAAATTTTGTGGACTTTTAAAACGTCTATTCTATTGATATATGTATTGCATTATTTTGTAGTATTATTCTATTTATTTTACAGAAAATGAGAATAGCAGTTTTAAATTTCAATTTTTATAACGGAATGTCATGAAAGTGAGAGGGTTAGCGCTATAAAACCAGGTTTAATCCACTATTTTTTACATTTGAAAATGCCTGTACCAAGTCAGGAATATGACAGTTCTTGTCCATTCGTTTTTTATGCGTTTTGTTATTTGATTTTGCCATGTGATTATGGACTTTCCGAATTGATTTTCCTCTAAGTTCAGTATTTTTGTGATTCTACTTTTTATAAATTAGAATTGTACAGAAGATAGTTTATGCTTCCTAATGGGCATATTATATAAACTTGTGTAATAACACTGTTCTAATTTGATTTTATTAAAATATGTAAATGTATTATAACGGTGTTGTTGTGCATTTCTTTATTTCAAATTTTACTATCATTTAACGACTTACATATAGAAAGATCTTTGGTTAAATGTGTGACTTTAGAGTGACTCTATATGCAGAGTCTGAATTCTGTCATTTACAGTTCTTACTAATACGTTTCACTCATTGATAAACGCATTTTATTTCAGAATTGCTTGAATTTGAGAAGTGTGTTATTTATTCATTTATAATACAGTTCTCTTTAGGAAATTAAAGATAATCTCCATCTTACTTTTTTCTGCTAAGATCGTTCCTGAACATTTTGACAGTCTGTTTTGATTAAAGTCAATTTATTTTATGTATCTCTTGTTAAACTCGAAAAAAGTTTCTCGTCTTCGCAGTTGAATCATTTTCTAATATAAGTAATTGATATAAAATTATGGTTTGTGATTTAAAGTAAGACAATAAAGTCGATAGACAAGATAAGATTTTAAAAGAAACAAAACCTCACGCATTGCATGCAAGTCAGGATTCTACTTCGTCAAAAATATCTCCCCATTACGCCAGTTCAGAAATTGAAGCCATTGTAGGGATGACGCGCTGCCAATTTTGCTCTTGAAAACCGATAAATTTATCCACGTAGCACCATTACGATCCTTATATGTCGGTTGTATTTTAAAAGAAAAATGTATCTACTAGCCAATGAGTATCAGTTAATGATCTTGTCTGCTTTGATTCAACTTAAAACTATTGTCTGATCGGTTTTCAGGTGGAATTATTGAAAATTCATAAAAAATTCAAAAACATTCTAATTGAATATTTCGTGGAAGGGCAGACTAGATTTTTTTAGTAGTTGAAGACTATAAACCTTAGTTATCACATACAAAAAGTTATTAATTTTCGAAGATATGCATTTTCATCATCCAACTTGAAAGACTGTCGTCAAGTACTTTTAGTAAAAAAATAGCTATTCGAACACACCTAGTACTCTGTTTTTGTGATTCATTAGATAGGTATTTCACTTGACCCATATATTTCATCTTTTAGTACTGTGACTTTTTTATGTTTTAAGTCAACCTGTAGCTTTGATATATAAAAATGATAGAATCTGAAGCGAGATGACGTATCAAATATTCTTGCTTTGTACGATTTCAAGACAAAATATTCAACTCAAACACGCCCTAACAAAAAAAGGTGCCCTCGATTTTCACTTTTCGTCACAATTATTAACCATTTTTTGGATTGTTTTCTTGAGTCACATAATGGATGGGCAGATACGAAAATTACTGAGCTAATAGATTTATATGTTCTCCGTTTGTGGTAATTTTTTTAAGAAAAAACGGAGGTTATGCATTTTCTACATCCAACTTGATAGATACCCATGTCGTCGACTTGATATAATTGTTCTGCTTAACTATGTAATAGATTTATTGAAAACTATGCAAATGGTGTTTTTAAAATAAAACACGCCGTAATTGTAAAGAAAATTGTCATTTTATTTGTTTCTATTAACTTTTAAAAATTTTGTTACTATAGTTAATATTACAGTAAGCAATTATTGCCTTCTCTAACAAAGAGCTTCGATTCTTTTGTTCTATTTTAACTGGGTTTCCACCTGTTGCAAGGTATAAAATAGGGTTCACAGCTGGCCATTGTAAAAAGTAAAATCACAAAAATACTGAACTTAGAGGAAAATCAATTCGAAAAGTCCATAATCACATGGCAAAATCAAATAACAAAACGCTTTCAAAACGAATGGACAAGAACTGTCATATTCCTGGCTTGGTATTTTCAAATGTAGAAAATGGTGGATTAAACCTGGTTTTATAGCGTTAACCCTCTCACTTTGATAACAGTCTCATCAAATTCCGTTATATTTACATTGATGCGTTAACTAAACAGACACAATAAATAAAATAGTCAAAATATGGGTACATCAGTCATCATCGTATAACAATTTTAAAAGGGACAATTTAACAGAAACACAAAAACATCTATCTACAAACACATTCATTTAATTTGTGTGTCTGACGTCAGAAAATTGTATACGTCACATACAATTGTCGTTCAATGTGCATATAAACAATTTTAAAATTTACATAGGCAATGTTAGCATATTGGGTTAAAAAATCAAAAGTACACAGAAACAGTAAAAGTAGCAGAAAGTAAGATATTCCTCTCTCTGTAACTTGTATAATATCCCATTCCAAAATGCATTTCTAATATACTTGAGCATTTATGTAGAACTAATACATTCATTCTATATTGTACGAACTATAAATTTAAAAGAAAAAAGGAAAAAGATGCAAATCATATTTTTTCTAAGATGATGTCTAAAGTTTTGATGACAATGATCGTCCATGTCAGTAACACTACCACATTACGAAGGTACTAGAAATATATTTAACATTACAACAATACAATTGAGAATCGAAACGAGGAATGTGTCAAAGAGACACGAACCCGATCAAAGAGCATAACACAGCCGAAGTCCACAAATGGGTCTATAATACAGCGAGAGGATCTTGTACCCGGAGCCGTGCGTCAGATGGTCTATAAGAAAAACATGTACTAGTTGAGTGATGATGGACGTAATACTACAATCCAAAATATATAAAAGAAATTAAAAATCATACAACTGAAGTCTAACAACGGCCAGAGGGTCCTGTCTTTGGACAGATGCAAAAATGCGATGGGGTTAAACATGTGTTTGAGACCTCAGCCGTCCCGTACACCTCTAATAAATGAAGAAAAACTAAACCCACAACAATACGCACAGTAAAACTCAGTCTAAATGAAGTAAGACTCCGTTGTAATGATAGGTAACACAAGAAACTAAACAAAATGATTATTATACATAAATAAACAAAGGGCTACCAGCAGTAACTGCCAGCACCAGACCTCAACTAAACTGATGGAAAGATTTTGTCTTCATCATATGAATATCAAGCACAAACCGTCCTGTTAGGAACTTAGTATCTGACATCACAAAATATATGAGAAGAACATAACCCGTATCATGCCAACAACTGGTTTTAGAATAGATGTGTTATTTCCGATGCAAAAACCATATAAGTGAATTAATATTCAAGCAAAAAATATGCTATCTTAAATGACCTGACAATAGTATCGTAACTGTATCTCTTTTTAATATGTATGTTTAAAGGTTTTTGTTAGCTGTTGAGGTGAATAGCAACATTATGTGCTTTGTTAAGAATATTACCATTAAAGATTCGATGTGAAATACCTGAACGTATGAGATGTCTGCATGTTGGTTTATATTCACAAATGATGTCTCTGTACCGATTATAAAATTTAGTAAATATTTAGACTAGTTTGTGATATCGAAAACCCTGGTGTAATAATTTTTCAGTAATACATATTAGATTTCTTCGCTGAAATATGATACATTGTTACATACACGAGCAAATCGTAGAAGTTGAGATATATAAACACCATAAAATGGTGAAAAGGGAACGACACCATCTATATTAAGTAGATAATTAACAATAGGAAATAAAAAAATCATCTCTTTTATCATAAATTTTGGTATTAGGCTTCCCGTTAATGAAATAGATACTTGTGTCACGATCCAGGAAAGGGCAGTGTTCATTGTAAGTATTAGCTTTTTCAAAGTTAGTTCAACAGGATAATTCTCTGTGTCGTCATTATTGAGAGCTAATATATCATCCAAATATCTAAATGTATTATGAAATTTTTGTATCCGATGTTGTTTCAATAGGTCTTTGTTAATTTTAGTCAATGTTATTTGTGTGCATTATACATGATTTTATGCCTTTTCTTCATGAAAAAATTAATATTGTTTGCTTTGAAACTTTTGTGCTTTTCAACTTGAAAAACTGAAGCGTACATTTAACTGTAGTATGAAATAAGAAAAGTTCGTAAATAAAAAAGCTAGATTCAAAATAGATACAGTGGAGATCACTTCTAACCTCTCATTAGAACTGTCAGAATATCTGTCATAGAACTGTTCTAACCTGTCCTAGAATAGTTCTACCTAGAACTGTTCTAAGTAGAACTGTCAGAATCAGTTCTAGGTAGAACTGACTAAATCAGTTCTAGGTAGAACTGTCAGGATCAGTTCTAGGGTAGAACTGTCTAAATCAGTTCTAACCGTAGAACTGTCCAAATCAGTTCGAAACGTAGAACTGTCAGCAGAACTGACTAAATCAATCAGGACTGTAGAACAGTTCTAAATGACGTCACTGTAGTAAGGGCACTTTAGAATTTAGAAGAAATAAATCACTTCCAATTACTTTGCTATTAATATAATAGCAGATTTTCTATATTTTTTACTGATCAAACGTTACATGTACAAATATTTTCTTCTTCTTCTTCTGATATACAGTTACAGCTTCATTGATTGAAGATTACGAACTGTTGCATGCGCGGAGTATATGATTAAAAATATGTACAAAAATTTATCTTTAAATTTGTAGAATACTTGGTGATATTTACATGAAAGAAAACAACAAGTGATTAAAAAATATGTACATTGTTATTCATAGAATTAAATTATGTTGAAGTGAATAGAAGGTTATCCAACTCATCGGAGAAATATTTTTATAAGATTGCATAGGAAACAGGAAACATCATTGTTTACGTTTCTTCGTTCCCCGTTTTTAACAGTCTCTTCATAAATATAACTCTGCATTTGATTCATGGAATTTTAATCGTAATTTACCTTGTTTGCCTTGGATTTACATTCATTTAAGATTCTGTTTTGACAAATGTTCAAAGGAATATTGTACAGTGAATGAATTATGGGATATTAATGTATGTATGTACTGCGAGATTCCGCCAGTATAGACGCACCCCTTGATTGACTGCAAGGGTACAGCGGATCCATGTACACTCCCTAAGGATTAATGGAGATGTGTCCTTTACAATATTAACCCACCACCAGAGCAATCCCCATCCCAAACCGCCCAAGAGAGCATGTAGGACACCGGGAAGTCTGTTATTATGGTGGAGGAAGCCGAAGTACTCGGAGAGATTTCAGAAGATTCATCTCCAGGTCAAGCTGGGAATAACTTTGACCTACCGAGGCCCCCGAAGCATCCAAGCTAGTTTAAACTCCGGTCTGGATACCAGAGATGTGTGTGAGAGGGTGAAAATCACCCTTCTGATGTACTGACATTTTTAGCATCCCGAGTGAGGATCGAACTCGGGATCTTCAGCACTATAGCCATAGGTCTTAACCACTAGACCACGAACTCACTAATGAAACAAAGTGTTGTATTATAACGTAAAAAAACTATATACATTTGCACCATCTCGTCAATTTAGCCAGACTTATCCATAACGATTATAAATTATATCTGGGAGTCTAGAACTCAGAAAAATATACTCATCTGAACATGAATGAAACATTTTCCCCTGGACGTTCGGCTACAAACAAAATCATGCATTTTTGTTTGCCTTCTTCAAATTATATTAACAGTATACTATTCCAAGAAGAGAACTTCCCATACATGTAATTTTTATTTTAAAATAAAGTATATGAATCAGTCATGTGAGTGTTGGATGATGCCGTAAAATAGTTTTGTTTAAAAAAAAAAAACATTACAAATCTGAGACTACTATATAGTAGTTTCAGCATAAACTAACGGACTTAAAAAGTCACTTTAGTGACGGTTCATTATTATGGATACAGAGAGGAAATAACGGCGCGCTAAATTTTTAGATATAGTATAAATTGTCTGCCATTACTGGATATCACACAGTTTCCCGTAAAAATTTGACGTCATAAAACAAAATTTCTAACGCCACAATGGAAAAGTGATTGTTGTATGCTTCAAAAGTTCAAGAGGCCGGGTCAGCCAGAATTAGCAATAAGGTGTATTGTGTTCCAAAGTTGGTGTCATTTTTATCATACGATCCGTCCTGACATAGAAATATTATTGGTTTACAATGACTGAGGCCATATATATTTACATGATAAGTGTAAATAAGTTCAGTTTTGGTTGATGCAGGTGGTCAAATAATTTTCTTAAAACGACTCAGTCTGATACATGTATATCGAAACTACTGAAATTTGTTTACAATTCAATATTTTGAATAAAAAGACAATGAAAGAGGACTTGCAGAAAATTGCTGGTACTCTAAATTGATGTGGAAATTTTTTTGTAGCCAAAGTGTTACAATATTGCTGTCATTTGAATTATACAATCCATCCTGATATGTAACTATAAGTGATTTACTATGCGGCTATATATATATATATATATATATATATATATATATATATATATATATATATATATATATATATATATATATATTAAGATTTACATTATGGTCAGTTTTGGTTGATGCTGTCACATATGGTCAGTTTTGTTTGATGTGGTCAAATATGGTCAGTTTTGGTTGATGCTGTCAAATATGGTCAGTTTTGATTGATGCAGACAAATAATTTTGTTACATGAGTCAGTCTGAGGTATGAAAACTACTGATATTTGTTTCTGATGCGATATTTTGAAAAATAGGAAATGCTGGCACCCTTAATTGATGCGGAAAAAAATTTGTGGTCATTGATTTCCAATATTGCAGTTATTTATATACTACAGTCCCTCTCGACCTAAAATTATAACTGAATTGCTGTGCAGCTATATAGATTTACATAATAAAAAGCAAATATGGTAAGTTTTGGTTGATGCAGTCAAAAGATTTTATTACACGACTCAGTCTGAAGTATAAAAACTACTGATATTTGTTTATTGTTATAAAGTTCACCTCACTTTATTACCGTATATCATCTGTTACAGTAATTATAATTGACAGATCAGCAACTCTCACATGTCTGCACATTCTTAAATAAACATGTAATTAAATAGATCAATTGAAGTTCTTATACACATGTTGTCATTCTGTAGTCTGACCATCAAACGATGTACTTGTTAATAAATTAGTTATAGAAACTGGATTGTATCATTACATAGCAAATATATTACACATTTTGGCGACGAGGAAAAAACTGAATATTAAAATAAATGTGAATTTCTACAAGTGACAATGCCGACTTACGGGAAATTAGACTCTTTTGATGAATCCGAAGATTGGACACAATATGTAGAACGTATGGAACATTATTTTAATGCTAATGAGATAGACGAAGAAGACCAGAAAAGGGATATTTTCTTAAGTGTATGTGGGAAGAATACCTACAAAGTAATAAGGGATTTATTAGCACCAGCCAAACCAGGAACGAAATCATTGGCCGATTTAACAAAACTAGTGAAGGACCACCGAGATCCAGTACCATCAGAAATCATTCAGAGATTTAAATTTAACAGTAGGATAAGACACAGCGATGAGTCAGTGAGGACATTTATTGCAGCACTAAGAAGTCTGACAGAACACTGTAATTATGGTGACACGTTAAACGCAATGTTACGTGACAGGTTAGTCGTCGGGATAAAGAGTGACCGCATACAGAGCAGGCTGTTAGCAGAGCCGAATTTAACATTTGAAAAGGCATTGGAAATTGCTACCGCTATGGAGACTGCAGAGAAGAATGCACAGGAAAGATAGAAATACTGTTTCAAGCGAAAGGTTAGTTGATTAATTTGTATCTCTGTGTCTATATTTATTTCTCACTTGCAACCTAAAAATTTAGCCGAATTCTGTACCGTATTACTGTATGCTTGGGATCACAAGAAAATAAATATAACTGCGTATTAAAAATGCATCTCATTCTGATTTTAGTTGTTTGTGGCGAACACAGATAAAAGTCTGGCACGACCTCTGAAAATCAAAAAAGTAAAAAAACAGATAGTATGAAAGGACAATTAAAAATCGCTGGTAAAAGTAGAACTTTTCGTTTGAAAAATATATTGGTCAGCAATTGTGATCTGTCTCGTCTCACTTTGCGTCCGTCTGTCCGCCCGTCTATCTGTAGATTGTTGACAGGTGTGGATTAAGGCGGTTTCAGCTTGAAACTTTAATTCCTCGCTAATTTTAACACACAATAGTTCGAGATAACTACATTTCACCCCTTTAGAAGAATATTTCAATAATTTTACCTAACAAAACCTCCAATTTTTTTTCGCCTCGCCCCGCTCGGCGAAAATAAAAATTTGCGCCCCCCCCCCCCCCCCCCCTAACTGGAAATCATCGATCCGCCCCTGGATAATCACAGAGAATTTAAATCACGTTTTAAACCACGTGCTCATTTCATGGAGCAGGATGAAAGTAGTGAAAGTGAAAATGAAGTTTACTCAGTTTTTCATTTTGGAAATAAATCTAATGAGGCATACAAAGTGCAAATCAATGTAAATGAATGTGAAATAGCCATGGAAATAGATACCGGAGCGTCAGTTTATATCATGAGCGAGGATACTTACAAGGAATACAAGTCGAAATTCAGAATCGAACCGACAAGTGCTAAACTCCGAACCTACATGGGAGAGCAGATTCCTGTAATAGGACGTGCAATCGTCAATGTCAATTACAAAAAGGAAAGCGCAAAATTACCGTTACTGATAGTGAAGCGTAAAGGTCCGAATTTACTTGGCCGAGACTGGTTGAACAAACTCCAACTGGATTGGAAGGATATTTTCTCCGTCGTTGGAAGTGATAATCAATCAAGTGATTTGAATGTGATCTTGGAAGCAAATAAGGAGGTTTTCAAAGATGAACTTGGAACTGTAAAAGGCATGAAAGCCAAGATTTATGTTGATGAGAGTGCCGTACCGAAATATTTCATGGCTCGCCCTTTGCCGTATGCGTTGAAGGATAAAGTGGAGATTGAACTTGAACGTCTTGAGATTCACACAAGGAGGGTCAGATTCAGCAAGTGGAATTTTCCGACTGGGCCGCTCCGATAGTACCTGTAGTTAAGGAGAACAGATCTATAAGAATTTGTGGTGACTACAAGGTAACCGTTAATGCCGTTTCAAAGTTGGATAATTATCCTATTCCTAAAACAGAGGATTTATACGCAACGCTTGGAGGAGGACAAGAATATACAAAATTGGATTTAAACCAAGCATATCAACAGATTGAACTTGATGAGGACAGTAAGAGGTATGTGACTATAAACACGCATAAGGGTTTATTCAGATACAATAGACTTCCGTATGGTGTAGCGTCCAGCCCAGGTATTTTCCAAAGAACACTTGAAAATGTTGTTCAAGGTATAGCCAATGTTTTGGTTCGAGTAGATGATATACTGATAACGGGTAAAACAAGGGAGGAACATCTTAATACTCTTTCTGAGGTATTGTCTAGATTTAAGAGAATCGGAATTCGGTTAAAGAAACAGAAGTGTGTGTTCATGGCCGAAGAAGTTGTTTATTTGGGATTTAAAATAAACAAACACGGAATATATCCAGTGGAAAGTAAAGTTGAGGCGATCGATAAAGCACCAAGTCCGACAAACGTGACAGAACTGAAAGCTTGTCTTGGAATGCTGAACTATTACAATAGATTCTTAGCGAATTTGTCTCACTTGTTAAAGCCGCTACATGTACTTCTACAGAAAGACACAAAATGGAGTTGGAAAAAAGAACAGGAAAAAGCGTTCATAGAGTCAAAACAGCTGTTGAAATCCGCATCAGTACTTGTACATTTCGATCCGAAAAAGAAATTAATATTAGCATGTGATGCATCACCATATGGATTAGGCGCCGTACTTTCGCATAAAATGGACGACGGCAGCGACAAACCAATAGCTTATACATATCGAACACTTACATCAGCAGAGAAGAATTATTCCGTTCTTGAGAAGGAGAGTCTAGCCATAATATTTGGTATCAAGAAATTTCATCAATATTTGTATGGACACCCCGTTACAATCATAACTGATCACAAGCCGCTCATATGTTTATTTCGAGAAGATAAACCTATACCTAAAAGGCCGCATCTCGAATTCAAAGGTGGGCACTGACTTTAGCTGCATATGAGTACACGATTGTATACAAAGAAGGGAGTTTGAATGGTAATGCGGATGGACTAAGTAGACTACCGCTGAAAACAAACATTGAAAAGACACCAACGACAGGTGATACTATATTATTAATGGAACATTTATCCACTACGCCAGTTGATGCTAAACAAATTCAAAAATGGACACGCAAGGACACAATACTGTCTATGGTGCTTAGATATATTTTGAATGGATGGCCGTCAAAATGTCACAGTGAAGACATATATATAAGACCGTATTATAGTAGAAAAAATGAACTGTGTAGTCAGGACGGATGCATATTGTGGGGAGGAAGAGTAATTATACCACAACCAGGACGTGAAGCCATGTTAAATGAATTACACCAAGGACATCCAGGGATTACTAGAATAAAAAGTCTAGCAAGAAGCTATATATGGTGGCCGGGAATGGATAATGACTTGGAATTAACTGTTGTTAATTGTTATAGTTGTCAGGAAAACCGCAAATTACCAGCAGAAGCACCGTTACATCCGTGGGAATATCCGAGCCATCCGTGGTCAAGAATACACATCGACTTTGCAGGACCATTTATGAACAAATCATTTCTAATTATGGTTGATGCGTATTCAAAATGGATAGACATACACGTTATGAATCCTACAACATCCGAAGCTACGATTTCAAAACTTCAACAAACGTTTGCAACACATGGATAATGTGATCTTATTATTAGTGATAATGGAGCCGCATTTACTAGTAAGGAATTCGCCGATTATGTGAAATCCAATGGAATTGAACATCGCACTTCCGCGCCGTGGCATCCAGCTAGTAATGGTTGTGCTGAACGAGCAGTTCAGAGTTTCAAAGAAGGAATGAAGAAAATCAAAGAAGGAATTATCCAGGAAAAGTTGAACCGTTTTCTTTTCAAATACCGTATTACGCCACAAACAACGACAGGACTGGCACCGTCAGAATTGCTAATGAAAAGGAAACTCAAGTCACGTCTAGATTTAGTTTTTACAAATATCGAGAAGCGAGTTCAGGAGAGACACATTATCACGATAAGAAATATGTGAACAGACAAATTAATGTAGGACAGGGAGTATTTGCCCGAAATTTCGCAATTGGTTCAAAGATTAAATGGATTCCAGGAGAAGTTATAAAACAATCAGGACCACTTTCATTTCATATTAAATTGCAAGTTGGACGTGTCATTCGGAGACATATTGACCACATCAGAGTACGAAACTTCGATTGCACAAACAACGAAAATGAAGAAAAATGTGACAATGACAGTGATTTGTTTGAGCCAGAAATAACTATACCGATAAGTACTCCTGAGACCGAACAACCGCAAATCGAGAAACCGTCAAATATAACCGAACAAATGGAACCACGCTATCCGAAGAGAATAAGAAAAGAACCATCGCATTTAAAGGATTTTGTGTTGAAATAAATGGTTGATTTATAAAGAGGCATAATAATCCTCACAACCGTTTGAAGTGCATTAAGTACTTCGCAGTGCATGGGTGTACATATCAATTAGAGTAAGAAATAACAACAAGACCAGTGCGAACATTTTAATTTTTATTTTCATAGTAGGACATTATAGTTTCAGTGCAGACAGACTTTAACGAATGAATCTTTGTGATCTGACATTTTTATTTGTTTTCAAACTGATATGGACTTATCAATCAGTAACCGTGAAAAGACATTAATTTTCTGTAATTAAGTTAATTTGTTTTTAATTTGTTTTTATCTAAGGCCGGAGAAGTGTTATAAAGTTCACCTCACTTTATTACCGTATATCATCTGTTACAGTAATTATAATTGACAGATCAGCAACTCTCACATGTCTGCACATTCTTAAATAAACATGTAATTAAATAGATCAATTGAAGTTCTTATACACATGTTGTCATTCTGTAGTCTGACCATCAAACGATGTACTTGTTAATAAATTGGTTATAGAAACTGGATTGTATCATTACATAGCAAATATATTACATTTATGATTCAATATTTTGAATAAAACGAGGACATGCTCATTGGAGGATCAAGCGGAGGGGGTCTAGGGGTTGGAACCCCACTTTTTTTTTAACATCAATGCATTTGAATGGGAGCATATAGTTGGACACCCCATCCAGCCTTTTAAAAATGGCTGGATCTGCCCCTGCATGCTGGCACTATAAATTGATGCGAACAAATTTTTTTTCCAAAATTGCTGGAACTTGTATATTGCAGTCCCTCTAGACCTTAAATTAAAACTGAAGTACTGTGCAGCTATATAGATTTGCAGAAAGAAAAAGCAAATAATGGCAGTTTAGATTGATGCGGTCAAAAGATTTTTGTTAAAGAGCCAAAAAAGTTGATCAGAAATCTTTTGTTTTGTTTATTCTTAATCCTTAGTCAATTTGAAGTTAAAACATCCTTTCTGAGCATAATGCGACTCATATTACAAATTTCACAGCTCAATTTAAACTGACTGTAATGTAAGCCTTTGATAGAAAATACTTGAAAATCTCATTTTGGACTAGAGAAACATAAACTTTCAATATCAAGATCAGCTTTTGTTGATTTTTCCTTGTTTGTTCTACTGCTTTAAAGACTTTCCACAATTTTTACAATGAGTTTAATAAATAATCCAAGGTATTGAAGAGTCAAGGAATATTGACCCCCCTTTTTTACACCTGGTGTCAGTAATGGGACTATTAACTGATCAAAAGTGCAGTCGCGGTCATTTAACTGTTTTATTTACTATCAGTCAATAAAATTTAAAGTATAAAACTTTCATTTGGGATAATAAATGAGATTTTTGTGAGTTTATGCAGTGTTTATATCAGGCTATGTTACCTGCCATATACATGGTCTGCCGCAATGATATAAGGGGTAAAAATCAAATAATTTCATCAAATCTTCATGACGACATTTTTTTGGGGTAGCAATCGACCTATGTTATGTCTGACACCTAAACAGGTCGTCCGAGGTATGAAAACTACTGGTAAACTGATATTATATTGGTTAATGAGGTCCAATAATTTTGTGATAACGAGCCATCCTGACTCCCGGAATAACAAATGTAAAACAATTCAAATAATAATGCCCCCCCCCCCCCCCCCCCTCTAATACTAACGGCCTAATTCATGTACAAAAATGAAAGAAAAACAAATAATTATGTAACACATCAACAAAAGAAAATCACTGAATTACATGCTCCTACAGGCACATACATGCAGAATATGGCGGGGTTAACAGGTTAAACTTGTTCTCTTGCCGATTATAAATCTGAAATAAAACCGGCAAAATAGCAAATTAAACTCTATATAATTTAAATCGCTTTTTTACCCAAGCCTTTATATTAAGGCAAAGAGTTCTTAAAACTTATATATCAACTCTAGCCGTAGAATTTATAAATCAATTTTAGCCGTAAAATTTATAAATCAATTTTAGCCGTAGAATTTATAAATCAATTCTGGCCTGAATTTTAAGAAACTATGCAAAATGTATTTACGATGAAAAGACCGTGCCAGAGAAAAGTACTTTACCTGAAAGCGATAGCAACAAAGTAGGAAAGAACTTGATAAAAGAGAAAAACAAACAGAAAGACAATACAAGTAATAAAGACTATATATTACACAACTCAAAATAACAATCATTAGAAATTTTGGAGTGAAATAAACAAAATGAACCCTACTGCAGGAAAAAAAAGAAATAGAATATGGTTTTCTTATTTCCTGATTAATTTAAAGACAAAATACAACCAAAAGAAGTCTTTCAAAATACTTGTAAGCTCTTAAAAGACCAACTAGACAATATGCATACTGATTGATAATGACTTGCCCTATAATCTTGATGAAAAACAATCTTTTTTACATTTAACACAGACATAACAATGGAGGAATTTAATAATGCTCTTAAATCTGCAAAATGAAGCAAAACAACAAGAGTAAATAATATATTAAATCACAATTGAAATTCGAAAGGATACAGGAATTTCCTGTTAAACATAATTTTAACATGATTAGAAAACAAGTTCTTTTTCTTTAAATTGATTAGGTCATAGATTTGTTGTATTTAAGGAGATTCTAAAAATTTCTTCAAGGCATCCATCCATGGAATTCAAATTCCTGATGTTCATAAATCCAAAAGTCCATCCCGAAATATTTCAGGACCTCCACAATCCATTTTCAGGACAAATGGAGGTCCTAAATCGAATTTTAGAGGTACTGACATATTCCAGGATAGAATGAAATCGAATTAGACCCCGTTCACACCAGGACATTTTTATCGATTTAAACTAGACCGGTTCACTTTAGATCGGTTTAAGGGCTAATGTGAACGCATTGAATCGATCTTCAATCGGTCTAAACTAAAACACCAAAAGAGGTAGTTTAGTTTGAATCGATCTAAAGTAAACCGATCTTACTTTAGATGTGAACGCAGAGATCGGTTTAAACTAGTACGATTGAATCGAAAATAACGTATGCGCATGTATAGCGGCAAAACTATATCAGAGGTTCGTTGTTTAACCCATATTTCTCTGTTAAAAGACCTTTAAAACAAACTGTAAACATGTTGTCTTCGCCATAGCATAGATTTGCGAAATCTACGTCTTCTTTTCTTATGTTGATTTTTTTCTTTGCAGGAACCGCAGTATTTCCGGCGTCGTGTTGTATAACTTCGTTGCTACAGTTTTTTTTCATCATTAAAGAAAACTGCAATAACACCAGTATCAAAATTTTAAATTGTGATTCAAGAGACACAATAACTTTATCCAATTTTTTTTTCCAAGTGTGTGTATCAGTGTATCAGCACATGAATTTGATAAATCAGTTCTATTTATACACAGTGTTTACAGTTTTACGGGCAAAAAGGTTAGATCGATTGCGTTTTTAATTGTAGTGTGAACGCAGTGGTTCATATTAGACCGATAGAGATCGATATGATTAAAGATAATGTGAACGCTAACTGGTTTTATTTAGATCGATTCAAATTAGATCGATAAAAAAAAATGCTAGTGTGAACAGTGTCTTATAGAGGTCCTGAAGGTTGCACTGCTGTAAATATACACAATGTAGTTTCACAAAGGAACTCCCTTTCCGACTAAAAGAGAAGCCAAAGATAAACCAGAGGGACATTCAAACTAATAGATAGAAAATAAACTGACATCGCAATGGCTAAAAAAAAACGCAAACAGACAAATGACAGTAATCAAGACACATCATATAAAACTAAAGACTAAACAACACGAACTGCACCAAAAACTCAGTTGCTCCTAGATGTAAGTCAAGATATGAGGCAGACTTAACTGTATCTATTTTATCCTTTATGTCTAGTTCAATGGGATAGATGCCTTCAACATAATCACTAAATTTTGAATTATTTAGTGAGAGAAAATCATCTATATATCGGAAAGTAAAGTTAAAGGATATTGCTTACTTCTTTCTTTCTTCCTAAGTAGTTCCTTTTTTAAGTCCTTCTCAAGTCAGCCTCAAAAGAATGAAGGAACAAGTCGGCAAGAAAAGATCACAATGGGTTCCCATGGGAATGCCAATAGTCATAAGCGCCTTTTACTAAATCTAAAACAGAATGGCATAACTGACATTGGCTTCAGAGCTTTCCACCTAATATAAAACAACGTGAGAACATCAGCGGAAATTATGACGGCTGACACAACGTAACCAGTGGGACTCCTTTCGGATCAATCTTGGGTCCAACAATATTTGTCATTTTTATCAACAAATTATCAGAAGTGTGATATGTTAAATGTTTCTATTTGCCGATGATACTTATTTGTTCAGAAAGATTAAATCCGATAATAATGCTATCCTACACAAGCGGATAAAAGTTGACACATACAGTTATCAAATAAAAAAGTAGGAAGGTTGTTTTGGACGTGATAGATATAGAAAAAGATCTTGGTGTGAACAAAGTCATCTGGCATTAGAGAAACATATACAAATCCAAGTAAACAAGTCTAACCAAATAGTCGGTATTATCTGAAGAAAGTTTAAATCATTAGATTACAAATCTTTCTGTCTGTTGTTTAAGTCGCTGGTCAGACCAAAATGTCACATATCAATAGGGTACAGAATCGATATAAAGTGAAAGACATAAAATTCATTAGAATATGTCAAAAGACAAGTAACTATAATGCTATCATACATATATGACATTAGTTGCCAAGAACGACTACAAATAATGAAATTGCCAATACTGTAATTTCGACGAATGCGTGAGAATATATTAAACGATTTCAAAATATTAGCCAAAATATACGACAGTAAACCGACCAACAATCTATTTTCTATAAAGAACAATAATTTAAAATCAACGAACAAAGATGCAAATTTGATGTGCATTAAAACTTCTTTACCAACAATAGTAGGCACATGGTTGCCAGAACATATTTTAACAACCACCAGTGAAAACATTTGAAGAGACTAGACATTAAAAGGGGCATTACCTGTCAAATTTAAGTTCACCGATTCAACTTCATTCTTATATTTAATTCATAGCCATGTAAAACATTTATCCAAATTATATAAAGTCTAAAATAAACAATTTACAAGGCATTAGCTCGATGATATGTAGCTTCGTTTCGTGTGTATCTTAGCCTTGACGCCATCTAATTAATTGTCAAGTTGACATCAGAAGACATCTGATGGTCATATAAGCGATATAAACATAAAAATATATAAATAGAAAGCTGACTCGTGCAATTGGATATTTTATCAGGTCTGTTTAGTTTAATGTTATAGATTAAGAATATATGTTAATCGTCGTTTTTACCTGTATAAGATTGATTTTTTTGTGAATCAAATCAGTCAATCAAATGATTTACTTTTGTTTCACCTTCAATGTTGACATTCTTTTCCTTTAAAAAACCAAACATACACTATGCATGCGTTGTCCATCTCTAGCTAAGTGGTTCACATGAATACGGATTCAATGAGGTCATCTTCAATTTTTCTTAGCTTAATTTGACAAAATTGAACCATACTAGTTGCTAAAAGCGGATTATTATTTAAAGCCTCAGTCACACCTTACCGGATAGCACGAACGGACGTCTAACGAATGTAAATAAAAGTTGTCCGTTGACAAAATTGTTATCCGTTGGGAGTCCGTTGATGTACTGACCTAATAAAACGGACGTGTAACGAATGCATAACGGACACACACCGGATATGCAACGTACGAGAAACGGAAACGTACCGGACACAACGGATGTCTAACGTACATCCAACGGACGAGTACCGCATAAAACGGACACCTAACGGAAGCGTACCGGATGAAATGGACGAACAAGATATACTGAAAAATTAAAGGTTTCAATAATAATACATGTAAATGGCATAAATATTTAAATGTTTCTGTGTAACTGGTTTTGGTTTGTTCTTCCAAATGCCACCAAAGGGCAGTGTCTGGCCTGAATAAGAGCTGCTTGATTGTGAAGACGTGCCCTTACTCTATAAGATTGATTATGAATAATAAAAATTCATGAGCCTTAAGAAATCTGACCAACCAATAATTGGAATTTCTGACGCAAAATTTTCAATTAGCATTTATCCGTTTCAAATCCGTTCACCATCCGTTTTATTCGTTATACGTCCGGTAGAAGTCCGTTTCTCATTCGTTCAACATCCGTTTTATCCGTTAACATCCGGTAGAAGTCCGTTGGTGAATTTATCCTCCAGATCTTCAACGGATGTATAACGGACACGTAACGGATACAAAACGAAAACGAAACGGACGAGTACCGTACAAAACGGACGCCTAACTGGACGTTCAACGGACATTTTATCCGTTGAACGTCCGTAAGGCGTCCGTTTTGTACGGTACAAAATTGGAGTTTCGACAACACAGCTTTTGCGATCATAACGAACGTAGGTAATCGGTTTTAAGACATTGATATGTAAAAACTTGCTCCGTGTTGAAAGCAATGCTGTGAAAGAATTGCAGTTAATTTGCTGTCCAGTAAGTAATACATAATAGCAATTTTTTTCCATGCTAATATTTGAAGTGCATTTCCAGATAATAGAAGGCCTTTTGTAAATTGACACATCACATCTTAAAACAACAGTAGTAGAATTGCTGTCAAAGATCGTATATATTTCACTTGGTTATATTTAAACTAAATGGTATTCACCATCATCAAAAGAGAATGGAAACGGGGAATATGACAAAGTGACAACAACCCGACCACAGAGCGAAAAGCAGCATGAAGCCATTAACCGCTCCCTATTTCTCGTCCCAATGTAGAATACATAAACACATTGAAAAATATAGTTTAACTCAGGTCACATATTTGAGATAGGTAACAGAAGATACTAAGAAAAATGAAAATGATCAACATACATTAACAAAGGACAACTAGCTGTTACTGACTTACCAGCCTCAGACCCCAATTAAACTTATCCTGAATGTTATACAATATTAACAAATATTTAGTAGATTCTGATTTATAATTTCCACAGCTTATGTGATGTTGGTATTAGCATTTATATTTCAATTAAGGTTTAGCAACACATATCATTAACCCGCAGCTTTGAGTCTTGTTTCAAAGATAGAGGAAAACCCTGACAAAACATTTTCAACTTAAATGGACCATCCTACCTGCAGGCTTAATTTTTAATTTTCGATTTGAGGAAAGTTTAAACTTAAATTATTCCTTGATCGTAGAATTGTAAATGGTGCAGTGTTTTTTTTTCAATTCCAGATCAGAGTACGGTAATTAAGATTTACATAAGATTTTAAAAATTTAAAAAGTCAGAACAAAATATCTGGATTGATGAATAGGCAAGAAATTACTCTTTAATGAAAAAATGTAATCACCAAATGCCCATTTATTATGGAATGACCGTTACACAGATGATATCGGATATGTTCCTTACGTCGTAACTATACAATCCTCTGCCCTTTCATGAATGTGACCTACCAAATTAGAGTATTTACCGGATTTGTTATAACATGAGCAACACGACCGGTGTCACATTTGGAGCAGGATCTGCTTACCCCTTCGGAGCACCTGATATCACCCTCAGTTTTTGGTGGGGTTCTTATTGCTTATTCTTTTGTTTTCTTTGTTATGTCATGTGTACTATTGTTTGTCTATTTTTCTTTTCATTTTTAGCCATGGCGTTGTCAGTCTATTTTCTATTTATGAGTTTGACTGTCCGTCTGGTATCTTTCGCCCATCTTTTGGGGAAATTCAGGTGATCAACAAGGAAGTAGCAAGACAATACAGGAAATGGATATGTTTTGAACTTAACGGTTTTTAAAAAAGAATCGAAGATAATTTTGTTTCTGTTTATTATACACCGAAGTCCAGTGTCCAATATTTCACCGGGTTACTGAAAAAATAATTTAAATAAATTACTGTTAATGAGCTCATATATTTCTGTTATAAACATTGGGATTGTATGGGTACGAATTTTGAGATCAGCAGCCTACTATGCCCCCCCCCCCCCCCCCCCCCCTCCTTTCTCATAAATTCTTGAGACAAAGTGAACAACATTTTTCAAACGTCGGGCTTCTCATTTTTTATCCTTATAATCTTGATGTAAATATCATTGTAGTCGGGTTTTATTTTCTATGACCGATGAATAAATAAGAAACTTTCATCAAATTTGAAATAGGATATTCATTTATTAAACCAGAGGGAATTGAATTAAGCTTTGTCTTAAAAAATAAATCGGAGAATTATCAAAATTTTCAGTTGTAATACTATCCTTGTTTTGGCCCCGTTAGAAACGAAAATGTCAATATAAATTTATTCATCTTGTCAATATCACCAAGCGTGACAGATCTTTCTAGTTCAAGTTTAAGCTTGAAAGAAACTTGTAATAGCGCTACTGTGTCTTTTTTTATATTGAGAAATAGATAGCCGAAGCTACAAGAACGAAGTAAAATTTATTTCAACCATGAATTATCTCAGCATTGATGTCAACAGTATATGCTTCCTCCTATATTATATGATCATCTTCTTTCAATGTTGCAATGGATTTTGGTAATTCCTATTGGATATATTTAAGGACTGCGTTCAACTAGGAATTATCGAAGAGCCTATTTGTATTGTTTAGTATTCATCTTATTTTGCCGGACATCCAACTCATTGTTTGATTATTTTTTCTTTGGATTTCTGAGTAAAATAATAACCAAGCAAGTCATGTTGTGAAGGGCCTTGGTTATGAATTTGTGTGCAAAAAGGGTGATTTTATTTCTAAATTTCGTTTTTGTGCAATAATTGTTCTATTTTTGGAGCCCTTCGTCAGTTTCAGAAAAACGTAGATGGTTGCCACGTTTGTAAATTTTGTGTGCTTGCGGAAAGCATTCCAGTCAAAAGGAATGGACATCGATCTGGTTATAGCAGACTTGGAATATCATGGTTGATCATTCTACGGTCTTACATTCACAACATTATAACGGGTTCCCTTTGTAGTTTCATGTAGACAGAAATTTGTTTCACTTAGATTTCTTACTAGAAGGTAAAAAGGCTTAATCACACTAACTGAGTCTTTGACATTGTTTTATGTTGTTTCTACAGAAAATTGATTGATTGTTGCTTGCTAAACGTCCAGTGGTAATTTTTTTATGCACAATCAGGACAAAATCCGGTTAAAAACGAAAATTTACTGAAGATTCCTTTTAAAGTAACCTCAACTTAATACGCAAAGTTAAAAACAAAATCAAGCAAAATATTCTTTTAGTCTTTAGAAAGTTGCTCTCCGGTATAGAAATTTGCTGACTTAATAAAAAATCCCGACTTATTGTGTTCCTCTATCTTAAAATCTAAGATGAAATAAGACACTCATACCACAAAGATGAGCTGTATAAAAAATCAAAACACATTACTCCGTGTGAACACGAAAACTTACTCTTTCCCACAAAACTATTATCTTAAATTTATGTATGGTATCACGAGAAAAGAGTAAGTTCATATTAATACATTAAGAAAGATGTTTTCAATTGAACTATATTTAAAAATAATTTATGATTATTGTTTTTTTATGACGAAAAATTCAAAAGCCGTGTGTTGATGATGCATTTTTTGCTGTACAACAAAGATGTCGTTCGTCAGTAAATATAACAAATACTTTTAAGAATAAAATTTTTATTAACTAAATCAACGTAGCAAAGTTATAGAATAAACTAGAGGCTCTTAAGAGCCTGTGTCGCTCACCTTGGTCTATGTGCATATTAAACAAAGGACACAGATGGATTCATGACAAAATTGTGTTTTGGTGATATTGAAGTGTTTGTAGATCTTACTTTACTGAACATTCTTGCTGCTTACAATTTTTTCTATCTATAATAAACTAGCCCTTTAGTTACAGAGGCAAATATTTTATAAAAATTTACAAAAATGTACTAAATTAATGAAAATTGTTAAAAATTGACTATAAAGGGCAATAACTCCTTAAGGGGTCAACTAACCATTTTGGTCATGTTGACTTATTTGTAGATCTTACTTTGATGAACATTATTGCTGTTTACAGTTAATCTTTATCTATAGTAGTATTCAAGATAAAATTACCAATTGGGGGGTAGCAATCCAACAACCAGTTGTCCATTTCATCTGAAAATTTCAGGGAAGATAGATATTGACCTGATTAACAATTTAACCATCTTGATTGGTTGGCCGGGTCATCGGACACATTTTTTAAACTATAAACCCTAATAATGATTGTGCTTTAGTTTAGTTAAATTTGGCTCAGTAGTTTCAGAGGAGAAGATTTTTGTAAAAGATTACAAAAATTTACGAAAAACTGGTAAGAAATTTTCTTTATTTTTAGCCATGACGGCCATTTTGGTTGGTTGGCCGGATCACCGGACACATTTTTAAAACTAGATACCCCAATGATGATTGTGGCCAATTTTGATTAAATTTGGCCCAGTAGTTTCAGAGGAGAAGATTTTTGTAAAAGTTAACGACGACGGACGACGGACGCCAAGTGATGAGAAAAGCTCACTTGGCCCTTTGAGCAAGGTGAGCTAAAAAGGTATACACTTACTATATATATGTTACAGTGAATTTGTATAATCAGGGATTATGTAGAATTATACAAATTTCTAGAATTATACAAATTTCCTAATATGATTTCAGGGATTATCAATAATTTAAGTACTCTTTGTTTGATAAAAAAAAAATATAGAAATATTATATTTTTTTTCTTTCATATTCCTAGCTAGATGAAATAATTTTGCTTTTAAACACAGGTGATGATCTTAAAGATATAAACATGGAAGTATTATATTATTTTTTATATTATTAAATATTATATTACAACTTCAAATGGATATTCATGTTCTATTTGTAAATCCACAGAGCAAGTTAATTGTGGTACATGTAAAACAAATGGTGAAGAAGAATATGGATCATCTGCTTTGTGTTTTGTGTTGTTTTTTTCTTTTTTTTCTCAAATGAACAAGAAATTCAAACTGAGACAACTTACCCATCTAAATGTATAGAAAAACAGGCAGGACTAATGATTGACAAATAAAACAAAAATTAAGAGGAATCTGGCATCTGGTGTAATATTCACTAATATTTGCATAGCACTTCCATAGGGTAAAAAAGTAAAGGGAAACCCAAAAAACATAATGGCAATTGTTAACAAAAAGTCTGAAAAAGGATAAAGCCTGGCCATAAAATATGGTATCTTGCTGGAACAAGTTTGAGGTTGCTAATTCCCTTTTTGGGGGTAGCTTCAGATGTTTTTACTGAATCCTTTATTTATCTTAGACGTGTCGTAAAATTTGATACAATATGTGCAGGAAAAGGTCTTTTAAAATGTGGATATTGTGGTAAAACAGATGTGAAGCATATTATTTTAAGATATTGTGTTTAACATTTTTATATATTGTGCCCAACATTTTACAAAATTTGGGGTTATCATTTTGATATATTGTGCTTAACATTTTACAATTTATGTTTATAATGATATTTTAATATGATTTTATAGAATAAATTATTTGACTTTTATTCATTTTCTTTATAAATAAAACGATTTCTTCATTTCAGTTATTATGTATAATCACTGACGTTTTTTTCTAGTGATTCTACATAATCCCTAAAAATTTTAGTGATTATATATAATCCCTAAACAAACCAGTGATTCTACATAATCACTGATTATACAAATTCACTGTAACATATATACATTGTGAAATATATTACAACATGTCGTGTGCTTGAAAGTCCGACAACATTCCCAAATGTATGCAGCTCACTAAAAAATGGTTTGGACTAAAATACATTTACATACCTTAACCAAAAAAAAATTAGGCAACAAACAGCTAGTATAACTCACATACCCTCTACTTAT
This sequence comes from Mytilus galloprovincialis, assembly GCA_037788925.1. Lineage (NCBI taxonomy): Eukaryota > Metazoa > Mollusca > Bivalvia > Mytilida > Mytilidae > Mytilus > Mytilus galloprovincialis. Next base: position 274,010 of record JAWDJN010000033.1, read on the forward strand.
AATAATAAACAGTTTCGAAAGCTATTCGATACGAAGCTTACACCTATAAGCATACATAAAGGTAACCTTTTTATGAAGGTGTCATCTTAATCTGTAGTGACGTAGAGCATATATATTGTTTTAATATAAATTAACTGTTGAATTTATATTCCCTTCGTTATGCATATACATGTGTATATACTCTCTCATTTCATTTTTATTTTTGATAATTTTGCAAAACATTCTTTGTCGCAAAAGATTTAGCTTGTTAAGTATTAGAGTATCATGTTTTTCTCATTTCCAGTTTGTTTGTGGCATTAGGCATGCGGTTATCCATTGTATGTTATAATTTGCCGGCAACGTTTTTTCTCTCTTTTTTCTTTTTGTTTTGTAAAAGATAATATTATACATTTTTCTTTTAAAAATTTGAAACCTTTAAATAGACAACGTTCTTTAGCGGAACAAATGAAGTTCCCCGAAGTTTTGCGGTCGTGTAAAAAAGGATCTGATATTATCAACGCGATAAATAGTTATAATTCACTATAAAAAAAGATACTTATAATACAATAACAAATATAAATTACAAACTAAATATGCACATATATAACTAAGAATAAAAACAAACCAGATGCAGGGCGCAGCTTTATACAACCGCAGAGGTCGAACCCTGAACAGTTGGGACAAGTATGGACACAACATTCAAGCTTGATACAGCTCTGAATTTGAATTGTGATTAAATAGTTGACAAAACATAGGTTTCTGACACAGAATGAATGTGGCCTAAGAACTTAAACTTAAAAACTTAAAAATTTTAAATTGGACATTTACCCATCATGGTCCAATATCAAAAATCTAAATACATGGTTTGATTCAGCATATACATCAAAGAACCCCAAGAATTCAATTTTTGATGAAATCAAATAAAGTCCAATTTTGGACCCTTTAAGCCTCACTGTGAACCAATTTGATAACCGGGCCCAAATATCAAAAATCTAAATAAATGGTTAGATTCAGCACATATTAAAGAACTCCATATATTCAATTTTTGTTGAAATCAAACAAAGTTTAATTTTGGACCCAGATTTGAACCAACTTGAAAACTAGGCCTATAATCAAAAATCTAAGTACATGTTTAGGTTCAGCATATCAAAGAACCCCAAGGATTCAAGTTTTGTTGAAATCAAACAAAGTTAATTTTGGACCCCGATTTGGACCAACTTGAAAACTGGGGCCATAATAAAAAATTTAAGTACTTGTTTAGATTCAGCATATCGAAGAACCCCAAGAATTCAATGTTTGTTGAAATCAAACAAAGTTTAATTTTGGACCCAGATTTTGACCAACTTGAAAACTGGGTCCATAATCAAAAATCTAAGTACATGTTTAGATTCAGCATATCAAAGAACCCCAATTATTAAATTTTTGATGAAATCAAACAAAGTTTAATTTTGGACCCTTTGCACCCTAATTCCTAAATTGTTGGGACCAAAACTCCCAAAATCAATCCCAACCTTCCTTTTGTGGTCATAAACCTTGTGTTTAAATTTCATAGATTACTATTTGCTTATACTAAAGTCATTGTGCGAAAACCAGGAAAAATGCTTTTTGGGCCCCTAATTCCTAAACTGTTGGGACCAAAACTCCCAAAATCAATCCCATCCTTTCTTTTGTGTTCATAAACCTTGTGTTTAAATTTCATAGATTTCTATTTACTTATACTAAAGGTATTGAGCGAAAACCAGGAAAAATGCTTATTTGGGCCCTTTTTGGTCCCTTATTCCTAAACTGTTCGTACCAACACTACCAAAATCAATCCCAACCTTCCTTTTGTGGTCATAAACCTTGTGTTTAAATTTCACAGATTTCTATTTACTTAAACTAAAGTGCGAAAACGAATGTGTCTTCGGACGACGACGACGCCAACGTCATACCAATATACGACCACAAAAATTTGTTGCGGTCGTATAAAAATTGGCTTCTATCTGCATGTCATCTTTTTATGGCATGGCTTATTATACTGTAAATCAACTTATTTTCGCGACCGTTGTCTGAACAAAAAAACTTGAGCTTAAATTATTTATGAATCGTCTCGAATATGAGTATACCGTAACTAAAAAGATTAGGAGATTGAGAACATTGTAAAAATAAATGTCGCTTAGTCTGATACGAAGGACTAAACACGAAATAAAGCGTCCTCTTAAATAAGTTGGTTTATTGTATTCAAACATATTAACACAATCTATCATAAATCGAAATGAAGAAGTATGATCAAATACATTTGGTAAATATTTACATGAGAAGAACTGAAGTTTAAAATGTCAACTACTAGACATGAAAACACTAGTTCTGGCCATTTTAGTTTTTACTCAGATATAACTAAAGCTGTAAATCTTCAAATAATGTCACTTTGCAGTTCATAGGGTGCAGCAAGCTCTAGTGTTACATTTTTTTGTAATGTGATTTTATAGATATTTATAGTTTTCACCTCGATTTGATTGGATATCCATTAATCAACCGGTTTACCACTTTTGAACTCTTTGGAAAACATGGGTTTCACTACTTCTCTCTTTCCTGAATTTAGACCGCAAAGATTCACTGCATTTGCCTTCAGTAGAAATGTCACTTAAAAATGTTAATAACACAGATTATGAAATGAAAAAGACAAGATTGCCTGGGGCACTTATCAAAACGTTTAACAATTATGTTTACATATCCAATAAAATCAATGAAAGATAATGTGAGTAAAAATGTATATCTACAGTTGTCTACTTTTGCCTAGATCAAAACCATTCAACCAGTGAAGTGAAGTTTTCTTATAAAAAAATAATTCAGATTGAATCATCTATGATCCCTCTCCTTTATTTAGATATCTTCACTTGGTTGTAAAATATTAATAGAAATACAAGCTAATTATGTTTTGTGTATGAACAAAAATACTAAGATTGAAGATCTTGTTATTAATGTAGATTTATATTTGGAATATAATAAAAACAATACTAGTATTGTACATCAATAATATTTCACCGAATGTAAAATTACAAGGACGACAAAGCAAATATCCTAAAATTAACTTATTGCCTAAGATTATGTTTGGCTATAGGTGAATATCTATCATCATCATCAGATTTCATGGAATAATCTTCATGCCTGAAAATTTAAGGCAATAACTTAATGCTTAGGTGTTAACTTATCGCCTAGGATTTAAGCCCAATGCCTCATTTTACTTATAACCGGTAACATTTTTAATATGTACATTAAAAATTCCCATACGTTTATTTTACGTTAAAATAACTACTATGACGTTTATTTTACGTTATGATAAGTTTTTACTACTATAACGTTTATATTACGTTTTAAAAACTACTATGACGTTAATTTTTGTGGGTTTTTTTCTTGTTTATATAAATATTTACACGATAGTTATAAAAAATAACAGAAAAAAATGCGGAAATTAACGTCATAGTAGTTATTATAACGTAATAATTTAATTTTGGATGTAACGCGTCTTCTGATTGGCTGACGTCGTTTTGTTTATTATATCATAGACACAATTTAGTCATAATCTGTCAGTCTATTCGACATAACATAAAAAAATGTGGTGCACACTGTTCAATAACCCGCTACGCGCGTTATTCAGTGTGCACCACTTTTTTTTATGTTATTTCTTCATAGACAGAAAAAATATTACAGTCATTCCTGAAATGTATCCAAGCGATGTAATTGTTGTTTCAATGTTGTAATTTATTCCAATGAGGAAGGCCATTATGGCTGAAACATATGGGAATTTGTGTTATAGTTTTGATTATACAATCATTCAGAGACTCTACATATATATAAGTGATCATAGCATATAATGTGTTCTATGCTTTTATATAAAAATAAAAATATAAAAGATTTTCTTTGAGTTATTCTAAAATTCTAAGATACGGACATAGGTTCAGATTTAATATACAACTTGTAATACATATAATAAATATAATACAATCATTATAATATACACATTGTATAGAACAGCAATTTTATAAGTTTAAATACAAGTGCCTTGAAAGTTTATTTCAAGACTCCCAAGACCCCATCAATGGCATGGGAATATAATGGGAATATATATAAACAATAATAACAACGATTATAGAGAGGAATGTAATAACATGATTACAATAAAATACATGTTATATGGAATTCGCAGTTGATGGCACATATTATTTATAACAGACAGAACAACTTTACAAAAAAATAGAATAATAAAAGACTATCAACATGCTCGTGATCTTGTTAAATTTAAAAAATGCTGTAGTATAATTTTGATAATTTCGATTAACTTCTTTATCTTCTTGTAGCTAACAAAAACGTTAACGAACTTTTTCTTAGTAATAGACTGAATAGCACAAAATCACGTTAACGGGATTTTATAGTCTTTGAACGCAAAGCAGTCATGGACTTTAGTTTTAAATGTTTTGGTATTTATATTTCCTTGACATTTTTATTTTTAATTCAATAATATTTAAGTGCCGAGATTGTTATGCGTTTATCTTTGATCAAATTAAGAGAAAAAAACGTATAGGGATATAGCAATTGTATGTGATAAACACACAAAGTCTGACAATTTCGCAAAAATTACAAAGTATAGACTAGAAAATGGGCCATTTACTCCATTTGTGATTCATTCTTAATCTTCAATACGTTACTGCATCTAAAAAGATTCTACGAGAACAACAGAACATATCAAACAAGTATATGTAAGTTTCATGATAAAATTCGAACCCGTTATATCAGTATCGTTTACGTATTAATTTTGTTTTTAAATCAATGAAAAAAATATGTATGGAGATTCAGAACCTGCCTCACTTACATGTAGGTCAGATCTGTCACAATAAATACAGTTCAAAAACACATTTTAAATTCATCAAATTCCTTATAATTTGTATAAAAAAACGCGTTTAATAGAAAAAAAATTTAGAAAATGTGCAGTTTTGACTAGAAAATATTATCATTCCTGAAACACACTCATACACGTATATATATATTTATCTCAAATATCTTCCTATAAATGTAAAGTCATTAAAAGAAAACAGATGAAACAATATACGACGAAAATTTTTTCAAAATTTGCGGTCGTATAAAAAAATATTACTATCACAGTATAGCCCATATAACGTTACATTGCACTAAGCCCTCACAAACTGCTACACGATAAACTACTACACATGTATAAATGAAGAATTCTAATATTCAGATATCTATCAAACATTTAACATACATGTAAAATTCCACTCAGTTTAACAAATAAGAACGTGAAACCATAACAATTTAGATTAAAATACATAACACAAAGAATACCAAAGCAAAAAAAAACCAGAGAGTTAAGCAAACCGGGATAACGTATCAGAGCTAAATTTAAAAAAGAATTCACCTTGCGGCAAAAATTATCTATTCAGTGATACCCGATGTCAAAATATTTCCAAATCGAAAACCTATTTTAAAACGTTGACGCTCTAATAAAAACAGTTGAAGTATACTTTAAAATATGTAACATAAAGATGGTCATATTGCAGATTACTTTCAAAATCGATGCATAACTTCAAGTTCTTGCATTAAGGAGGCTCGAGGGTATAAAAATTTCAGAAAAAAATAAACATTTGTTTTTCACTACAAATTTTATTTATTACCTTTTTTAGTTGTTACTTTATCATATGGTACAAAAATCATTCAAAACAATCAATTCGTGTTGGCCCCAGATGACATTTAAAATGTATACATCATTGAAAAAGTTCCAAATTATCTCCCTTTGGTGGAAAAATGCCTTTTTTGGCTTTAAAATTGAAATATCTTTTTTAACTCATCGGTGACATATATTTTTTAATATAATTTCCATATAAGCTGTACTTAAACTAAATTATTGTAAAATTTGAGCGATTTCTGTAATAAATTTCTTTTTTTATTTCGATATTACCTATATTTCTCCTATTACTTCAACCACCTTTACAAAAATGTATGCTTCTTTCGAAGGCAGATTGTGAGAGCAAATGAACGGTGACCCCACTTTTTTATTTATTTTTCTATTAACTATAAGATAAAGTTCATTTATAGAAAAATATAAAGAAATCCTATATAAATGATTTAGACCCGCGAACCCCCTCTTAGAACAAATATTCCAACGAGTTGTACAAAATAATTGCGCGGGATGAAATAAGCATAAAATGTATCGCACGGAAGTGTTATAGTTACCCTTTCATTGTCTGGATATGAAAGAATTCCATATATAAGTTTTGCATATAGGATAAATGTGATAAATGTATTTTTCGGGACAATCATAATAAAATGTTCCGCTGTGTGCAACTTGATACGACCACAAATGTAGAACCCTGAATAGTTGAAGCAAGTATTGACACTACGTGCAAGCTGGTTACAGCTCTGAATTTATATTGTGACTGAATATTTGACCAGAATATGTTTCTCACACAGCACGAATGTAGTCTAAAAATAAAAAAATAAAAAATTGAACATTTGGCATTTTTTTGTCCAACATCCAAAATTTAAATACTAGTTCATAAGTTCATTATATCCAAGAACCCAAAAAGAATTCATTCTTTTTTAAATCAAACAAAGTTTAATTTCGGACCCTCTGATCCTCAATGTTGACCAATTGATAACCTATTTTTTTAATTATTTGTTTGCACTTATTCCTAACCGGTTTCAAAAAATGCATAACCCAACACACACACCCTCCGAACCCCATATTCAATTATCATTTCAGATATGAAATCTTGTGGAAAATTTCAAAGAGATCAACACACTAATATACTATTGGTCTGAAACAAGTAAATGCAAATTTCTAGCACTTTTTTGATACCTTATACTTAATATTTACGACAATAACCTTAAAAATCAATCTTATCCTTGCTTTTGTGGTATGGAACCTTTTGGTAACAGATCATAGAGTTATATACACTTATCATCAAATTATTGTCTAAAGAACGACGACGAAACTGACAACATCATAACGTTATGCGACCGCCAAACATTTGTGGTCGTATAAAAATTCTTACCTCTAAACTCAACGTTAACAAAGTAAATGATTTGTAACATTATCATAACTTGAATTCCAGTCATCATAAACATTCTTACTGATTATTGGATGATTGCAATACATATCTTGTATATTTCAATGGTATGTCCAAGATATTTAAATATGATGTGCATGAAATGAATTTTTCACGATCTACATAAGTTTTTGGCGGCTGTCACTTGGTTTAGCTTCGTCGCCACTCTGCACAAGTCCCTACAAATAGTTAATAAAAAATATAATGAAACAACCTGAAAATTGGTAATTCAAAATAAATTTTTAAAGTAAAAACAAATATGTTTTTTAAATGATGTGTCGTTGTCCAATTATCTTTATTTATCTGCTTTAATATAGACAGAACAGGTAGAAAACAAAGTTCATTGGATTCAAGTTGAGAGAAGCTACCCTAAAAGCAACGACACATTAACCAAACAAAACAACCACGATGACACAAAATAAAAAAAGATAAAAATACCAAGCATATCATCTAGAACACTATACTCTCTATTCGGCTCAATACTCTAACGATAGGGTCTTGGTCGTATCCATTCAGAGTGGATCATTTTCACAATCCGTGGTTTAAAAAGAAGCTCAGTGACTTATCATCTTTAATTTATTTTTGAAAATATTATGTTTGTTACGTTCTGGCAAACTTTGAATAAATATTTCTGCTTCTGATTAACCTCTATATTAACTTAAAGGACAAACTCCTATTAAACGTCATATTTATTTAAATGAACAGTAGGTAGATCGCTATGTGTATGCCCTGTCAGATTTTCTCTTATTATAACGGTTTCGAAAATAATAAACAAAATTTACATTTTACTATTATGTTCTCTTGTTTTAGCTATGTCAGCCATGTTGGTTGACAGCTGGCGTTAATTAATGATCTTTAATCGACACATTTTTAAAAAATAAACTAAGATGCTGATTGTAGCAAAAAATTAGAAAATTGTAGACGTACTTTTAGTTTCAGAGGAGAGGTCTTTCTTTAAAAAGACAATGAACGGCGATGGACAACGGACGCCAAGTTATGAGAAAAGCTCCCTAAAAATAATTTTATCGATATGCTTCGGTTTCTGTTTAGCTGTCAAGTAGAATTTATTTATCAATTACGGACTTTTGACGAGATCAATATGTTATATATGGAACTGTTCAGATTGTATTGACCGAGGACGAAATCCGAGTGTCAATATAATCTAAAAGGTCGATATATAACGTATTGACTGAGTGAAAGTCCTTAATTTGTATATAAAAATGTGAAAATAGGGTTTAATGTTCTTTCTGTGTATTTTTAAATTGTATTTTGCAAAAATATTAACACGTTTTTGAAAATATCAATTTTCTTTGAACAACTTCATAGCTTGTTGCGTTAGCTTTCTGGTATTCTCAGCGTCTGCATTTAACATAAAATTCTTGTAATCTCCTGACAAACTTGACATCATTACGTCATAAATCTAAATTTAGCAAAATTTTTCAAATTGAGTGGTTCAAAATAAATAAATAACAGGCAAACCCTGACAAATTGCAGGTCTTAGCAGTTTGGAAAAAGACATATAACAACCAGGTGCTCCGCAGGGCGCAGCTTTATACGACCGCAGAGGTCGAACCCTGAACAGTTGGGGCAAGTATGGACAAAACATTCAAGCGTGATACAGCTCTGAATTTGGATTGTGATCAAATTTTTGACATTACATGGTGTTTTTTTACACAAAACAAATGTCAAGATTTTACAAATTTTACAATTAAAGATTTCTTCTTCAAACTTTTTAAATCTAAAATTAAATAGTTGACACAGCATAGGTTTCTGACACAGAATGAATGTGGTCTAATGAACTTAAAAGTTTGTATTTGCCTTTTAGCAATTCACTATGCTGTTGAATATTAATCCTCTCAAAAAAATGTTTGAAGAAATTTTCTTTTTATTTATGAAATCTGAAATGAGAAAAATTTACAACCCCCCCCCCCTTTTTTTCACATCCCCGTTTCCCGTATTTTCCAAAACTGATATCAAGTCAAATTTCTAATGGAGTTTGCAACAATAACTACTCTTTTAAAAACATCATAAAATATTTAAATGTAAAATAAAGTGCTTGTTATCACTGAATGGTAAAGATTGGTTGGTAGTAAAAGTGAATATACATTGTTTATTGTATAAAACAATAAAAAAAACTTCATCAGCAACATTTTATATTGGCAAATTTCCAATGAAGTTATTTACATAAAGTTATTGGCAAATAAAAATAGAAAATGACATCATAGTCATGTCTGGCAAATGTCCAACATACATTATCTAAAAACATTTTAGATAAGATAAGGAAAAACAGCTTCATCAGCAACATTTTATATTGGCAAATTTCCAATGAAGTTATTTACATAAAGTTATTGGCAAATAAAAATAGAAAATTACATCATAGTCATGTCTGGCAAATTTCCAACATATATTATCAACTACTATTCTATACAAAGAAAGATAACTCCAATTGAAAATTAATTGCTATTGCACAATATTGTGCAATTAGATATTTCTTGCTATTGTGCAATACTGTGCAATTGAAAATTTCTTGCTATTGCACAATACTTGATATGGAATCCTGATTTGGACCAACTTGAAAACTGGGCCCATAATCAAAAATCAAAGTACATATTTAGATAAAGCATATCAAATAAGCCCAAGAATTTAATTTTTGTTAAAATCAAACTTAGTTTAATTTTGGACCCTTTGGACCTTAATGTAGACCAATTTGAAAACTTGAAAAATTGAGTGGTTCAAAATAAATAAATAACAGGCAAACCCTGACAAATTGCAGGTCTTAGCAGTTTGGAAAAAGACATATAACAACCAGGTGCTCCGCAGGGCGCAGCTTTATACGACCGCAGAGGTCGAACCCTGAACAGTTGGGGCAAGTATGGACAAAACATTCAAGCGTGATACAGCTCTGAATTTGGATTGTGATCAAATTTTTGACATTACATGGTGTTTTTTTACACAAAACAAATGTCAAGATTTTACAAATTTTACAATTAAAGATTTCTTCTTCAAACTTTTTAAATCTAAAATTAAATAGTTGACACAGCATAGGTTTCTGACACAGAATGAATGTGGTCTAATGAACTTAAAAGTTTGTATTTGCCTTTTAGCAATTCACTATGCTGTTGAATATTAATCCTCTCAAAAAAATGTTTGAAGAAATTTTCTTTTTATTTATGAAATCTGAAATGAGAAAAATTTACAACCCCCCCCCCCCCTTTTTTTTCACATCCCCGTTTCCCGTATTTTCCAAAACTGATATCAAGTCAAATTTCTAATGGAGTTTGCAACAATAACTACTCTTTTAAATACATCATAAAATATTTAAATGTAAAATAAAGTGCTTGTTATCACTGAATGGTAAAGATTGGTTGGTAGTAAAAGTGAATATACATTGTTTATTGTATAAAACAATAAAAAAAACTTCATCAGCAACATTTTATATTGGCAAATTTCCAATGAAGATATTTACATAAAGTTATTGGCAAATAAAAATAGAAAATGACATCATAGTCATGTCTGGCAAATGTCCAACATACATTATCTAAAAACATTTTAGATAAGATAAGGAAAAACAGCTTCATCAGCAACATTTTATATTGGCAAATTTCCAATGAAGTTATTTACATAAAGTTATTGGCAAATAAAAATAGAAAATTACATCATAGTCATGTCTGGCAAATTTCCAACATATATTATCAACTACTATTCTATACAAAGAAAGATAACTCCAATTGAAAATTAATTGCTATTGCACAATATTGTGCAATTAGATATTTCTTGCTATTGTGCAATACTGTGCAATTGAAAATTTCTTGCTATTGCACAATACTTGATATGGAATCCTGATTTGGACCAACTTGAAAACTGGGCCCATAATCAAAAATCAAAGTACATATTTAGATAAAGCATATCAAATAAGCCCAATAATTTAATTTTTGTTAAAATCAAACTTAGTTTAATTTTGGACCCTTTGGACCTTAATGTAGACCAATTTGAAAACTGGACCAAAAATTAAGAATCTACATACACAGTTAGATTTGGCATATCAAAGAACCCATTTATTCAATTTTTGATGAAATCAAACAAAGTTTAATTTTGGACCCCCATTTGGACCAACTTGAAAACTAGGCCAATAATTAAAAATCTAAGTACATTTTTAAATTCAGCATATCAAAGAACCCCAAGGATTCAATTTTTGTTAAAATCAAACTAAGTTTAATTTTGGACCCTTTGGATCTTAATGTAGACCAATTTGAAAACGGGACCAAAATTTAAGAATCTACATACATAGTTAGATTCGGCATATCAAAGAACCCCAATTATTCAATTTTTGATGAAATCACACAAAGTTCAATTTTGGACCCTTTGGGCCCCTTATTCCTAAACTGTAAGGACCAAAACTCCCAAAATCAAACCCAACCTTCCTTTTATGGTCATAAACCTTGTGTTTAAATTTCATAGATTTCTATTTACTTATACTAAAGTTATGGTGCAAAAACCAAAAATAATGCTTATTTGGGCCCCTTTTTGGCCCCTAGTTCATAAACTGTTGTGACCTCAACTCCAAAAATCAATCCCAACCTTCCTTTTGTGGTCATAAACCTTGTGTTAAAATTTCATTGATTTCTATTTACTTAAACTAAAGTTATTGTGCGAAAACCAAGAATAATGCTTATTTGGGCCCTTTTTTGGCCCCTAATTCCTAAACTGTTGAAACCAAAACTCCCAAAATCAATCCCAACCTTTCTTTTGTGGTCATAAACCTTATGTCAAAATTTCATAGATTTCTATTTACTTAAACTAAAGTTATAGTGCGAAAACCAAGAAAATGCTTATTTGGGCCCTTTTTGGCCCCTAATTCCTAAAATGTTGGGACTAAAACTCCCAAAATCAATCCCAACCTTCCTTTTGTGGTCATAAACCTTGTGTTAAAATTTCATAGATTTCTATTCACTTTTACTAAAGTTAGAGTGCGAAAACTAAAAGTATTCGGACGACGACGACGCCGACGACGACGACGACGACGACGACGACGACGCAGACGACGACGCCAACGTGATAGCAATATACGACGAAAAAATTTTCAAATTTTGCGGTCGTATAAAAATCCATCTAAACGTATCCAAAGTGCTGATCTTTCGTGTGAGTCAACTGTCAAATAACTTGGCAATGACATAGATTATCAGCTAAATTTTGATATTCATATTGGTAAAATATACAGTAAGGCATCTCAGGAACTAAATATTTTGAAACGTTTGGTAGCTTATTTGAACAAGCTAATTAAGCATACTATTTTCCATATATTTATTTTGTCAATAACTATACTACTTTTACAAATTGTGATTTGGATGGAAGGTTGTCTCATTTGAACTCATACCACATCTTCTTATATCTAATAGTCTAATAAACTCGTCAACATTAAGAATGGTTCACGAGGCGATATTTGGCCCAAATCGTTCAAAACAAGAAAAAGTTGACTCTGATACACAAACGTAACAAGGCGATAACTATGAAGCTGTATTGGAAACTTCTGTGTGTCATTGCTACTATGTATTCAACTTTCAAACGCAGTAAAACAGCCTGGGAATTATTTATGTATTAACATTTAAAACATTTTAAAGATATATTCATCTGAAGTTTCTGTCTTGTTGAAATCTCGTTCTAATAAAATTGAGAATGGAAATGGGGAATATGTCAAAGCGACAACAAAACTATTTCCAAAACATGTGATACAAGTGAAAAATATCAGTAAACTTACAAATACTATAATCAAACTCTGTGAAGAAATTGTGTATTTACAATAAGTAGTTTTTGAGTAATTACATGTTCAAGTGTTTTTATTAATTAAGTCGATGTTATTAGCCAACATGTTGAGAAAATGGATTAGGAGTAAAGGAAAGATTTTAGCAAAAACGTGTACATCAAATATCAATTGTTTTTCTTTTCAAACTTCTAAGATGTGTATTTTTGCGATCATGTATACCAAAGAAGTTGAAAAACGATGTAGTTTGTTCTAAACAACAAAGAGAAAAGTACCGAGTTAACAAAATTGACAGCATGCTAAATTTACACGAAAAAGCAACAACATTTTTTAAAAATTTCCTTTTTTAACACCTACCTAAAGTTTTCGGATCAAGTAAAGAATACTTACAGTTCCATCAGATTATGATTGTTTTCATAGTAGGTAGATTGGTTCAAATATATATATATATATATATATATATAAAGGAGTTTTCTTTTTTTTTTCTTCTTTTGGTTTTCATTTTTATAAAACAATTGCATTCAATTTGACATGAACTATACATGTTTTATGCATTTAAACAATGTAAAGATTAACAGGTCAACAAGTCAGCAGGTCGACAGTTCAGCATGTCGAAAAATCAGCTGTCAGTAGGTCGACAAGTCATCGGGTGGACAAGACTGCATGACAATAGGACAGCAGTAAAATATATTTGCGGACTCCCATCATTTTCTCGATCTGTAACATGTTGTAACATCTTAGATCAAATCATAAAAATTGAAAAAGGCTTGACCTGTAGGTAAGCATTACGCACACAAAATTCAACAAAAAAAAAGACTTAAGACTCAACGTATCGATATGAAATAATACAAAATAAGTAAAAGAGATAACAAAAATGTATCAGAAATTAAAATATCAATCAATTTACATATAGCAGTCAAAACCTTTTTTTCGTGTATAGATACATTAAACTATAAAATAAAAATAAAAACAAGTGTATACAATTCAATTGAAGTTTACCACTTATCATACCGAGCTTCATTTCAGCAGAATATCCGATTTACTACATTGATCCGAAATATATGTCCTACATATTTAGAAACTATAATAAGAATTAACTGTTGCATACTTACGACGTTGTTGTACATTATAGGAAGTGTTATTTTATCTTTATTTTTCTTTTTTATCTGGTCTACAAATTAAAAAAAAATCTGTTAGGCCTAAAGTTGTATTAATAAACTCATCATATAGATATAAGGATTAAAATATTGAACTTGAGATGCTTGTTTCGTCTATATCAGACTAGTCAGTGACGCTTGATTCGATTCAGTTAAAAATGCCAAATAAAGTACAACGTGTGAAGTACAACATTGAGAAGACAATATTCAGGAAGGTTTTGTCAAATACAGCTAAGGTAATCTATTTCTGGGGTGGAGTATTTCAAAAATAAAAAAAAGTCTTCATTCTTAAGTCAGCTATCATGGTACATGTAAACTTCATTACACATCAAGACCATAACAAGTCATAAAATTTCAGTCAGGAAAACCATAAAACTGTGCAGTTAAAATAATATTGTTTTAAACTTCGACTAGACCAGGATTTTGGTTCAATAAATGCGTATGCTAAAATATTGCATTTAAATCAGTGGTAAAACGAACAATCTTTATCAATTATAGTATCATTCTCCATGGAAATCATTTGAAATGTGTTTTATTCATATTCGCGTACGTGATCCGTGACAAGCTGGATTTGTCATCCTAACGCCTAGCATTTCTTACATTCAATTTAGTGATCAGAACCACTTTTCGAATGTTCTCAAACTAAAGTGTTTACATGTATTTTTAACTAAAACTTACGTTTTCTGAAAAGAATTACGGCCCATAACGTCGCTATTGTCAACAAAAGTGAAACTATTGTACACGTTGCAATCAATGGCCATCCAAGTACAACTTTATCAAAAATGATTTCTACAATTTAAAAAAAACAATATATATATATATATATATCAACAAGAAGATTTCGTATGATTGCCAATGAAGCAAGTTTCTAGAAGAGAACAAATGACACAAAAATTAATAACTACGGGTCAGCTTAATTATTGCTTGTTGTTTCATTTTGAACGTTAGTGTAGTTTAGTCAAAGTTATGTTAAGTATGGTTACTTTTCATTTTGCAATAATATTTGGGACAAATAAGGGCCTTTTTACCCCTACTCTGTAAAAATCTATCATCTGACATTTGGACACCCAAGATACCTTAAATCAAATGTCAGGACAACAAACTAACAGTTGGACACACTTCAAAACTGAAGCATCAATATTAATCTTCATCAATAGTTGAGTGATTACATGTACAGTTTTAAGATATTTTGTCTTCCACTTACGGATGTAATATTATCTTTTGGAAACTATAATACATAATGCTATGTTATTGTCATTGTACTATATTATTTCAATTTCTTAAAATGTGCATCTTCACAGAAAAATATGCTCAACACTCACTGGTACTGTCATCGTTACTCTTCAGTGATAGTATTACGTCAGCCGAAAATGTAGCATTATCATAGAGGAGCTCGTATGTCATACTGATATCTGTTTTGGACAGATGGATCACTGTCAAACTGATACCATCATCTTCTTCTTTTTCTTGAAACTTTTTGCTGTCTTGCAGTTCTGTTTTGTTTGCTGCATTGTCAACTGGATAACGCAACCAAACATGTTCACTTTCGGTTCTGTTTACTGGAAATGCTGATATATTAGCAAAGATTATCAAGTCTTCTTTTAATGATTTCGGCTCATTAAAATTTAATCTATAAGTCGCTGGTAAAGAAAAAAAGCATTGCTTTAGACATATACTACTTCAAAAAATATATGATAAAACATGTTGTATGATAATAATCAATAACAATTACTGGGTTTATAAAAGAGAGGCGAAATATGCCAAAGGGATGTTCTATTGCAAATGTCGAAAAACAAAATGACAATGCCATGACGAAAAACAAAAACCGACACTAGACTAACAACTAAACTTGTGATGATCTTAAGTGCTCCGGAATGTTGTATATATACTCATCAGCTGATAACTCTCATTCGAATGTCGCATTTTGAAGAAAATAGGACGGGATAGTGGAAACGACAATGAGAAAGTATCCGCTGTCATCCGTGAAAAAGATATTTCATAATGGTCAACCAACTCGTGATGGCAGTCGTTATTTTTCGAATTGATGATTTCAAGTTCATCACTAAGAACACTTTGTTTGAAAGTTTCCTTGTAAGCAGCAACCTTCTATCAAGAAAATCATAATGGAGAACGCAAGCTCTGATATATATTGTATTAAGTTTGAAATATATGTAGGACTCGAAGATGCGATTGGGACGCTGAAGTGCGATGGTCACGATGAAGTGCGATGGTCACGTTGAAGTGAGATGGTCACGATGAAGTGCGATGGTCTACGCTGATGTGTGATGATCCGTAT
Organism: Mytilus galloprovincialis; assembly: GCA_037788925.1. NCBI lineage: Eukaryota > Metazoa > Mollusca > Bivalvia > Mytilida > Mytilidae > Mytilus > Mytilus galloprovincialis. The sequence goes on from JAWDJN010000033.1 coordinate 290,300, forward strand.
GCTGATGTGCGATGGTCTAAGTATTTGACGTATAATTTAAGTTTAAAATCTACAGATGTGCAATTTTTAATGATAGATAGATTTTATTTTAATAGTTAGTATATAAATTTACATTCATTATGTATGGTTTATGGATGACCTTAATGACAGCTGCATACTAAATTAGAGATCGTCCTCTTTGATTTTCTGCATGTGGAATTAATTCCGCATTATTATTTTATCTATACGTTATTTCTCTCATACGTTCCTCGTTAACCGAAATAGTATAATGAAGAGATTCTGTTTGTGGACCTTGATGTATTTTATTAAAAACAATATTAGGCCTAATCGCACGCAAAACAAAAAGAAGCTTTTACAAATTTCAAAAAAAAATATCGCTGCAGAAGATTAAATTTCACCTAGCTGCCAACCCTTCCCGTTTCCCGTAGTTTTAAAAGTTTATAATCCCCTTATCAACTTAAAAACCTGAACAACTGCTAAATCGATATGAGAAGAATTGCAAATGAAGTTTGCATACACCATCGTACTTCGGCGGAGCTATCAACAAGGTAGCGTCACAATGACTCCATCGCATTTCAGCATGAATCAAAACGAACTTCAGCGTCAAACCATTGCACTTCAGCGTGACCATCGTGGTTCGGAGTACCATCGCGGATCAGAGTCCTAAATATATACTATATATGAAGGCGCGACTGAAATGTTGAAATTGATGGAAAGTTCACAGTTGAGAAGCTTAAATCATAATGGTAATGATCGGTTTTACGTAATTTTTCTTTATAATCATGAAAAAGGATTTTGGAAATGGAGTTCGAACCAATAGAAAATGACAAAACAGTTTCAACAGTGACGCCATCTCGACTATTCACTCACGCCAATGTTCAACAGAATGCACGAGTATGGGAATTCTGTTAAGGTAGCAATACACAGTTAGGAAAAAAACTTAAAATTGACACTCATAATTTTTAAACACTCTCTTTCCCCTCCTGTCTAACAAAGAAGGCTTTAGATGTGTGTTATGCATGTATATACTTGTAGAAAGAAAATCTTCCATAGATCTGATTTCTAATGGTCATAAGGGTGAAATATAATCCCTTTTGGGTGTAACCATGGCAACATTCTGCATTTCTTAGATACAAAATATAGCAAAAAAGGGGGGTGAACATGTCACAAAAGTCTCCAAAATTTGGTCTAAAGGAAAATTTCAATGAATTACAGTGGTACCTTTCCTGAATCCATAGGTTTATATCTATCAAGTGGTCCAAAAAAAATCATATGCTTTCCTGCTCGTTTTTCCATAAAATTGAATTGAAAAGATCGAGCGCAAAATCTTTGTTGATAAACACTACAATAATTTATGGACCTATGAACGGTACGGACAGGAAAATACGGACTGTCAATCATAGAAATGGCCTATAAAACATGTTAAAATCAATCTAAATGTTCATATAAACCCACTAAGAAGGCTATATTATTCTTCAATTATCTAAAAATCAATTTTATTGTACAAAAACTTTCATATTTAAAAAATTCACAGGGGCCATAATGCGAAACTAAACTTCTAACTGTGTATTGCTACCTTAAGGATTAACATTTTTTTCCCCAATTCCACTTTAAATGGATTTCTGTTTTCTACTAGTTGAAACGAGCATTTTCGCCTGCTTGTTTTGAAAATCGGTTCAGAAATAAATATTTTATGAAGGTTAGCAGTTGACACTGAAATGCAACAAAAAAGTGATTTTATGAAACATGCCATGTCAAAGTGCATTTTCTCCTTTTTTAGTCAATTTTCTAAAACTATACCTTCTAACCCTGTCTTTTCTTGTTTAAAAACTTAAATTAACCTTAAGAGTAGACAACTTTTACAAGTTAAAGCTTTTTTAAAGCTCTAGAATGTCAATTTTGTTGTGTATTACCATACCAAAGCTTTGGTTAAAATTTAGTAAATACTGAATTTATTTATAACAGAGGGAAAAAATTTAGGCTTAATTCATGCTAAATTGTGACTTTATACTTGCTAAAATAATAAATTTTATTTAGTCGCATGAAAAAATATAAAGCGTTCCCTTCTAAGGTTTCTACATAACGCGCAATCTTCTTTTCCAAGGGGTAGCCAATAAAGTATCAAATTATAACGGAACCAAGTCTTTGTGTCAAAATGTCTATATTGGTTGCTAAGGACAATAAACAACAAAACTAACATATATTGTCATACTAAAGGTTGTTTCTCCCTTAGAATTGTATCTATAACATAAATATCAATAGTTTCGTGGTATGTTTGTCTAAAAAAACAGCAATTATTTGCTTTGTCAAATGCCTTAAGGATTAACATTTTTTTCCCCAATTCCACTTTAAATGGATTTCTGTTTTCTACTAGTTGAAACGAGCATTTTCGCCTGCTTGTTTTGAAAATCGGTTCAGAAATAAATATTTTATGAAGGTTAGCAGTTGACACTGAAATGCAACAAAAAAGTGATTTTATGAAACATGCCATGTCAAAGTGCATTTTCTCCTTTTTTAGTCAATTTTCTAAAACTATACCTTCTAACCCTGTCTTTTCTTGTTTAAAAACTTAAATTAACCTTAAGAGTAGACAACTTTTACAAGTTAAAGCTATTTTAAAGCTCTAGAATGTCAATTTTGTTGTGTATTACCATACCAAAGCTTTGGTTAAAATTTAGTAAATACTGAATTTATTTATAACAGAGGGAAAAAATTTAGGCTTAATTCATGCTAAATTGTGACTTTATACTTGCTAAAATAATAAATTTTATTTAGTCGCATGAAAAAATATAAAGCGTTCCCTTCTAAGGTTTCTACATAACGCGCAATCTTCTTTTCCAAGGGGTAGCCAATAAAGTATCAAATTATAACGGAACCAAGTCTTTGTGTCAAAATGTCTATATTGGTTGCTAAGGACAATAAACAACAAAACTAACATATATTGTCATACTAAAGGTTGTTTCTCCCTTAGAATTGTATCTATAACATAAATATCAATAGTTTCGTGGTATGTTTGTCTAAAAAAACAGCAATTATTTGCTTTGTCAAATGCCATAAGGTAGCAATACACAGTTAGGAAAAAAACTTAAAATTGACACTCATAATTTTTAAACACTCTCTTTCCCCTCCTGTCTAACAAAGAAGGCTTTAGATGTGTGTTATGCATGTATATACTTGTAGAAAGAAAATCTTCCATAGATCTGATTTCTAATGGTCATAAGGGTGAAATATAATCCCTTTTGGGTGTAACCATGGCAACATTCTGCATTTCTTAGATACAAAATATAGCAAAAAAGGGGGGTGAACATGTCACAAAAGTCTCCAAAATTTGGTCTAAAGGAAAATTTCAATGAATTACAGTGGTACCTTTCCTGAATCCATAGGTTTATATCTATCAAGTGGTCCAAAAAAAATCATATGCTTTCCTGCTCGTTTTTCCATAAAATTGAATTGAAAAGATCGAGCGCAAAATCTTTGTTGATAAACACTACAATAATTTATGGACCTATGAACGGTACGGACAGGAAAATACGGACTGTCAATCATAGAAATGGCCTATAAAACATGTTAAAATCAATCTAAATGTTCATATAAACCCACTAAGAAGGCTATATTATTCTTCAATTATCTAAAAATCAATTTTATTGTACAAAAACTTTCATATTTAAAAAATTCACAGGGGCCATAATGCGAAACTAAACTTCTAACTGTGTATTGCTACCTTAAGGATTAACATTTTTTTCCCCAATTCCACTTTAAATGGATTTCTGTTTTCTACTAGTTGAAACGAGCATTTTCGCCTGCTTGTTTTGAAAATCGGTTCAGAAATAAATATTTTATGAAGGTTAGCAGTTGACACTGAAATGCAACAAAAAAGTGATTTTATGAAACATGCCATGTCAAAGTGCATTTTCTCCTTTTTTAGTCAATTTTCTAAAACTATACCTTCTAACCCTGTCTTTTCTTGTTTAAAAACTTAAATTAACCTTAAGAGTAGACAACTTTTACAAGTTAAAGCTATTTTAAAGCTCTAGAATGTCAATTTTGTTGTGTATTACCATACCAAAGCTTTGGTTAAAATTTAGTAAATACTGAATTTATTTATAACAGCGGGAAAAAATTTAGGCTTAATTCATGCTAAATTGTGACTTTATACTTGCTAAAATAATAAATTTTATTTAGTCGCATGAAAAAATATAAAGCGTTCCCTTCTAAGGTTTCTACATAACGCGCAATCTTCTTTTCCAAGGGGTAGCCAATAAAGTATCAAATTATAACGGAACCAAGTCTTTGTGTCAAAATGTCTATATTGGTTGCTAAGGACAATAAACAACAAAACTAACATATATTGTCATACTAAAGGTTGTTTCTCCCTTAGAATTGTATCTATAACATAAATATCAATAGTTTCGTGGTATGTTTGTCTAAAAAAACAGCAATTATTTGCTTTGTCAAATGCCATAAGGTAGCAATACACAGTTAGGAAAAAAACTTAAAATTGACACTCATAATTTTTAAACACTCTCTTTCCCCTCCTGTCTAACAAAGAAGGCTTTAGATGTGTGTTATGCATGTATATACTTGTAGAAAGAAAATCTTCCATAGATCTGATTTCTAATGGTCATAAGGGTGAAATATAATCCCTTTTGGGTGTAACCATGGCAACATTCTGCATTTCTTAGATACAAAATATAGCAAAAAAGGGGGGTGAACATGTCACAAAAGTCTCCAAAATTTGGTCTAAAGGAAAATTTCAATGAATTACAGTGGTACCTTTCCTGAATCCATAGGTTTATATCTATCAAGTGGTCCAAAAAAAATCATATGCTTTCCTGCTCGTTTTTCCATAAAATTGAATTGAAAAGATCGAGCGCAAAATCTTTGTTGATAAACACTACAATAATTTATGGACCTATGAACGGTACGGACAGGAAAATACGGACTGTCAATCATAGAAATGGCCTATAAAACATGTTAAAATCAATCTAAATGTTCATATAAACCCACTAAGAAGGCTATATTATTCTTCAATTATCTAAAAATCAATTTTATTGTACAAAAACTTTCATATTTAAAAAATTCACAGGGGCCATAATGCGAAACTAAACTTCTAACTGTGTATTGCTACCTTAAGGATTAACATTTTTTTCCCCAATTCCACTTTAAATGGATTTCTGTTTTCTACTAGTTGAAACGAGCATTTTCGCCTGCTTGTTTTGAAAATCGGTTCAGAAATAAATATTTTATGAAGGTTAGCAGTTGACACTGAAATGCAACAAAAAAGTGATTTTATGAAACATGCCATGTCAAAGTGCATTTTCTCCTTTTTTAGTCAATTTTCTAAAACTATACCTTCTAACCCTGTCTTTTCTTGTTTAAAAACTTAAATTAACCTTAAGAGTAGACAACTTTTACAAGTTAAAGCTATTTTAAAGCTCTAGAATGTCAATTTTGTTGTGTATTACCATACCAAAGCTTTGGTTAAAATTTAGTAAATACTGAATTTATTTATAACAGCGGGAAAAAATTTAGGCTTAATTCATGCTAAATTGTGACTTTATACTTGCTAAAATAATAAATTTTATTTAGTCGCATGAAAAAATATAAAGCGTTCCCTTCTAAGGTTTCTACATAACGCGCAATCTTCTTTTCCAAGGGGTAGCCAATAAAGTATCAAATTATAACGGAACCAAGTCTTTGTGTCAAAATGTCTATATTGGTTGCTAAGGACAATAAACAACAAAACTAACATATATTGTCATACTAAAGGTTGTTTCTCCCTTAGAATTGTATCTATAACATAAATATCAATAGTTTCGTGGTATGTTTGTCTAAAAAAACAGCAATTATTTGCTTTGTCAAATGCCATAAGGTAGCAATACACAGTTAGGAAAAAAACTTAAAATTGACACTCATAATTTTTAAACACTCTCTTTCCCCTCCTGTCTAACAAAGAAGGCTTTAGATGTGTGTTATGCATGTATATACTTGTAGAAAGAAAATCTTCCATAGATCTGATTTCTAATGGTCATAAGGGTGAAATATAATCCCTTTTGGGTGTAACCATGGCAACATTCTGCATTTCTTAGATACAAAATATAGCAAAAAAGGGGGGTGAACATGTCACAAAAGTCTCCAAAATTTGGTCTAAAGGAAAATTTCAATGAATTACAGTGGTACCTTTCCTGAATCCATAGGTTTATATCTATCAAGTGGTCCAAAAAAAATCATATGCTTTCCTGCTCGTTTTTCCATAAAATTGAATTGAAAAGATCGAGCGCAAAATCTTTGTTGATAAACACTACAATAATTTATGGACCTATGAACGGTACGGACAGGAAAATACGGACTGTCAATCATAGAAATGGCCTATAAAACATGTTAAAATCAATCTAAATGTTCATATAAACCCACTAAGAAGGCTATATTATTCTTCAATTATCTAAAAATCAATTTTATTGTACAAAAACTTTCATATTTAAAAAATTCACAGGGGCCATAATGCGAAACTAAACTTCTAACTGTGTATTGCTACCTTAAGGATTAACATTTTTTTCCCCAATTCCACTTTAAATGGATTTCTGTTTTCTACTAGTTGAAACGAGCATTTTCGCCTGCTTGTTTTGAAAATCGGTTCAGAAATAAATATTTTATGAAGGTTAGCAGTTGACACTGAAATGCAACAAAAAAGTGATTTTATGAAACATGCCATGTCAAAGTGCATTTTCTCCTTTTTTAGTCAATTTTCTAAAACTATACCTTCTAACCCTGTCTTTTCTTGTTTAAAAACTTAAATTAACCTTAAGAGTAGACAACTTTTACAAGTTAAAGCTATTTTAAAGCTCTAGAATGTCAATTTTGTTGTGTATTACCATACCAAAGCTTTGGTTAAAATTTAGTAAATACTGAATTTATTTATAACAGCGGGAAAAAATTTAGGCTTAATTCATGCTAAATTGTGACTTTATACTTGCTAAAATAATAAATTTTATTTAGTCGCATGAAAAAATATAAAGCGTTCCCTTCTAAGGTTTCTACATAACGCGCAATCTTCTTTTCCAAGGGGTAGCCAATAAAGTATCAAATTATAACGGAACCAAGTCTTTGTGTCAAAATGTCTATATTGGTTGCTAAGGACAATAAACAACAAAACTAACATATATTGTCATACTAAAGGTTGTTTCTCCCTTAGAATTGTATCTATAACATAAATATCAATAGTTTCGTGGTATGTTTGTCTAAAAAAACAGCAATTATTTGCTTTGTCAAATGCCATCAGGTAGCAATACACAGTTAGGAAAAAAACTTAAAATTGACACTCATAATTTTTAAACACTCTCTTTCCCCTCCTGTCTAACAAAGAAGGCTTTAGATGTGTGTTATGCATGTATATACTTGTAGAAAGAAAATCTTCCATAGATCTGATTTCTAATGGTCATAAGGGTGAAATATAATCCCTTTTGGGTGTAACCATGGCAACATTCTGCATTTCTTAGATACAAAATATAGCAAAAAAGGGGGGTGAACATGTCACAAAAGTCTCCAAAATTTGGTCTAAAGGAAAATTTCAATGAATTACAGTGGTACCTTTCCTGAATCCATAGGTTTATATCTATCAAGTGGTCCAAAAAAAATCATATGCTTTCCTGCTCGTTTTTCCATAAAATTGAATTGAAAAGATCGAGCGCAAAATCTTTGTTGATAAACACTACAATAATTTATGGACCTATGAACGGTACGGACAGGAAAATACGGACTGTCAATCATAGAAATGGCCTATAAAACATGTTAAAATCAATCTAAATGTTCATATAAACCCACTAAGAAGGCTATATTATTCTTCAATTATCTAAAAATCAATTTTATTGTACAAAAACTTTCATATTTAAAAAATTCACAGGGGCCATAATGCGAAACTAAACTTCTAACTGTGTATTGCTACCTTAAGGATTAACATTTTTTTCCCCAATTCCACTTTAAATGGATTTCTGTTTTCTACTAGTTGAAACGAGCATTTTCGCCTGCTTGTTTTGAAAATCGGTTCAGAAATAAATATTTTATGAAGGTTAGCAGTTGACACTGAAATGCAACAAAAAAGTGATTTTATGAAACATGCCATGTCAAAGTGCATTTTCTCCTTTTTTAGTCAATTTTCTAAAACTATACCTTCTAACCCTGTCTTTTCTTGTTTAAAAACTTAAATTAACCTTAAGAGTAGACAACTTTTACAAGTTAAAGCTATTTTAAAGCTCTAGAATGTCAATTTTGTTGTGTATTACCATACCAAAGCTTGGTTAAAATTTAGTAAATACTGAATTTATTTATAACAGCGGGAAAAAATTTAGGCTTAATTCATGCTAAATTGTGACTTTATACTTGCTAAAATAATAAATTTTATTTAGTCGCATGAAAAAATATAAAGCGTTCCCTTCTAAGGTTTCTACATAACGCGCAATCTTCTTTTCCAAGGGGTAGCCAATAAAGTATCAAATTATAACGGAACCAAGTCTTTGTGTCAAAATGTCTATATTGGTTGCTAAGGACAATAAACAACAAAACTAACATATATTGTCATACTAAAGGTTGTTTCTCCCTTAGAATTGTATCTATAACATAAATATCAATAGTTTCGTGGTATGTTTGTCTAAAAAAACAGCAATTATTTGCTTTGTCAAATGCCATCAGGTAGCAATACACAGTTAGGAAAAAAACTTAAAATTGACACTCATAATTTTTAAACACTCTCTTTCCCCTCCTGTCTAACAAAGAAGGCTTTAGATGTGTGTTATGCATGTATATACTTGTAGAAAGAAAATCTTCCATAGATCTGATTTCTAATGGTCATAAGGGTGAAATATAATCCCTTTTGGGTGTAACCATGGCAACATTCTGCATTTCTTAGATACAAAATATAGCAAAAAAGGGGGGTGAACATGTCACAAAAGTCTCCAAAATTTGGTCTAAAGGAAAATTTCAATGAATTACAGTGGTACCTTTCCTGAATCCATAGGTTTATATCTATCAAGTGGTCCAAAAAAAATCATATGCTTTCCTGCTCGTTTTTCCATAAAATTGAATTGAAAAGATCGAGCGCAAAATCTTTGTTGATAAACACTACAATAATTTATGGACCTATGAACGGTACGGACAGGAAAATACGGACTGTCAATCATAGAAATGGCCTATAAAACATGTTAAAATCAATCTAAATGTTCATATAAACCCACTAAGAAGGCTATATTATTCTTCAATTATCTAAAAATCAATTTTATTGTACAAAAACTTTCATATTTAAAAAATTCACAGGGGCCATAATGCGAAACTAAACTTCTAACTGTGTATTGCTACCTTAAGGATTAACATTTTTTTCCCCAATTCCACTTTAAATGGATTTCTGTTTTCTACTAGTTGAAACGAGCATTTTCGCCTGCTTGTTTTGAAAATCGGTTCAGAAATAAATATTTTATGAAGGTTAGCAGTTGACACTGAAATGCAACAAAAAAGTGATTTTATGAAACATGCCATGTCAAAGTGCATTTTCTCCTTTTTTAGTCAATTTTCTAAAACTATACCTTCTAACCCTGTCTTTTCTTGTTTAAAAACTTAAATTAACCTTAAGAGTAGACAACTTTTACAAGTTAAAGCTATTTTAAAGCTCTAGAATGTCAATTTTGTTGTGTATTACCATACCAAAGCTTTGGTTAAAATTTAGTAAATACTGAATTTATTTATAACAGCGGGAAAAAATTTAGGCTTAATTCATGCTAAATTGTGACTTTATACTTGCTAAAATAATAAATTTTATTTAGTCGCATGAAAAAATATAAAGCGTTCCCTTCTAAGGTTTCTACATAACGCGCAATCTTCTTTTCCAAGGGGTAGCCAATAAAGTATCAAATTATAACGGAACCAAGTCTTTGTGTCAAAATGTCTATATTGGTTGCTAAGGACAATAAACAACAAAACTAACATATATTGTCATACTAAAGGTTGTTTCTCCCTTAGAATTGTATCTATAACATAAATATCAATAGTTTCGTGGTATGTTTGTCTAAAAAAACAGCAATTATTTGCTTTGTCAAATGCCATAAGGTAGCAATACACAGTTAGGAAAAAAACTTAAAATTGACACTCATAATTTTTAAACACTCTCTTTCCCCTCCTGTCTAACAAAGAAGGCTTTAGATGTGTGTTATGCATGTATATACTTGTAGAAAGAAAATCTTCCATAGATCTGATTTCTAATGGTCATAAGGGTGAAATATAATCCCTTTTGGGTGTAACCATGGCAACATTCTGCATTTCTTAGATACAAAATATAGCAAAAAAGGGGGGTGAACATGTCACAAAAGTCTCCAAAATTTGGTCTAAAGGAAAATTTCAATGAATTACAGTGGTACCTTTCCTGAATCCATAGGTTTATATCTATCAAGTGGTCCAAAAAAAATCATATGCTTTCCTGCTCGTTTTTCCATAAAATTGAATTGAAAAGATCGAGCGCAAAATCTTTGTTGATAAACACTACAATAATTTATGGACCTATGAACGGTACGGACAGGAAAATACGGACTGTCAATCATAGAAATGGCCTATAAAACATGTTAAAATCAATCTAAATGTTCATATAAACCCACTAAGAAGGCTATATTATTCTTCAATTATCTAAAAATCAATTTTATTGTACAAAAACTTTCATATTTAAAAAATTCACAGGGGCCATAATGCGAAACTAAACTTCTAACTGTGTATTGCTACCTTAAGGATTAACATTTTTTTCCCCAATTCCACTTTAAATGGATTTCTGTTTTCTACTAGTTGAAACGAGCATTTTCGCCTGCTTGTTTTGAAAATCGGTTCAGAAATAAATATTTTATGAAGGTTAGCAGTTGACACTGAAATGCAACAAAAAAGTGATTTTATGAAACATGCCATGTCAAAGTGCATTTTCTCCTTTTTTAGTCAATTTTCTAAAACTATACCTTCTAACCCTGTCTTTTCTTGTTTAAAAACTTAAATTAACCTTAAGAGTAGACAACTTTTACAAGTTAAAGCTATTTTAAAGCTCTAGAATGTCAATTTTGTTGTGTATTACCATACCAAAGCTTTGGTTAAAATTTAGTAAATACTGAATTTATTTATAACAGCGGGAAAAAATTTAGGCTTAATTCATGCTAAATTGTGACTTTATACTTGCTAAAATAATAAATTTTATTTAGTCGCATGAAAAAATATAAAGCGTTCCCTTCTAAGGTTTCTACATAACGCGCAATCTTCTTTTCCAAGGGGTAGCCAATAAAGTATCAAATTATAACGGAACCAAGTCTTTGTGTCAAAATGTCTATATTGGTTGCTAAGGACAATAAACAACAAAACTAACATATATTGTCATACTAAAGGTTGTTTCTCCCTTAGAATTGTATCTATAACATAAATATCAATAGTTTCGTGGTATGTTTGTCTAAAAAAACAGCAATTATTTGCTTTGTCAAATGCCATCAGGTAGCAATACACAGTTAGGAAAAAAACTTAAAATTGACACTCATAATTTTTAAACACTCTCTTTCCCCTCCTGTCTAACAAAGAAGGCTTTAGATGTGTGTTATGCATGTATATACTTGTAGAAAGAAAATCTTCCATAGATCTGATTTCTAATGGTCATAAGGGTGAAATATAATCCCTTTTGGGTGTAACCATGGCAACATTCTGCATTTCTTAGATACAAAATATAGCAAAAAAGGGGGGTGAACATGTCACAAAAGTCTCCAAAATTTGGTCTAAAGGAAAATTTCAATGAATTACAGTGGTACCTTTCCTGAATCCATAGGTTTATATCTATCAAGTGGTCCAAAAAAAATCATATGCTTTCCTGCTCGTTTTTCCATAAAATTGAATTGAAAAGATCGAGCGCAAAATCTTTGTTGATAAACACTACAATAATTTATGGACCTATGAACGGTACGGACAGGAAAATACGGACTGTCAATCATAGAAATGGCCTATAAAACATGTTAAAATCAATCTAAATGTTCATATAAACCCACTAAGAAGGCTATATTATTCTTCAATTATCTAAAAATCAATTTTATTGTACAAAAACTTTCATATTTAAAAAATTCACAGGGGCCATAATGCGAAACTAAACTTCTAACTGTGTATTGCTACCTTAAGGATTAACATTTTTTTCCCCAATTCCACTTTAAATGGATTTCTGTTTTCTACTAGTTGAAACGAGCATTTTCGCCTGCTTGTTTTGAAAATCGGTTCAGAAATAAATATTTTATGAAGGTTAGCAGTTGACACTGAAATGCAACAAAAAAGTGATTTTATGAAACATGCCATGTCAAAGTGCATTTTCTCCTTTTTTAGTCAATTTTCTAAAACTATACCTTCTAACCCTGTCTTTTCTTGTTTAAAAACTTAAATTAACCTTAAGAGTAGACAACTTTTACAAGTTAAAGCTATTTTAAAGCTCTAGAATGTCAATTTTGTTGTGTATTACCATACCAAAGCTTGGTTAAAATTTAGTAAATACTGAATTTATTTATAACAGCGGGAAAAAATTTAGGCTTAATTCATGCTAAATTGTGACTTTATACTTGCTAAAATAATAAATTTTATTTAGTCGCATGAAAAAATATAAAGCGTTCCCTTCTAAGGTTTCTACATAACGCGCAATCTTCTTTTCCAAGGGGTAGCCAATAAAGTATCAAATTATAACGGAACCAAGTCTTTGTGTCAAAATGTCTATATTGGTTGCTAAGGACAATAAACAACAAAACTAACATATATTGTCATACTAAAGGTTGTTTCTCCCTTAGAATTGTATCTATAACATAAATATCAATAGTTTCGTGGTATGTTTGTCTAAAAAAACAGCAATTATTTGCTTTGTCAAATGCCATCAGGTAGCAATACACAGTTAGGAAAAAAACTTAAAATTGACACTCATAATTTTTAAACACTCTCTTTCCCCTCCTGTCTAACAAAGAAGGCTTTAGATGTGTGTTATGCATGTATATACTTGTAGAAAGAAAATCTTCCATAGATCTGATTTCTAATGGTCATAAGGGTGAAATATAATCCCTTTTGGGTGTAACCATGGCAACATTCTGCATTTCTTAGATACAAAATATAGCAAAAAAGGGGGGTGAACATGTCACAAAAGTCTCCAAAATTTGGTCTAAAGGAAAATTTCAATGAATTACAGTGGTACCTTTCCTGAATCCATAGGTTTATATCTATCAAGTGGTCCAAAAAAAATCATATGCTTTCCTGCTCGTTTTTCCATAAAATTGAATTGAAAAGATCGAGCGCAAAATCTTTGTTGATAAACACTACAATAATTTATGGACCTATGAACGGTACGGACAGGAAAATACGGACTGTCAATCATAGAAATGGCCTATAAAACATGTTAAAATCAATCTAAATGTTCATATAAACCCACTAAGAAGGCTATATTATTCTTCAATTATCTAAAAATCAATTTTATTGTACAAAAACTTTCATATTTAAAAAATTCACAGGGGCCATAATGCGAAACTAAACTTCTAACTGTGTATTGCTACCTTAAGGATTAACATTTTTTTCCCCAATTCCACTTTAAATGGATTTCTGTTTTCTACTAGTTGAAACGAGCATTTTCGCCTGCTTGTTTTGAAAATCGGTTCAGAAATAAATATTTTATGAAGGTTAGCAGTTGACACTGAAATGCAACAAAAAAGTGATTTTATGAAACATGCCATGTCAAAGTGCATTTTCTCCTTTTTTAGTCAATTTTCTAAAACTATACCTTCTAACCCTGTCTTTTCTTGTTTAAAAACTTAAATTAACCTTAAGAGTAGACAACTTTTACAAGTTAAAGCTATTTTAAAGCTCTAGAATGTCAATTTTGTTGTGTATTACCATACCAAAGCTTTGGTTAAAATTTAGTAAATACTGAATTTATTTATAACAGCGGGAAAAAATTTAGGCTTAATTCATGCTAAATTGTGACTTTATACTTGCTAAAATAATAAATTTTATTTAGTCGCATGAAAAAATATAAAGCGTTCCCTTCTAAGGTTTCTACATAACGCGCAATCTTCTTTTCCAAGGGGTAGCCAATAAAGTATCAAATTATAACGGAACCAAGTCTTTGTGTCAAAATGTCTATATTGGTTGCTAAGGACAATAAACAACAAAACTAACATATATTGTCATACTAAAGGTTGTTTCTCCCTTAGAATTGTATCTATAACATAAATATCAATAGTTTCGTGGTATGTTTGTCTAAAAAAACAGCAATTATTTGCTTTGTCAAATGCCATAAGGTAGCAATACACAGTTAGGAAAAAAACTTAAAATTGACACTCATAATTTTTAAACACTCTCTTTCCCCTCCTGTCTAACAAAGAAGGCTTTAGATGTGTGTTATGCATGTATATACTTGTAGAAAGAAAATCTTCCATAGATCTGATTTCTAATGGTCATAAGGGTGAAATATAATCCCTTTTGGGTGTAACCATGGCAACATTCTGCATTTCTTAGATACAAAATATAGCAAAAAAGGGGGGTGAACATGTCACAAAAGTCTCCAAAATTTGGTCTAAAGGAAAATTTCAATGAATTACAGTGGTACCTTTCCTGAATCCATAGGTTTATATCTATCAAGTGGTCCAAAAAAAATCATATGCTTTCCTGCTCGTTTTTCCATAAAATTGAATTGAAAAGATCGAGCGCAAAATCTTTGTTGATAAACACTACAATAATTTATGGACCTATGAACGGTACGGACAGGAAAATACGGACTGTCAATCATAGAAATGGCCTATAAAACATGTTAAAATCAATCTAAATGTTCATATAAACCCACTAAGAAGGCTATATTATTCTTCAATTATCTAAAAATCAATTTTATTGTACAAAAACTTTCATATTTAAAAAATTCACAGGGGCCATAATGCGAAACTAAACTTCTAACTGTGTATTGCTACCTTAAGGATTAACATTTTTTTCCCCAATTCCACTTTAAATGGATTTCTGTTTTCTACTAGTTGAAACGAGCATTTTCGCCTGCTTGTTTTGAAAATCGGTTCAGAAATAAATATTTTATGAAGGTTAGCAGTTGACACTGAAATGCAACAAAAAAGTGATTTTATGAAACATGCCATGTCAAAGTGCATTTTCTCCTTTTTTAGTCAATTTTCTAAAACTATACCTTCTAACCCTGTCTTTTCTTGTTTAAAAACTTAAATTAACCTTAAGAGTAGACAACTTTTACAAGTTAAAGCTATTTTAAAGCTCTAGAATGTCAATTTTGTTGTGTATTACCATACCAAAGCTTTGGTTAAAATTTAGTAAATACTGAATTTATTTATAACAGCGGGAAAAAATTTAGGCTTAATTCATGCTAAATTGTGACTTTATACTTGCTAAAATAATAAATTTTATTTAGTCGCATGAAAAAATATAAAGCGTTCCCTTCTAAGGTTTCTACATAACGCGCAATCTTCTTTTCCAAGGGGTAGCCAATAAAGTATCAAATTATAACGGAACCAAGTCTTTGTGTCAAAATGTCTATATTGGTTGCTAAGGACAATAAACAACAAAACTAACATATATTGTCATACTAAAGGTTGTTTCTCCCTTAGAATTGTATCTATAACATAAATATCAATAGTTTCGTGGTATGTTTGTCTAAAAAAACAGCAATTATTTGCTTTGTCAAATGCCATAAGGTAGCAATACACAGTTAGGAAAAAAACTTAAAATTGACACTCATAATTTTTAAACACTCTCTTTCCCCTCCTGTCTAACAAAGAAGGCTTTAGATGTGTGTTATGCATGTATATACTTGTAGAAAGAAAATCTTCCATAGATCTGATTTCTAATGGTCATAAGGGTGAAATATAATCCCTTTTGGGTGTAACCATGGCAACATTCTGCATTTCTTAGATACAAAATATAGCAAAAAAGGGGGGTGAACATGTCACAAAAGTCTCCAAAATTTGGTCTAAAGGAAAATTTCAATGAATTACAGTGGTACCTTTCCTGAATCCATAGGTTTATATCTATCAAGTGGTCCAAAAAAAATCATATGCTTTCCTGCTCGTTTTTCCATAAAATTGAATTGAAAAGATCGAGCGCAAAATCTTTGTTGATAAACACTACAATAATTTATGGACCTATGAACGGTACGGACAGGAAAATACGGACTGTCAATCATAGAAATGGCCTATAAAACATGTTAAAATCAATCTAAATGTTCATATAAACCCACTAAGAAGGCTATATTATTCTTCAATTATCTAAAAATCAATTTTATTGTACAAAAACTTTCATATTTAAAAAATTCACAGGGGCCATAATGCGAAACTAAACTTCTAACTGTGTATTGCTACCTTAAGGATTAACATTTTTTTCCCCAATTCCACTTTAAATGGATTTCTGTTTTCTACTAGTTGAAACGAGCATTTTCGCCTGCTTGTTTTGAAAATCGGTTCAGAAATAAATATTTTATGAAGGTTAGCAGTTGACACTGAAATGCAACAAAAAAGTGATTTTATGAAACATGCCATGTCAAAGTGCATTTTCTCCTTTTTTAGTCAATTTTCTAAAACTATACCTTCTAACCCTGTCTTTTCTTGTTTAAAAACTTAAATTAACCTTAAGAGTAGACAACTTTTACAAGTTAAAGCTATTTTAAAGCTCTAGAATGTCAATTTTGTTGTGTATTACCATACCAAAGCTTTGGTTAAAATTTAGTAAATACTGAATTTATTTATAACAGCGGGAAAAAATTTAGGCTTAATTCATGCTAAATTGTGACTTTATACTTGCTAAAATAATAAATTTTATTTAGTCGCATGAAAAAATATAAAGCGTTCCCTTCTAAGGTTTCTACATAACGCGCAATCTTCTTTTCCAAGGGGTAGCCAATAAAGTATCAAATTATAACGGAACCAAGTCTTTGTGTCAAAATGTCTATATTGGTTGCTAAGGACAATAAACAACAAAACTAACATATATTGTCATACTAAAGGTTGTTTCTCCCTTAGAATTGTATCTATAACATAAATATCAATAGTTTCGTGGTATGTTTGTCTAAAAAAACAGCAATTATTTGCTTTGTCAAATGCCATAAGGTAGCAATACACAGTTAGGAAAAAAACTTAAAATTGACACTCATAATTTTTAAACACTCTCTTTCCCCTCCTGTCTAACAAAGAAGGCTTTAGATGTGTGTTATGCATGTATATACTTGTAGAAAGAAAATCTTCCATAGATCTGATTTCTAATGGTCATAAGGGTGAAATATAATCCCTTTTGGGTGTAACCATGGCAACATTCTGCATTTCTTAGATACAAAATATAGCAAAAAAGGGGGGTGAACATGTCACAAAAGTCTCCAAAATTTGGTCTAAAGGAAAATTTCAATGAATTACAGTGGTACCTTTCCTGAATCCATAGGTTTATATCTATCAAGTGGTCCAAAAAAAATCATATGCTTTCCTGCTCGTTTTTCCATAAAATTGAATTGAAAAGATCGAGCGCAAAATCTTTGTTGATAAACACTACAATAATTTATGGACCTATGAACGGTACGGACAGGAAAATACGGACTGTCAATCATAGAAATGGCCTATAAAACATGTTAAAATCAATCTAAATGTTCATATAAACCCACTAAGAAGGCTATATTATTCTTCAATTATCTAAAAATCAATTTTATTGTACAAAAACTTTCATATTTAAAAAATTCACAGGGGCCATAATGCGAAACTAAACTTCTAACTGTGTATTGCTACCTTAAGGATTAACATTTTTTTCCCCAATTCCACTTTAAATGGATTTCTGTTTTCTACTAGTTGAAACGAGCATTTTCGCCTGCTTGTTTTGAAAATCGGTTCAGAAATAAATATTTTATGAAGGTTAGCAGTTGACACTGAAATGCAACAAAAAAGTGATTTTATGAAACATGCCATGTCAAAGTGCATTTTCTCCTTTTTTAGTCAATTTTCTAAAACTATACCTTCTAACCCTGTCTTTTCTTGTTTAAAAACTTAAATTAACCTTAAGAGTAGACAACTTTTACAAGTTAAAGCTATTTTAAAGCTCTAGAATGTCAATTTTGTTGTGTATTACCATACCAAAGCTTTGGTTAAAATTTAGTAAATACTGAATTTATTTATAACAGCGGGAAAAAATTTAGGCTTAATTCATGCTAAATTGTGACTTTATACTTGCTAAAATAATAAATTTTATTTAGTCGCATGAAAAAATATAAAGCGTTCCCTTCTAAGGTTTCTACATAACGCGCAATCTTCTTTTCCAAGGGGTAGCCAATAAAGTATCAAATTATAACGGAACCAAGTCTTTGTGTCAAAATGTCTATATTGGTTGCTAAGGACAATAAACAACAAAACTAACATATATTGTCATACTAAAGGTTGTTTCTCCCTTAGAATTGTATCTATAACATAAATATCAATAGTTTCGTGGTATGTTTGTCTAAAAAAACAGCAATTATTTGCTTTGTCAAATGCCATAAGGTAGCAATACACAGTTAGGAAAAAAACTTAAAATTGACACTCATAATTTTTAAACACTCTCTTTCCCCTCCTGTCTAACAAAGAAGGCTTTAGATGTGTGTTATGCATGTATATACTTGTAGAAAGAAAATCTTCCATAGATCTGATTTCTAATGGTCATAAGGGTGAAATATAATCCCTTTTGGGTGTAACCATGGCAACATTCTGCATTTCTTAGATACAAAATATAGCAAAAAAGGGGGGTGAACATGTCACAAAAGTCTCCAAAATTTGGTCTAAAGGAAAATTTCAATGAATTACAGTGGTACCTTTCCTGAATCCATAGGTTTATATCTATCAAGTGGTCCAAAAAAAATCATATGCTTTCCTGCTCGTTTTTCCATAAAATTGAATTGAAAAGATCGAGCGCAAAATCTTTGTTGATAAACACTACAATAATTTATGGACCTATGAACGGTACGGACAGGAAAATACGGACTGTCAATCATAGAAATGGCCTATAAAACATGTTAAAATCAATCTAAATGTTCATATAAACCCACTAAGAAGGCTATATTATTCTTCAATTATCTAAAAATCAATTTTATTGTACAAAAACTTTCATATTTAAAAAATTCACAGGGGCCATAATGCGAAACTAAACTTCTAACTGTGTATTGCTACCTAAGATTGGAAAGGAGTAGGTCCGGTGAGGACAGATTTTGTCCTCAAATTTCAGGTTCGTTAGTTCTGATGAAAGATTTTTTTACACTTTTTAAACACTTAAGTGTCTACTTCTGTCGTTTCAGTTAGTTTATGTGAAAGATTTGAACTGATTTAGTCATTAAAGACGCTCAAATTCAGACGTTTTTGGTCAAAAATGAAAGTGGCCGCATCCGTGTTCACTCTCAACTTTTATATATGTTATGTATTATCATTAAATACAACTTACATTTAAATATTAAGAATTAACACAAATGCAGCCACTTCCATTTGAGACGGAAACCGTCTTATATTTAACTCAAATGCTAAAGTTATAAGGATTTCAGTAATTTAGCATGACTTTATGATGCTAGTACCCGATATATGTGCATTGTATTCTAAAAAAAAACCTATATTCATGAAGCAAAAGTATTCTACTTTCCAATAAATAGCTAAAAGTTTTTTTTGTGTTCTTCGTTAGGTCCTCAAGTGTTTTAATATTGACCGGAGAATTGAAAAAAGAAATTACGAATATTGCCTTCCACAAAAACCCATCAATAAATGCAGTGTTGTTACTTTTATCAACAATCTACTTAAAAGAGGTATTTTTTTTCTTTCGATGCATTCATTCCAGTTGACATACACATCATCCAAACTTTTAATGGTTATTCATGTAAGATACAAAATCGACTTCCTTTTATAGTTAATTGTGAAACATTTCAGTCTATTTTTTCTTGCATATAATGCCATGTATAAAATTTAACATCATTTGTCTTCTTTTTTTTTTGTCTTGAAGGAAGAAGTTTCAAAGGTCTTGACAATTCACACGTGTCGCTGAATTTAAACAGAAAATATCCGTCAGTGATTTGCAACAAACTTTATACATATGTAATTGCAATCAATTACACATATGCAGATATTATAACAAATAAAGGTCGTAATTTCATATATTAGATAAGTTCGAGTTAATAACCGGAAAGTATGATATGAGTTTATTTACAACCACTGGATCGATGCAACTGCTGGTTGGAGTTTTAATTCCCCGAGGGTATCACAAACCTAGTAGTCAGCACTTCTGTGCTGACATGAACTATCGTTGATACATGTATGGTCATATTTTTAAATTAACTGTTAAAAACTGTCATCAGTAGTGACTTTTTCCCAGTTGTTTTCAACCATTTCACAGAAACCAGAGAGAAAAGCCATCAGAACTTTCATTTTGTTCAGTGCAAACAAAAATCATGATAATAAAAAATAAGTAGATTGAACATGATTGCAAGTGAGACAACTATCAATGATATACATGTACATGATATATCTAAACATGTGAACAATAAGTCATCGTACGGCCTAAAGGAACACAGATCATTGTGTAAGATATAAAAGTACCAGGTATGACAAAATGTGAAACAAATCAAATACTGCAACTCAAACAAGATTTATTTTCAGATATGAATGCAAAACAAATATCATTAATGTTGATATTTTCGAAGTTTGATGGTTTTTGAGATTTCAATGCATACAAATATTGCAAATGGTAAAATTCATACATGGAACGAAAATTCATCCCTCCAAACCATCACTACATTTTCTACCTATAAACGTTGGTGATATTTTCTGACATCTTGATGGATTGCGAAAAAAATAAATAACCCACGTGCCAAATCGCAACATTTACAGCATTACAGAGACCGACACCGTAAACCAACGGATTGTGGATGAATAACTTTGTACAGGCATATTACGAACGAGATGTGGCTAAAAATATTTGCGACCAAACTTTAATCGACATTTGTTTTTTATCTTGAAATATAGGTGTCTCAACTTACTTTTCTTATTTATGTTTCGTCTAATCAATTAAAGTGAACTCGGTCGATTTTACTTTCGACAATTTTCAGGTTTAAGCAGGGTACACACATTTTGTATATAAAAAAAATAATAATAAAGACATTTACACAACAAGACGCAATATAAATGTAGACTTACGATTTTTGTCTTTTAAGAGAGCTTCATATTTAGAAAATCTAACATGGCAGCTATAACGACTGTTGAGATCTTCTTTCCCAATGTTTCGAATCGTCAAGATGTATTTGCCAGTGGACTTTGTTAATCCATACTTTTCAGGATGGAAGACAGAACTACCAACGGTTATTATCTGATTATGTGGTCCTCCTGTCCATCTCGGAATTCCAGGACATGTAATAGAGTCTCTTATATCACATTCTAATTTTGTTTCGTTCCCAATAACGATAGCCTTTGTTATGATTTTCCAATTAACTGGAATTTTAAAAAGAATGTTTGATAGTTCACATAGAATCGATTTGTCGATAAATTAAACATACCCACGCCCCCACATTGTCACTGGATGAAAAAAAAAATCTCTCCCGATGCCTGATCTCAAAGACTTTAAACTCCCATAGCATGTCCTAATTATCTACAAAGTTTCATGAAATTGTAATGCGTGGATTCAGCGCAGTTACGATCACAAGAACAGGAATGACGGGCTGGCTGACTGACGGACGGTCTGGTTAAAAACGTCATATCGATCTTAAAATTGTCTTTTAACTATGATATCAATTTGTTCTTAAAAATTATAAAATGTGTATGAATGTATATTTAATCTTTCAGTTTTTCACTAATGGATAATGGCTTCCAATCAACATATGTTATACAACTGTAAGATTGTTTCATCCTGTTCAGTATACGTAAATGTTTTTAACTATAATAAAGAGTATATCATAAAGACACAAATGTCACAATGCATCGGTACTTATCATGGAAATATTTACATTTACTGTCATGCAATACATTACATTTTTAAAAAAATGGTCAGACATTTTGAATTCAAAAATTAAATCAAGATGGTCTTTTACTCTGAAATAAGTGTAGATTATTTAAATTATTAGTCACTTGAACTGCCTAATTATTAACTGTTTTGTAATCATATTTATATTAGTATGTACATGTAGTGGTTTCAATGAATGAGCTTCCAAATTGGTAACATCAACTTTCCTTAAAGTTTGCTTTATAGTTCTTATGAGTTTTCAAACCCAGTGATGCATGTTTTTTTTAAATACTGACACACAATCAATGTAAACATCTAACAATACTCATAATATTTATCATGCACTCACCTAAACATTCATCTGCGTTAATTTTATAAGCATCTTTTAGTAAGAGAACTATCAATATCACAGTGCGACTAAAATAAGATGGTTGTTTGTATATACCTGAAATTAACAACAATAATAAGGTTAACGTCAGGATACAGCAAATCGGCTTTATGCCTCATTATATATTATTTAGTTAAACTCAAAGCAAAACAAAACTTGTTATTGTCATGAGCTTTATTTCAAATATGAACGCAAGTTGACTTGAGCAAATCATGGATAAATTTAACTAAACTAGTCGAAGACAATTATCTAGTCAGATAACTCTCAATTCAAAATATCGAAAATGAATTCACAAAATTACTACATAGTTCTTAGAGCTACATATATAGAAAACTAATATTTTATTGGCATTTATTATGTCGTCATTTTGTAATAAGTAGCTAAAATATCTACAATGAAAACTAACAACTAATTCTCAAATTCCTTAATTTAAATAAAGAAAACATCAAATTAAAAAGGCAAATCCCGAGACATGAAAATCAAAGGTAATCATTAATGTACAACTGCGGGTCATACAAAAAAAAATAGCAATCATTGGCAGGGTTATAAAATACTACAAAATTACTAATTTACCCTTTACATTAAATTGCTGGAAACTATATATACAAACATATTGGCTGGTCGGTAGCAGTTACATACCGGGGTAAATAATAAGTTTTTTGAATATAAATGGATTATTGAGGCAACGTTTGATATATCCTTTGCATAGGTTCGGTTAAAACATTTCGGCGTAAAATGTGCGGTCGTATAAAAAACTAGAGGCTCTTAAGAGCCTGTGTCGCTCACCTTGGTTTATGTGCATATTAAACAAAGGAGACAGATGGATTCATCACAAAATTGTGTTTTGGTGATGGTGATGTGTTTGTAGATCATACTTTACTGATCATTTTTGTTACTTAAAATTTTCTCTATCTGTAATGAACTTGGTCCTTTAGTTACAGAGGAAAAAACTTTGCAAAAACTTACCAAAATTTACCAAATTAATGAAAAATGTTAAAAAATGACTATAAAGGGCAATAACTCCTTAAGGGGTCAACTGACCATTTTGGTAATGTTGACTTTTTTGTAGATCTTAATTTGCTGAATATTATTGCTGTTCACAATTTATCTCTATCTATAATAGTATTCAAGATAATAACCAACCAGATGCTCCACAGGGCGCAGCTTTATACGACCGCAGAGGTCGAACCCTGAACGGTTGGGGCAAGTATGGACACAACATTCAAGCTGGATTCAGCTCTAAATTTGGATTGCGATTAAATAGTTGACACAGAATGAATGTGGTCTAATGAACTTAAACAATTTGTTTTGCCTTTGAGCAATTCACTATGCTGTTGAATATTAATCCTCTCAAAAAAATGTTTGAAGACATTTTCTTTTTAATTTGTGAAATCTGAAATGAAAAAAATTGAACCTTCCCCCCCCCCCCCCCCCCCACAATTTTTTTTTTCATATCCCCCTTTCCCTTATTCCAAAATTAATCTCAATTCAAATTTCTTATGGAGTTTGCAACAATAATTACTCATTTAAATACATATTAAAATGTAAAAAAAGTGGTTGGTAGTAAAAGTGACTATACATTGTATATTGTATAAAACAATGATTTAAGTTGATTCAACTACTATTCTGGACAAAGAAAGATAACTCCAATTGAATTATTGCTATTGCACAATATTGTGCAATTAGATATTTCTTGCTATTGCGCAATACTGTGCAATTAAAAATATTTGCTATTGCACAATACTGTGCAATTGAAGATTTCTTGCTATTGCGCAATACCGTGCAATTGAAAATTTCTTGCTATTGCACAATACTGTGCAATTGAAGATTTCTTGCTATTGCTGAATACTGTGCAATTGAAAATTTCTTGCTATTGCACAATACTTAATATAATAATTTTGGATCCTGATTTGGACCAACTTGAAAACTAGGCCCATAATCAAAAATCTAAGTACATGTTTAGATTCAGCATATCAAAGAAGCCCAATAATTCAATTTTTGTTAAAATCAAACTTATTTTTATTTTGAACCCTTTGGACTTTAATGTAGACCAATTTGAAAATGGGACCAAAAATTAAGAATCGACATACACAGTTAGATTTGGCATATCAAAGAACCCCAATTATTCAATTTTTGATGAAATCAAACAAAGTTTAAGTTTGGACCCCGATTTGGACCAACTTGAAAACTGGATCAATAATCAAAAATATAAGTACATTTTTAGATTCAGCATATCAAAGAACCCCAAGGATTCATTTTTTGTTAAAATCAAACTAAGTTTAATTTTGGACCCTTTGGACCTTAATGTAGACCAATTTGAAAACAGGACCAAAAATTAAGAATCTACATACACAGTTAGATTTGGCAGAACCCCAATTATTCAATTTTTGATGAAATTGTAACGAAAATCGGTCATAGTTTATTTATTTTGATGTGAATCACCAGTTGTCTTTCCCTGTTAATTGTGTTTCTATATGTATATAAGTTTCTCCATAGTTGGAGCACCATGCATTACTTAAAATACCCCTAATTTTGGTATAGTCTTGATTTTCACCCCTTCACGTATAATGGACCATTCCATATTGTAGTATATAAGGCAGCTCAAGACAGAGAAACTTTGTCAGTTTTATGTGGACCGTTGAAGTGATAACATCAGGGATTATTTTCCAACTGGTAAGTAGAGTGAATTAAGTGATTCCAAAGGATATATAAATAGTGTTCGGATTTATATGTGGATATTGCAATAGTGATTGTGATACAATGTATAAAGTGAATCTGATATATATAAGTGGTTATTGTATTAATGAGAATACAAGGTGTATACTTGCTGGTGTTGCAAGTTGTGCTATGTGGAAGTGTGAATACTTCATAGATTTGTATTAGTGAGAATACAAGGTGTTTACTTGCTGGTGTTGCAGGTTGTTACATTGTGGAAGTGTATTAGTGAAAGTGCACTGTGTTAAACCTTACCAGTTGGATGATATTCATTGTGTGGGAACTCAAAGGGATAGTTAGTGCGTGAGTTCAGCTGTGTTATATATATATATATTCCTTGTGAGTTGAAACATTGTGCAAGTGTAATTGTGTCATTGTGTTATTGTGGTTAGTTGCAGACTAACAAGGTGATACTACATATTGATGGACGTTGTAAATAGAAGTTGTATATATGTGATTTTGTGTTCATACGTTTTGTGTAATACTTACTTGATGCATGTTGCAAAGTAATCTGTTGGTGACATGGTGTAATAAAGGGCCGTATGCATGTTGCATAATAATCTGTTAGTGACATTGTGAATAAATCGGTCTGATACATGTTGCATAGTGATTGCATAGTGACATTGTGTAAATATATTTTGTTATGATACAGTGTGTTTATATATTGTGAATGAGAAACTTCGCCTTGAATTTTGATTTATGTGCATTGTGCTGTGTATATATTTTTCGTTGTAAATCCTTTTATGGATGTGTTGATTGTTTGAATAGGACAACTGGTTGTGGTGAAAAATTGAGTTGAACACTTGAAATCCTGATTTATTCAGATACGGATCCATTGATCGCCCGGTTACACGTTACAAAATCAAACAAAGTTTAATTTGGACCCTTTGGGCTCCTTATTCCTAAACTGTTGGGACCAAACCTTCTATAATCAATCCCAACCTTTCTTTTGTGGTCATAAACCTTGTGTCAAAATTTAATAGATTTCTATTCACTTAAACTAAAGTTATGGTGCGAAAACCAAGAAAATGCTTATTTGGGCCTTTTTGGCCCCTAATTCCTAAAATGTTGGGACCAAAACTTCCAAAATCAATCCCAACCTTCCTTTTGTGGTCATAAACCTTGTGTTAAAATTTCATAGATTTCTATTCACTTTTACTAAAGTTAGAGTGCGAAAACTAAAAGTATTCGGACGACGACGACGACGACGACGCCAACGTCATACCAATATACGACCAAAAAATTTTCAATTTTTGCGGTCGTATAAAAACGGCTAAATTTCTTTCAAAAATTACCAATCGGGGGCAGCAACCCAACAACCAGTTGTCCAATTCATCTGAAAATTTCAGGGCAGATAGACATTTACTAGATAAACAAGTTAACCCCTTGTAAGATTTGCTTTAAATGCTTTGGTTTCAGAGTTATAAGCCAAAATCTACATTTAACCCCTATGTTCTATTTTTAGCCATGACGGCAAACTTGGTTGCTTGGCCGGGTCACCACACACAATTTTTAAACTAGATACCCTAATTATGATTTTGTTAAAGTTTCGTTAAATTAAGTCCAGTAGTTTCAGAGAAGAAGATTTTTGTAAAAGATAACAAAAATTTATGAAAAATTGGTAAAAAATGACTGTCAAGGGAAATAACTCCTTAAGGGGTCAACTGACCATTTTGATCATGTTAACTTATTTGTAGATCTTACTATGCTGGACATAATTGCTGCTTACAGTTTATCTCTATCTATAATAATTTTTTAGATAATAACCGAAAACGGACAAAATGTCCTTAAAATTACCAATTCAGGGGCAGCATATACATTTTACCCCTATGTTCTATTTTTAGCCATGGCGGCCATCTTGATTATTTTTGCGGGTCACTGGACACAATTTTTAAACTAGATACCCCAATGATGATTATGGCCAAGTTTCGTTAAATTTGGCCCAGTAGTTTTAGAGGAGAAGATTTTTGTAAAAGTTTACGGACGATGGACGACGGACGCAAAGTGATGAGAAAAACTCACTTGGCCCTTTGGGCCAGGTGAGCTAAAAAGTACCAAATTGATCTGGGAGTTATGGATGCACAATTCCCTTCTATACTTGTTTCGTACATTTGCAAGAGATATTTGATTATACTATCAATCTGTATCGTTCTATATTCGGGTTTGTGGAATCATAGCTTTTAAAATAGCGTGAACAAATATACAAATGTAGTTAGACTTAAAAATAATTCTATGAAATAATCATGCAGTGCCTTATACGCCATTAATAAACTTACCCTTTTTTTCATTGCATTTCTGGAAAATAGAAAACGAATATTCAAAAGGACATAATTATATGTTTTTTAATACTTTGACATTGTATTCATATTCGGTTTTCGACAAAGCAGTGAATTGCACACCTAATGTGTATCTTTATACTCGGACTCGGACTCGAAAAAAAAACAATAACTTGTATATCTAATTTGTATCGACAACCACACATGTGAGTATCCAACATATACATGATAAGATGCTGTGTGACGATATGAACTAGATTTTGAGGATTTCATTTTAATCATTGATCAGGGTGGATTGGGGGTTTAGAAATCAGGTCATCCCCTGTATGCTCCCGTCAGAATGCAAAACAAATATAAGGATTCTGATTGGGTGTGTGGGATGTTTAAATATGCAGCCACTTTCGGAGGTAAATCAAATTCAATGCCTCATGTTAAAGTAGGGCCTCTCGCTCTAAACGTCAAAGAAACATTGACACTTCTTCCATCAACATATCAATTCAAATAAAACGAAATCAATTAAGCTCCCTTCTTCTTTAGTTTTCAGTTATTATTTGAAATGAACGAGAAAGAAAAGCTTTTATTTAAATATTCATAAATTTTTCTTATCATCATTCAGAAATTATAACGGTAATTATTATACTAAGATTTTTGGTTTAATTTTCTAAATTAAACATTTATAACTGCTAGAAATATATTTATCGCTATTTTGTGCATTTTCCTTTGATCTTTTTTTGTGATAATTTTCTTATCATGCTACTCGCTTGAGATGGAAAATTATCGCTAGAAACTAAGCATGCACGTGGCGTTGCTAACGAAATTGACATGAAATTGACAACGTCGTCATAGGTAAAAAAGCGATAAAAAGATTATCATTGTTCATCTCAACTCGATTGCCTTTCTCGCTTTCGCCGTCCCGGCTCAAGCGAGAAAACCAATCTCGTTGAGATGACCACCGATAATCTATAATACTCACAAATAGCTTTCAAACGAAATGAAGCGTATAGCACATTTATTTTTTAAATAATAAAGAGGTTTGGACCAGTAGATAACTATAATACTGATTCCAAACTTTGATGAAACAATGTCCAGCAACAAATGGAAAGAAATATGTTATCATGATAAATGCATGTCACGTATTCAATTGTTAAAAACAAAGGGGTAGCATCTAGATGAACACTTGAGTGTACATTGTAACAGCTTCTGGTTTCTTGAGGTCTTGATATTTCTATTTTGCTCGGGTATTCTCTATAAAAAGGCTGCCCATTCACCCAACATCTATAAAGTATTATGTGTATGTAGGTAGAAATATAAAAAGTTTTAAAAAATTAATAACGATAAAATAAAAATAAAATCAGATAGGTTGTGGGCTATCCCATCCATAACACAATATTACTATATGCACAAACAAAAAAGGACAAGCAAAGCGTCATGACTAAAATACATATCTAGCATATACCACATTGTACCACGGGGTAACTTTCCACGGACTCCACACTGCTTAAAAAACAAACTCGTTAAACAGGCCTTCATATTCAGAGACAACGAGGAGAAAAAAAGATTCTTTTTTCTTTGTTAAATCCCTCCATATGACAATAAAATTATTAAAGGAATATCGATTATGAGCAGGGTTGAACAACCAAATGCAAGAAATGTATATTTCTTTGAAAAAAATGTTTACTCTGCCAGGGTTTTTCGGTCCACTTGGACTTGACAGAGATTGTAAACTCTTGTTTGTATTTCAGAATGCAAATATTTTATAATTTGTATGTATATTGGAAGGGGCCCGGGAAGGGGGGGGGTAATTAAGGTTGACATTTTACTTTGATACCTGTCTGCCATTGAAGAAAGAAATATTTATCATGCCTGTATACCAACAAGATATATTTCAAATTTTCAATGCGGTTAAGTAGAATAAAAACTTCAGCTTTAATTGTAAAATGAAACTACATCAATTGCCAAAAGCTTTATAAAATGATAACAGCATCGTTTTAGAGGGGGCATTTGCATGCTTCAAAAGAAATGTCATCTCTCTTTATAGCACATACATAGATATCCAATAACAGTTATTGTAAATGCCAAGAGTATCAGGATGTATTCGAGTGTGACAGCTATCCAGGCGGAAACCCGGTTGAAATAGAACAAAAGAATCGAAGCTCTTTGTTAGAGAAGGCGATAAATGCTTACTGTAATGTTTACTATAGGTTAAAAGGAAGTAAATAAAGATGACTGGCGCCACCTAGATTTTACATCCAAGATAATAGGTGGAAGTAAATTTATTTTCTGCTGCCTTGGTAATTAGAAATTGAAATTGAAATAGTGAGAAATGGGTGTTGGCCATTGGTGTAGAAATAGAGAGAAACTTAGAGAAAACTCTCTAAGACAAGCAACATTTTCTGTGCCAAATTAAGCAAGGGGTGTTTCGAAAATTCCGGAACCGTTGAGTACCCTTAAAAAATGCCATTTTTCTATCAAAAAAGCTGCGGCACCATATGTGTTTGACCATTGCAATTACACCCAAAGGTGTTGATAATTCAGAATTCGAAATTTTTTTTTATGGATCTTTGATAGTGAAAAGGCAGGAGCAAATAAGGCTACCATTGTCGCCTATGTAAATAATTACTTCCTTGTAACCTATAGTAACAAAAAAAATTAAAGTTAATAGAAACAAATAAAATGACATTTGTCTTCTCAATTACGAAGTGTATTATTTTAAAAACACCATTTGCATAAGTTTTCAATTTATCTATTGCATAGTTAAGCAGAACAGTTAGATATTAAGTCGACGACATGAGTATCCATCAAGTTGGATAAGGAAAATGCATAACCCCCGATTTAAAAATAAAATACCACGGACGGAGAACATACATGTATCTAACAATTAGTTCAGTAATTTTCGTGTCTGCCCTTCCATTATGTGACTCAAGAAAAAATTCAAAAATATGGGTAACAATTGTATCGAAAAGAGAAAATCGAGTGCACCTTTTTATGTTAGGGCGTGTTTGAGTTGAATATTTTGTCTTGAAATCGCACTAAGCAAGAATATTTGATACATCATCTCGCTTCAGATTCTATCAATTTTATAAATCAAAGCTACAGGTTGACTTTATAACATAAAAAAAAAATACAGTATTAAAAGATGAAATATATGGGTCACGTGAAATACCTATCTAATGAATCACAAAAACAGAGTAGATGTGTTCGATTAGCTATTTTTATACGACCGCAAATTTTGAAAAAATTTTCGTCGTATATTGCTATCACGTTGGCGTCTGCGTCTGCGTCGTCGTCGTCGTCGTCGTCGTCGTCGTCGTCGTCGTCCGGCGTCCGAATACTTTTAGTTTTCGCACTCTAACTTTAGTAAAAGTGAATAGAAATCTATGAAATTTTAACACAAGGTTTATGACCATAAAAGGAAGGTTGGTATTGATTTTGGGAGTTTTGGTCCCAACATTTTAGGAATAAGGGGCCAAAAAGGGCCCAAATAAGCATTTTCTTGGTTTTCGCACCATAACTTTAGTTTAAGTTAATAGAAATCTATGAAATTTTGACACAAGGTTTATGACCACAAAAGAAAGATTGGGATTGATTTTGGGAGTTTTGGTTTCAATAGTTTAGGAATAAGGGGCCAATAAAGGGCCCAAATAAGCATTTTTCTTGGTTTTTGCACAATAACCTTAGGTTAAGTAAATGGAAATCTATGAAATTTAAACACAATGTTTATGACCACAAAAGGAAGGTTGGTATTTATTTTGGGAGTTTAGGACCCAACAGATTAGGAATTAGGGGCCAAAAAGGGACCCAAATAAGCATTTTTCTTGGTTTTCGCACTATAATGTTAGTATAAGTAAATACAAATCTATGAAATTTAAACACAAGGCTTATGACCATAAAAGGAAGGTTGGTATTGATTTTGGGAGTTTTGGTCCCAACAGTTTAGGAAAAAGGGGCCCAAAGGGTCCAAAATTAAACTTTGTTTGATTTCATCAAAATTGAATAATTGGGGTTCTTTGATATGCCGAATCTAACTGTATATGTAGATTCTCAACTTTTGGTCCCGTTTTCAAATTGGTCTACATTAAGGTCCAAAGGGTCCAAAATTAAACTTAGTTTGATTTTGACAAAAAATGAATCGGTTGGGTTCTTTGATATGTTGAATCTAAAAATGTACTTAGATTCTTGATTATTGAAGTTTTTTTGGTCCAGTTTTCAAATTGGTCTACATTAAGGTCCAAAGGGTCCAAAATTAAACTTTGTTTGATTTCATCAAAAATTGAATCCTTGGGGTTCTTTGATATGCCAAATCTAACTGTGTATGTAGATTCTTCATTTTTGGTCCTGTTTTCAAATTTCAAATTCTACATTAAAGTCCAAAGGGTCCAAAATTAAACTAAGTTTGATTTTAACAAAAATTGAATTCTTGGGCCTCTTTGATATGCTGAATCTAAACATGTACTTAGATTTTTAATTATGGGCCCAGTTTTCAAGTTGGTCCAAATCAGGATCTAAAATTATTATATTAAGTATTGTGCAATAGCAAGTCTTTTCAATTGCACAGTATTGTGCAATGGCAAGAAATATCTAATTGCACAATATTGTGAAATAGCAAATTTTTTTTTAATTAGAGTTATCTTTCTTTGTCCAGAATAGTAAGCAAGAAATATCCTATTTGTGCAATAGCAAGAATTTTTTTTAATTGGAGTTATCTTTCTTTGTCCAGAATCAACTTAAATCTTTGTTATATACAATATACAATGTATATACACTTTTTACTACCAACTGATAAATTTAAATAATCTTTACCATTCAGTGATAACAAGCAGTTTTTTTACATCTTAATATTTTATGATGTATTTAAATGAGTAGTTATTGTTGCAAACTCCATTAGAAATTTGAATTGATATCAGTTTTGAAAAAGGGAAACGGGGATATGAAAAAAAAGGGGGGGGGGTTAAATTTTTCTCATTTCAGATTTCATAAATAAAAAGAAAATTTCTTCAAACATTTTTTTGAGAGGATTAATATTCAACAGCATAGTGATTTGCTCAAAGGCAAAAAAAACCTTTTAAGTTCATTAGACCACATTCATTCTGTGTCAGAAACCTATGCTGTGTCAACTATTTAATTTTAGATTTAAAAAGTTTGAAGAAGAAATCTTTAATTGATTTGTAAAATCTTGGCATTTGTTTTGTGTAAAAAAAAAAACATGTAATGTCAAAAATTTGATCACAATCCAAATTCAGAGCTGTATCATGCTTGAATGTTTTGTCCATACTTGCCCCAACTGTTCAGGGTTCGACCTCTGCGGTCGTATAAAGCTGCGCCCTGCGGAGCACCTGGTTTTACTTGAAGTACTTGACAAGTAATTCAAGTTGGATGATGAAAATGCATATCTTCGAAAAAAAACTATTTTTTTTGTGTGTGATAACTAGGGTTTATAGTCTTCAACCACTAAAAAATCAAGTCTGCCCTTCCACGAAATATTTAATTAAATTTTTTTTTTAAATGTTTATGAATTTTCGAAAATTCCACCTAACAACCGATCAGACAATAGTTTTAAGTTGAATCAATGCAGACACGATCATTAACTGATGCTCATTAGCTAGTAGATATGTTTGTCTTTTAAAATACAACTGGCATATAAGGATCGTAATGGTGCTATGTGGATAAATTTATCGGTTTTCAAGAGCAAAATTGGCAGCGCGTCATTCCTACAATGGCTTTCATTTCTACGTTTGTGAAAATGAACTGGCGTAATGGGGAGATAATTTTGACGAAGTAGAATCCTGACTGTATCAAGTATCTGTCAACTTAAAACCCTATCCCCAATCATGTATATCAAATAATTATTTTTTATTGTTTGATTGATTGTTGGTTGCTTAATGCCCAGTGGAACCGAACGTTAAGCAACCAACTAATGTTATAAAGTATATGCAATAAAGTAAAAAAATCCATATTTTATCAAAAACTGAAAATTTCATTTTTCTTTTAGTATCTGTTATTTTAAATTATTTTATGTAAAACATATGATATGAAATTAAACTACTTTCACAACCATGACAACATAAAACAAGGCCATGGGATTAGAACACTATTTTTTGTTGGGGAATGTGTCCATAGGACACAGATGATATAAAGGGATATAAATGAATAACGGTAAGAGTGTCGCTACCCAAATGTAGACTTGAACTAAGTTTTATGGTAATTTGCATTGTGTAATAGTCTCATAACATTCGGTTGAGGCAAACTAAAGTAAGAAGACGGAAATCAAAAATTCAGCAATGTTTATGTTTATAAAGGGACATAACTCGAGACTGATAAAAATGACAATCCAATTTATTACTTGATTTGTATTATGTGGTAATAAGCATTTTGTATAAGTTTCATAACAATGATTGACGCAAACTAAAGTTAGAGAATGGAAGCACTAAAATCGCCAACTTTTATGTTTATAAAGGGCATAACTAAAAAAAATAAAAGGGTCGCCACACAATTTCAAACTTGATCTGTATTATGTGGTAATACGCATTGTGTTTAAGTTTCATAATATATGGTTGAGGCAAACTAAAGTTAGAGAATAGTGATGCCTCCCCGGCAATTTCGAAATTGATCTGTGTTTTGTAGTAATAAGCATTGTATAAAAGTTTTGTAACATTTGGTTGAGGCAAACTCAAGTTAGAGAACGGAAACCAACTTTGGGACGTGCGGACTGACGTATGTACAGACGGACAAGGATAAACTTGATGTCCCCTCCGCTACGTACCATGTAGAACTGACATCCATATTCCTTCATGCAGTATTCAAGTGACAGTGCTAAACAGCTAATGTAAACATTGAAGGAACTACATGTAACTCATCAATAGAAATAACTTATTTATGAACTCCATGCTGATTGTTCAACTTTTTGAATGATGAACAGAAAATGAGAACAATATTATGATTTAATATCATCTCCATCCTTTATAGCAGGGATTTGTTTTACTGCGCAGCAACATCTGTTCTTTTAATTGTGTCCACTTGATTTTCGAATAATGAATCGGGGGGTTTAACGGACAAATCAGGGATTTATTGCAAGGCTGTATGCATGCCAACGACACAACTATCCACCACTTGAGTTTAACTGATATCGATCTTATTAGCAAAATTACATGGCCCCTATAATATACGGTCTTAAACAATGGGCAAAACACACCGTATAGTCACCAATAAAAGACCCCGACCGTGCCATGATGGCAAAATGTGAAGCAATTGAAACGAGAAAACCAATGGCCTGATTAATGACAAGACACGATCTTTTATTATAATACTTTTTTTCCAAAGATCACCAGCGGTTATTACTTTACTTAAAACGGGATAGCACTTACTTTGTTTATGTAAGATGATATTCCATGTCGATGTTCATTTGTTGTAGTTGCCATGTTGTAGTCTCTATCGGCAAACGAAATGGACATAATCATTTTAAATAAATTACTATATCATCATAGTTTTTATTTCAATGTGGAATGGTCTAGGCCTGCGTCTTTTATCATCGTTTGCTTTTAAATATTTATTTTCTCTGAAAAAAAAAAACAATTTAAATATTAACTCGAAAAGATGGCACAGCTGCATTGGAATAAGATATATCACACGATGATCAGATGTCGGCTTAAAGCTGAATAGAACTTCAGTCAAATGTGAAGCTTGAAGTAAGACTTTCTGTTCGAAACAATTTTCTATTTATGATTTAGGAAGGCACTTTTCTCTATTCCTTATATTTTGGCACATCATCATTCTCTATTTTAATTTTTTTGTCTATTTTTGTCTATTTTTTATTTATTTTGTTCTTGATTCTGCACATTTTGCTCACATTTCTCTAATCTTTAAACACCATCCAGATTCTCAGACATCGTACGATCGATACAGATCTTTTTTTTATATTTTTGTTAGGGGAGGGGGATGAATGCTCATTTTAAATGAAAATAATATGGAAATCGACATTGCCGCGCGCTTTTGTGCTATCATTGAAGATGAGTGAAGTTAACTTCATAAGGCAAACTCTTGAATTGGATCAAAAATCAATGACGTTCAAATATTTGTAGGGGAGTAAATTTCTTCAAATTGTTATAATCATTATCTCAGTGAAATTGCACTCATGATATACTTAATTGTTAACTCGACATTTCTTGATAGTTGCTTATTTTGGGCCCAGTTTAACCTCCTCCCCTTTCCGTATTTTTTTTCAAAGAAAAAAAAACATTCGTCTTCTTTACACTTTAACCATAATTAATGCATACTGTGTTATTACGAAAGAA
Source organism: Mytilus galloprovincialis (assembly GCA_037788925.1). Classification (NCBI taxonomy): domain Eukaryota; kingdom Metazoa; phylum Mollusca; class Bivalvia; order Mytilida; family Mytilidae; genus Mytilus; species Mytilus galloprovincialis. Next base: position 325,966 of record JAWDJN010000033.1, read on the forward strand.
GCATTAATATCGCTTTTAAAATGCTGCTGTCTTTTTTTTAAATCCTGATTGTTCATTTTATCGATAATTATTTTCCACTTGACTTAAAGGTGTGGATTGGGGTTATTAAATCATGTATGTACCCTTTTATTATTTTTTTCAACCTATTTTCAACTCTTTTTTTTTTCTTTCTTTATTTTCATTTCTTTATATTTTAAATCCCGTTATTCTAAATTCTTTATTTTTTGCCAAATTTCCCCTTTTCTCCATTTCTCTAAAAAAAAAAATTGTCTAATTATTTTGTAATATTGATGTATATTTTATACATATATACACACATAGATCGTATCCAACAATGTAAGATTTTCAATTTGCATTGCATTTGGCATATTTTTGTGTTGTTATATATATAAATATGTCTCTGTATTTATAATATAATCTATAATTATCTATATACTCCTCCAGACCCTCACATATATATATATATATATATATATATAAAGATCACTATAATAAATGTTCTTGTGTATAGAAATAGATTACTAAAAAATCCAACATTTCCGGTATGAATAGTTTTAATTCACTAGTACTTTCATGTTTAAATAACAATCTTCAGGTGAATATTATATATATATATATATCTATCTCGTTGACGCGGAACATATATAGATGGCAGTTTGTCTCCATTCACCGCATATCACGTGATTGCAATGTGTCTATGGCGATTAGACGATTATATTTAGGTGTAACGGATACGTCAACAAGAATATGATAGCATGACGTTTACAAGAAATTCAGAGGTTTCATATTTTGTGTACGAAATGGAAATTCTGTTTCTCTTCACAATAATATTTTTAACCATTATAAAAGTCATATAAATATGAAATTTGACACAAACTAGTGAAACATCAATGAATATTACAGTAAAAACTTACTGCGTAAAAAGTCACAGGAATTCCATTGGGCGACGGCAAAGCGGTTGTTATTTATAGATGTGCTCTTGTTTATATTCCACACGTCGAATACTCGCTTTTTTAAGATTCATATTAAAAAATGGGGACAAAGTAACAGACGTAATGCAAGATATATCAATAGAGGTGAATATTTGCATATTTTGTTAATCTACTGCCTGTTGCAATTAAAAGGGGGAGGTTTCAAGTCCGTACTATAATATGAATCCCAAGTCATATATAATATTAGAGCAATGTCAGAAAAAAATGTTAAATTGTTTGTATGAGGCTGCATAACTAGGGAAGGACAAGGTTTTACCGAGCCCTTCCCCAGTTTTGTGCGTTATTTTTTTCTGACATCAAATTTGACCTAATATTGTTTTTATACTGCAACTTAAATTAATGCATTTATACATGTATCTATTCAAATTGTAAACTGAATTTTTCATCCCTTAATGAACCTCTGATTGTAGAAAAATTGATCCATGGAGAAATTGACATTGCACAAAAAATAGCTGTGAAAAAGTTAGGAAATAAACACAACTAGTTGCAGTATGAAAACATGTATGTTTGTCGTTGCCTTAGGATTTTGTGTAAGTGGAACTGAGGTCTTTAAACGTATTTGTACACATACACATTCTGGGCTCGTACAATTGGTAAAAACTTTACATATTGCACCTGACTGGGTGTGTGTTGTTAATGATGATGTACTATTGTATGTTGCCCTCTAGATGGACAGGTTGTTTTTATCGCCGAAGACATAAAGATATATTTCTTTTTTCTTGATTGAATAAGTACTGCAAATGTTATATAAAGAGTGGAAATGAATTTTTGAAGGTATAATAATATAAACCAGGTTTTCCCTAGATAAATATCTTAGTAGATCTACATTACGTAAACACAATTGTCGTTTTATTGTCATCTTGAAAAATTTTGATTTGGCAAAAACTAATAATAGTTTGGTGTAAGTTGTGCCCGAATTATTTTTTTTTTCGACATTATTATGTATATTATTATTATGCACATCAGAAAAAGTTCATCGCAAATGCAATTTTCGTTGAACGTTACACAATGGCGGTTTGTTTTCGTGTTTTTATCCCTCAAACGGTTTCAATTTGAATTTTATATCATACATTTTTGTTCATATTCACTCCCAATTGCATTTACGAGTGCACGTACATTGAAATATCTAGACCAACTTTGTTTTACATAAAAATGGATGACCAACGTAGATAAATTCATCTTCCTATAGGGTCGAATGAATCATATTTAAAAAACAATTAAAACTATTCTGACTCAAACAAAAAATTATGTGTGACTGACACCATCAAGATGCTAAAATATTTTGAATAGATATTTGTTACTTTTACAAAGTTTTCAGCAAACAGTCGACATTCATATGGGAACCGAATGTGTTTTCTTGTCAATTTGTTCCTTTATTCAATCGAATCAAACCTCATATATAGACGTTTCATTGACAGAAAGGATGAAAAGAAGCTATCATTATCCGCGAACTAATAGTTCCGTTATATACACCTCGCCAAAAGTTAAGCAACACTTAAATGTTTTTGCTTCTATTTTTTGTTTTGAAATTGAATTTGATACTGCTTTGATTCCATATATGTCGTTAATCTATTGTTAATCGACAGGTAAAAATTCAGGTACAAATTCTATTCGTAGGAACCCTAAAAAAAAGGTTTTATGAAGTTCCATAAAAGTTTTATCCTTGCAAGTTAATCGCAGACTACATTGTGTCAATTTACGTGCCCGTAGACCAGTCAAAATACCATTGCTGACTCCTAGGCATCGTCAAGCTCGACATCGGTGGTCACTTGGTCACCACAATAGGACTTTGAGACAGTGGTGTCACGTCCATTGGTCTGACGAGAGAAGATCTCTTCAACATCATATTGATGAGCGCATGCGCGTATGGCGTCATCGGCTTACAGCATACAGGGAACAGTACATTCTTTGAACAACAGCGTCTGGTGGTAATTAAGGGTTTGGAGACGCTTTTCATTTAACTGTAAAAATGAACATTTATGTTCTGGATGGGACTATGGCGTGTAAAAAATATCGCAATAACAGACCCGGGATATATCGATGTGCCACATTTTGACTATCACAATCTTGCAGCTAGACCAATATTCATTGACGATAATACTAAGCCACAGAGAGCACGCATTGTTTCAGATTATTTACGCAAGGAGGTAACTGACACTATAAATTGGCTATGAATCCCATTGAGCATGTCTGGGATGATATTGGTAGAAAAATCAACAACAGGATTCCTGATAGCATAGATGTAATACCCATAGATGAAGCTCAACCCTGACTTCAAAGGTTCTATGTGCGTTGTAATTGCTTTCACACTTATCTGATAATGACATGAACCAGCTGGTCATTGAGATGCAGATTGACAATCATGACAATAGAAAACGGACAATTAAAAGTTACTTAGCAATTAAACATGCTTAAAATCAGAAAGAAACAAAATCAAAATATATATTTTATATTGACTTGATTATAAAAAATAATATTACAAATTATTCTCGAAAAGAAACTAATAAATGTGAATCTTTTTCTTTTTTAGGCAGAACTTCTGTTTTGATCCTGTTTAAATTTTATATCCATTTAACTCTATCTTATAATTAACAATGCTTACTATTATTTATAAACAAGTTTATTGAAAATATAATTGTTAGAAAACATTAAACAAGTTGAAAATATGTATGCTCCAAAAATTATTTTACATGCCTTGTATGTTTTAATATTTCACTAAACTTAAAACTCTTTACAGTAATTATAAATACATATTTCATAAACCACTTGAATGAAATCATTATAATTTTTGTAATTAGCCATAAAATATATAAAATTCATCTATGATTTAGTAACTAACTTATTCTGAAAAATATAAAAATGATATTTAAAAGACAATTTCTCGTTTAAAACTAGAAAAACTGATGAAAAAAGGAAAATAATGTACTTTCTTATTATTTTTTCTCCCAAATTCGACGCAGTTCGACACCTATAATGGGCGTTTTTCAATAAAAACGTACTTTCTTGTCCCAGCCACAAAAAAACGTGTTTGATCTTTGCAAGTAATTTTTTGTGCAGTCAGTACATTTAATTAGATATAACATTTTTAAGCAAAGAAACAGTTTATTTTTTAGAGGGATTGATAAGATATTGATTCCTGAATGGTCCAAAACAACCAAAATGGCATGTCCCTAGACCGCCTGTTCAACATTCATACTCTCAAATATCGTAGAAATAAATATTAATTTTACTAAATATAAGTTCTTTATTAATTCAAAAGTATGTTTAGAGCCAATTTTATTTTAATAAACAGCTTTTAACATAGGATTTTTTATTTTAGAAGGTGTGTCCCTAACACAATGTCCACTACGAAACGCAGTCATTAAAACTTGCTTATAAACAGTTTTATAAAATCAATGTAATTTTTTGTTTGCAAGAGATATAAACATTAGGGTCGTACAAAAGAAGTGATGCTTTTATAACGGCAATTAAACTGTTTGTAAGAAAAATTGAGCACATCAAATGGACCAGAGTGATACCGTATTTTTGTAAATGTCCACTACGAAACGGGTCAAATCTCCTTCAGTAACTGTTTTTAAAATTGTGAAAAAAATATCAGTGTACAGCTTAATAACGCTTTGATGAATACAGTCAGTCTTGTTACTATTGCAATATTGGGGTTGTGAGAAAAAAATAAAACATGTGAATACGTCCCCTACGAAACGGTCCCCTACGAAACAAGTTTGGGAGAAAAACGTTTCGTAGTGGACACTACCACTACCATGCAGTCTTTTTTTTTTTACTCTTTTTTCAATTATATTCGTGCAAAGCAAATAACAAAGGTTAGTTTCATGTAATTTTTATTATGATTTTATTAACATAGAATAGGGTTGATGTCAACTACGAAACTTTTTGTCCACTACGAAACGGTTTGATCAACTACGAAACGCATCAAAATGTCCACTACGTAACATGAGTTGTACCTTCATATGTGAAGTACTGTCTAATCTTTATCGATAAAAAATGGTTCTCCAATTCAGAAAAAAATGAGATTTTTCTAGTATATAAAGTAAACAAACTGGAATGTCTATAGGAAACATTTAAAATTGCAAAAATATGTGTGTTTAGAAGCAGTTTCGTAGGGGACAATTATGAAAATAATATAATTTTAAAGAGTATTTAAGATTGCACTTTTTGTTTACAAACAGGTCTATAATAGAGGTATTCAAAATAACTCTTGAAAATAAATTTTAGACTAGGTGATTTTCCATTTTTTTTTTAGGTCTGAAAGGAACGCTTTTATTGAAAAACGCCCCTAAATGAAGCATATCAAAGAAAAGGTGTATTTCAGAAGCTCAAAAAGGTGCTATTTCCATTTTCAGGAACTAACAGGAACACATTTTTTATGAAATATAAAGACACAAGCCTAAAAAATACATTTTAAAATTTAGTTCAATATTTCCCTCGTAAAAAGCGCAATTTTTGATCGATTTCATCCATTTTTTAACCATTCTATTTGTCTGTCCAGTGCGCTAAAAGTAGACATATATTAACAACAGAAGGGACATAACTCGAGAAGACATTTAAGAAAATATATTATGCTGTACTGGTCAATGAGATCAACAGATAAGAGATATGTCTAGTGTTCCTTGATTGAGTACAACACACATATAACATCAAAGACAGTCAATTTGGTCATGGTTCTTTGTATCTATTAAACAATAGAGAACAGTGGGGAACTTTTGGCGAGCTTAGTAAGAATTAACAGGAATTACGAGCAGACTTGATTGAAGAATTGCAAAGAATTCCCGTTAGAACATTACGACGCTTAGTTCAAATAATGAGACGACGTGTAAATGAACTTGTCCGGAAGCGCTAGTGACCTAAATTTTACTTTAATGTATTCACACATTATCACTCTCGAGTTTTAAAAAGAATATTGTATATAGTGCAAAGCAAATATTCAAAAACGTCAGTATAATTTGAAGGTTTATATTGCATTTTATTTTGCCATTTTACAAACATTTGCCAAAAATGAAATAGTAAAAAAATCAATCATGAACTCATTCCAAACTTTTACTTTTCAATTGATGTTATACATTGTATATGTTATCTTATAAAAACACAAATTTAGTTTATTGTATCGATATTACGATAACTTATGAATTCAGTGAAAACGATTCTGGAAAATTATCAAGTGTTGCTTAACTTTTGGCGGGTTGTATATATATATAATTTCCACACTAAATGAGTTTGGTGACTAGTGAACGGATCCTGTTGCCTCTCCGCTATGCGCGTAGTATTTAGGAGAAATAATAATGACCAGTTGGCCTGGTATCAGAATAATGTTTGCGGTTAGGTTGACATGTCTTCCTGAGTTAACTTGCACATTAAAAATTCCAAATCGAAAACAAAGCATGGTTATATAAATCTTTGTCATATCTCGTCCTGACATGTATGCATGTTATTTTTTGATGAATACTTCAGCATTCAAATAATTTTCAAGGAGCCTGTGTCCTGGGATTTTTTATTTACAATTGATGCATGAAATAATACAACCGTTATACTGTTGCTTTAGTTTCAGAGATCAAACAGTGCATTTTTTTCCTCTGTTCTATTTTTAGCCATGTCTGCCCTGTTGGTTGGCAGGTGGGGTCATCGGACACATTTTTAAAACTAGATGCCTTAATACAGATTGTTGCCAAGTTTGTTTGAATTGTCTCAGTTGTTTAAGAGAAGACTTTTGTATAAAATTGTTAAATTTGATTTTAACTAAATACCCTAATATTGATAATGAAAGAGTTTGGTTAAATTTGTCTCAGTAGATTCAGAGGAGAAGATTTTTGTAAGATAACATCAATTTAAAAAAAAATGTTAAAAATTTGCTATAAAGCACAATAACTCCTTGAGGGGTCAATTGACCTTTTTTGGTCGTGTTGACTTATTTGTAGATCTTACTTTGCTGAACATTATTGCTTTTCAGTTTATCTTTATCTATAATAATATTGCAAAATTGCATCAAAATAACCAATTCAGTAGCAGAAACCCAACAACGGGTTGTCTGATTTGTCTAAGAAAGTCAGTGCAGATATATTTTTACCTGTTGAACATTTTAACACAATGGCAGATTTGCGTTAAGTGCTAAAAGTATCAGAGATATAAGCCAAAAATTGCATTTTTACCCCTATCTTCTATTTTCACCCATGTCGGCCATGTTGGATGACAGGCGGGGTCACTGGACACATTTTTTTCAACTAGATACCCTTATGATGATTGTGGCCAAGTTTGGTTAAATTTGGCTCAGTAGTTTCGGAGGGGAAAATTTTTGTAAACGTTAACGACGACGACGGAGGACGGAAGACGGACGCCACGTGATGAGAACAGCTCACTTGGCCCTTTGAGCCAGGTGAGCTTAAATGTTAAATCAAGCAATATATATGAATATATATACTATTGCACAATGGCTGCGCCCATAAACAAATAATGAGATAGTGAAAACCACACTAATCCAATGTTATTAAAACTCCATCGGTGGGTAAAACAAGATGCATTACATATAACAATACTTTCTCATGATTGAAATTTTATATGTACTACATAGCCGAAGCGGTAAAGATATCATTCCGCAAATCCGGCCGATAATCACAATATGATCTTTCATTGGCAAGTTGGTCAGCCGAATATCCCAAATATTATATCCCAGACAAACTTACCACATCCACAGGTCTGAAAGCAAAAGACCTTAAATTTGAAGAAATAAGTTTAGACTTGTACATACCTGATGCAAATATGGTGGCATTTAGAGTAAATGCCAATAGAATACTTCCATGGATAAAAGTATCACCATTACATTATTATGAGAATTATATATGGGAAGAACGAAGAATATATAATTGCATGGAATTATCAACCAAAAGATTTGACAAAAAATAAAAGTGGGAAAAAAACATTTGTATTGATTTAGCAACCAAGGTAACCCCTCCCCCCTTTATATACAAATTGACATTTCACATCAATACAGGGGTTGTACACAGTAAAGGAAATAAATATGACCTTTTCTACAACAGAGACTCCCCATTACTCAAATTGTAAGTATCACAGATTGTTGATTACAACAACTTGACCACACTTTCAATGCCAGGTACCCAACCACAAAACAATGTCAACAAAAACAAACAAGAAACAGACTTTTGCTGTCAAGTAACTCTAACCAATATGTTAGTTCCTTTTCTTCAACAAGACTCAGGTATTGAGAAATTTATGAGCAAGCTAGAGACACAACTTACGCATCCTCTTGATAAGGTTTTCTCTCAATAAAACGACAATATTCACTGGTGTCAACGTGATGATCGTAACTGCAATTACGATCATCCCAATATGGCGGACACAAATTTAGGGAAATTTTAGAAGGTCGATTTCTCTACTTTAACAGCTTTTTTTTCAGATTTGTTTTATATCAAGAAAATTCTTAATCAGCATTGCCATTGAATGAGTTTTTTTCTAAATGATAGAAAAACAACCAGAAGAACGAAAATCGAGATGTAAAAAAAAAACACGATGATGATCGTAACTTTGTCTATGGATGATCGTAACTTGGACTTGCTTTTATTTAAGGATGATCGTATCTCAAAATTTACAATGTGTTTTTTCTTTAAATGGACATCCACACAAAATGAGAGTTAATGAACACCGCTATATTTGTCAAAAAGAAATGACATAAGGTTAAATTAGCAGGCTTATAGTTATTTAGTTCACATTCAAAATGGAATTGTTTTGATGTGTTTTAACTTGTTGCCTGGTCTTATATTTTCTTTATCAAACTTTGACCATTAAACGTTAGTAGACTACAGAGACGGGTTTAGAGGGAAGGCCAGGGTGCGTGCATCCCCTTTTTTGTGTGAAAAATGTAGTTGATTATATAGGGAATCAATAAAGCATGACTGTAGCAGACCTACTCTTAGGCAGCCAGTCCCGACCCCTTGATAAAAATCTCTGGATCCGCCACTCGACTACTGTTGCCTATGTTTACCATGGGTTGGCTATTTATGTAAAGAAGGAAAAGCTGAAATAGATGATAAACAAGTTCATATTAGATTCCCTGTTTTTATTTCAAGCTATATTAAACTCATAACACTTACGGTATTTGACATGTATTATTGAAGTTAGTCGAAGAAGTTGTTTAAGCCAAACATATCGAGAAGGGAGCTACCATTTGATTTTTAAAGGGAGGGGTAAAATTTGGAGGAAAAAGGCAGGACAGGGGTTTTGAGTAAAAAATAGGCCAGATGAACAACTTGGCCAATCAAAAAGGCGATGACAATTGAGGTAAAAAAAAAACAGGACCGTATTGAGTGAAAAATAAAAACGCAGGATAGATATTTCAACTTAGGGCAAAATTTTTCATCAATATAAAGTTGTTAACCACCAATGCGTTTTGATATTGAACTTGATAAAAAGAAATGAAATATCGGGAAATCATAACCATTTGTGCACTTACCAATTGGACATTACCCTCCCCTTAGTGATCGTTCCTCATTATTATCACAATATTAGCTGATAAATAATAAATGTACACTTTTTCACATCCCAGAAAGCTTTGTTTATCAGAAAATGCTTCGTTGGAACAAACAGTTACGATCATCTTAAATAAACGTTACGATCATCGTTGATAAAAATAAATACAAGTTGCGATCATCATCGGGATTTTTTGTATCTCGATTTTCATTCTTCTTGTTGCTTTTCCATCATGTATGAAAAAATATTTCAATGGCAATGCTTATAAAGATGTTTCTAGACATACTACAAACCTGAAAGTAAGTTGTTAAAGTGGAGAAATTGGCAATAAAAAATTCACCTAAATTTGCGTCCGCCATATTGGGATGATCGTAATTGCAGTTACGATCATCACGTTGACACCGTTGAATATTAGTAAGATGAATGACGTAATTACTACATCAAATGACAGATTTTCACAACTTTTAGATACACTAGATCACACCCGTGATATCGCGGGTCCGTGACTGAATTAAAGTATATAACTATGCGCAAGCCTTATTTTATTATTACTTTTTATCTGATAAAGTAATGCCGATTATAAGATACACAGTTTTCTCTCCTTTCAAATCTTTCTGTTTGAACCCGTTGAAATGGAACTTAATCAATTATTGGTAATATTAATTATTTGGATAACAAAAGGTCCTGGAATGGAGTATTTTTTAATCAACAGCATTGTCCTATGTTAGTTATAAATAAAGTTGAATTCTTTGATTCACTGTTTTATGTCAAGCCCGCTTACAAATTGAAAACGATTCCTATATACACCTTATTTTTAGTCCAGATTTTTAGTATTCGTATTGTTTCTTAGAAAGTCTTACTGATTAAAATACTACAATAGGTAACAATTTGACAATGATTGAATTTAGTAGTGTCAACCCTGTGATTATGATCCGTGTATATAGCATAATCCTAAATACACCGTTTGGTGGTGCACCTGTTAGATGCGGAACGTACAGATAAGGTAATAGGTAACAGGTGAATATACTTTTGGTATCGGTATCGGACCTGACCCGGAACTTCTTAATTATTGGCAATATTAATTACGTGGAAAACAAAAGGGCCTGGAGTGGTGTATTTTTTAATCTACACCTTTGTACTATATTAGTTATATATAAAGCTGAATTCTTTGATTCGTCGTTTTTACGTGATGACGGCTGACAAATTGGACCTCGTAATTTTAGTATTATAGATTTGATAATGCTTCTTCAAGTTTTATAGAACGAGAAAAACAAAATTCGGAACTGAGAGCACAACTGAAAGATATCAAATATAAGAACTAAAATCAAAAACATGAACTGCAAGCTGAAAAGTGTTTTAGTTAAACAAAGACACAAAACATGCTTTGAGACGACAAATCATTATTCATTAAATCATAAGAGACACAGTGTGCCACTCTGAAAGGCAAGTAGAAGAAAAAGATGGAGAAATACTAAGCTTAAAGTTACACGAGAGCCGGGATGACAGTTCTGGACAACCATTTCAAGAGGTACTTGGCAAAAAAATAGAAATAACACAGAACAGAAGAATTTTGAAGAGAATTTAAAGCTTAATGTTCCACATGTAATAATTATTAGAACATCAAACATCAACAATATTGATATAAAAAAAAATTTCATCAAAATTTACAGCCGAAAAATCTAACTGCATATACTTTGCAAGAAACAGAAACTACCGTTTCAGAGCTCGAGATTACAACAGAACCAGATGCTATTGTACTACACTCTATGACGAGTGACATTAAAACACACAGCCACCAAGACTGTGTTGATAAAATGGATGATATTATACAAGTCCTTAAGGGGCAATTTGCTAGTACAAAAATCATTGTTTCATTGCCTACCCCTAGATTAGATAATAGTACAATAAACAACAAGGCTTTTCATCTAAGAGCAACATTAAAAGAAAATTTTCAAAATGAAAAAGCTATCTACATGGGTGATAACAGCAATTATCCTACAAGGGGGAGGCTTTAAAAAGATATGTTGGAGATGATGGTGTTCACTTAACCACACATGGTGTTTCTCTTTTTGCATCGAATATTAGAGATACCATTGATGAGATATTGGACATTCCGAAACGCATAACGCTTAGCAAACGCAACAAATCAAATTACATATATAGAGGTAGAGGTGAATACTCGGGTTACAGATCTAGAGGTAGGGGAGATTTTTTTTAACTCAAATAACAGAGGAAGCTATTTTAACTCAAATAACAGAGGAAATTATTCTAACTGAAACAATACAGGGAGAGATGGACATGGCTCGAACATATATCGGGGTGGATACAGAGGAGACCGTAGTGGTGGACACTAATATTAAACTTTATTGCTTTATCTAATAAAACATTTTACTAATTAGTAATTATCTAAAGCACTAATATATAAGGGTTGTAACAAATACATTCATATTTCTAGTTTAGTAGTTAACCAAGTTAACTTATTAAAAGTTGACATTGTATATTAATCGCGCGTCTGGCGTATATACAAAATTTAGTCCTGGTATTTTTATTTATGAGTTTATTTACAACCACTGGGTAGATGCAGCTGCTGGTGGAGATTTATTTCCCCGAGGGTATCACCAGCCCAGTAGTCCGCACTTTTGATATGGTTATATTCATACAATAACTGTTTATAAAATTTTTAATTTTTGAAAAACTAAGGCCTTTCTACCTCAGGCATAGATTACCTTAGCTGTATTTGGCAAAACTTTTGGTCCTCAATGCTCTTCAACTTCGTACTTTATTTGGCCTTTTAAACGTTTTTGGGTTCGAGCGTCACTGATGAGTCTTTTGTAGACGAAACGCGCGTCTGGCGTATATACAAAATTTAGTCCTGGTATCTTTGATGAGTTTATTAGCAAAGAGTTATTCATTGTATTTTTTGTATTTATTTGTTTTTATTCTTTTTTTAATTGTTATTGCTGTTCCTTATTACTTTATTTTGAAGTTTTAACTAAAATTACGTACTCTTTTTATTCTGAGTGAAGGGACCTTTTTACAGGAAAATTGGAGTAATTTTAAATTTCAATAATATCAAAATAAGACTCAGTTTAACAATATAGGACTGAATTGTCGGCTTTTCCTTGACACCATTTGCGAGTATGGTCTTGAAGAAACGATGATAGTCCGTCGGAAGGGCACGATAAATGGCTGACCCGTGTTAAGAGAGAGCCATATCTCTTGCACGTTAAAGACACCCTTGTAGATTTCGAAAAAGAGCAGGCTAATGCCGCTACAAGGCAGCACTCGCACCCGCAAAGTGGCAAGGGATTAATATAAGTTGCAAAACTTGTTTCCCAATCCACTATAAATAAATATGTTTACACTAATATAGATTTTGATACAAATTGAATCCTTAGAAGAAATGATTTAAGCATTCATAACTTGACTTTTTTGTTTGGAATGTTGGAGGACTTAATTCAAAAACATATAATAAGCTTCAAGATCAAAAGTTTATCAATCAAGTGAACAGTTATGATATAATACTTTATGTGAAACTCACATTGGATACAATACATCTATTGATATAGAAGGTTTTAAGTATTTTCCTGTATGTAGACCTCAGTCATCAAATCAGAGATATTATGGGGGACTTGGCATACTTATCAATAACAATATCCGAAAAGGGGTGAAATTTTTAGAAAACTCTTGCAAGTAAAATAAAATTGAGAAAGGAAATGGGGAATGTGTCAAATAAAGATTTTTTTAACTTTGCGAAAGATATTTACTCTCTGTTAAGCATATAAAATACCAAGCACCTCTAGTTATTTTCATGAAACTGATGATGACATATTAGATTTAATTGAAAGAGATATTATTAATAAATACAAATTGAAAGGAAACATTATACTCTGTGGTGATTTAAATGCCAGGTCAGGTGCAGAACCAGATTTTATAGAAAATGATGTATATGATAGTCACACACTATTATGTAATAACTATATATATGACATTGTACAAGATATGGGAAATAGTTATGATAAGAAAGTAGATACCAGAGGTAAACAATTAACATAATTTTGTATTACCACTAATATGAGAATCATGAATGAAAGGATGTTTGGTGACTTGTTTGGTAGATGTACTTGCCATAAGCCAGTCGGATCTAGTGTAGTTGACTATGTAGTAGTATCAGAAGGTTAAATGTCAAATATACTTAGAATTGAGGTTTCAGATTTTTTACTAACTTTTTAGGTCACCTGGTCCAAAGGGCCAAGTGAGCTTTTCTCATCACTTTGCGTCCGTTGTCGTCGTCGTCGTCGTCCGGCGTCGTCTGTTAACTTTTACAAAAATCTTAACCTCTGAAACTATTTGGCTAAATTTAACCAAACTTGGCCAAAATTATTATGGGGGGTATCTAGTCCTAAAAATGTGTCCGGTGACCGGGCCAGCCAACCAAGATGGCCGCCATGGCTAAAAATAGAACATAGGGATAACATGTAGATTTTGGCTTAAAACTCTGAAACCAAAGCATTTAGAGCATATCTGACATGGGGGTAAAATTGTTGATAAAGTCAAGATCTAACTGCCCTGAAATTTTTAGATGAATCCAACAACCGGTTGTGAGGTTGCTGCCCCTGAATTTGTAGTTTTGCTGCTTTTTGGTTATTATCTCCAATATTATTATCAATAGAGATAAACTGTAATCAGCAATAATGTACAGCAAAGTAAGATTTACAAATAAGTCATGATGAGCAAAATGGTCATTTGACCCCTTAAGGAGTTATTGCCCTCTATAGTCAATTATTAACAATTTTCATAAATTTGGTAAATTTTGGAAAATTTTTACAAAATGCATTTCTCTAACTACTCGGCAAAGTTCATTATAGATAGATATATTGTTAACAGCAAGAGTGTTCAGTAAAGTAATATGGCGTCACAGGGGTGGGCCAATTTCTAAGAACACATCACCATCACCAAAACACAATTTTGTCATGAATCCATCTGTGTCCTTTGTTTAATATGCACATAGACCAAGGTGAGCGACACTGGCTCTTTAGAGCCTCTAGTTCTGATTGTTATTGCAAGTTTTCATTTAATTCTATGGCAACTTATATTAAGAATTCGTCAAAATGTAATATTAATATGGCTGATTTAACAGGATGATACATTTGGAGTAACTCTTCACCAATAAAATTTAGAGATAGATGATTTATTTAAAGCAGGATTTTGATTCAGAAAAAGCAGCTACCCAATTTGCTGAAATACTAAAATTAGCTTCTTCAAAAGCGTGTATTCTAAACAAAAAGTATGAAAATAAAAAAATAAAAAGACAAAAAAATTGTAAATATTTGTATTCAAATTTTAAGAGGAAAAAGGAGCATTACTTTCTAGATATCCTACAATCCAATTATTAGAGGATCATACTTCAAATGTTACAGAGAACACACCAAATTGTGAAGGTATAAAAAAAAAACATTTTAAGCAAAAACTTTTAGATTAGCTTGATCAGTTAAGGGATCATGGTCCCAAGAAATATTGGAAACTTATAAATTCACTTAAAGAACGTAAAAATGATTCAGCCAAGCCAGAGGAGTCCATTGTTACAAAAACTATACAATATTGTATTTTCAACAGCATTTAATCCTTTACAATGGTCATCAGCATATATAGCACCAGTTTTTAAGTCTGGTGATCCATGCAAACCAGAAAATTATGGAGGTATTGCTGTTAACACCTGCATAGGTAAATTATTTAATTGTGTTTTAGTTAATAGACTAGACCACGTTCTTGAAGAACATAAATAAGAATACGAATACGAATTTGTTTATTATAGTGACATTGTGTATATATACAGTATAATAATTATATTTGTCAATACAATGTTTTTACACCCGGCCCATTGGACCTATAAGTCCACTTAAAAAATATAAATCTTAAAATCATGTCATAGTAGAGTCCTGTAGCTCAATTTTTACATAAATGAATTGTCTGTGTTTTGAAAATGCTTGTAAAATATATTTAGCTGTTCTTCTTAGAAAATAAATTAAAAGTTGTATTAATTGTTCACAGTGTGGCAATGATACAAATGTTTCTTTGCCTGGTATGGTTGAGAAAAGTTCATTTCGAAGTTCATTATATAGATCTTCAGTTAGTAAGGAAATGAATTTCACTTTCAATTTCATTTTTGCTACACATTTTACAAAGTCTGCTGTCCTCAGGTTCGCCACTAAACCGTCCTGTTTCAATTCTTAGAGGTAGAATGCCGCATCTATATTGAGCCAACATCGACCGTTCGTATCGTTGTAGGTTAAGGTTCACGTATGCTTCAGCAGAGAAATTATTTTTGAAAGTTTTGTATGTTCGCAGTTTAAGATATTTATCTAAGTTTTTAAACCAGTCAAGACTATGCTGTTCAAGTAGTGCTGAATTTTCGTTATTCATATCACAATTCTTCCTATTCTGAAAAGTTGCTATAACTCCAATGTTTGTCATTATAGTTTTTATTTCTGCCGACCAGCTGTTTGAGCATATGCTATAGTCCCATTGAAAGATACGTTTGCAATTCCTTGAATTGTCCATTTTGAACAATCTATTCCAGTAAGTTATCATGTTGAACCATCGTCGTTCTTTAGAAGGTGGCTATCCGATATCCCCCTCTATTGCTAGTTTTGGTGCGAATTTGTGTACTCCAAGAAAATATCTAATTGCTTTGTTTTGTGTATTATCGATGCATGAGAAGTCTTTGTATCCCCAAACTGAGGAGTTATAGTCTAATACTGGTACCACACAAGAATTATACAGCTTCTCAAATGTCATAAATCCAAATTCCGTCAGATTGTGAAGTTTTGAGATAATGGTTCTTAGAGCACGTCCACCACCTTTAGCGAGTTTTTCTGCATTTGTTGCAAAGTCTTTTTTCTCGTTGAAAAGTACTCCCAAATATTTGTATTGACTTGTAACCTCTAATTCATTGTCTCCAATTTTGAACTGGAAAGATGTACGCTGCCGTCTGCCTGATCTGAAATGCACTACTTTTGATTTATCTGTATCGATCAGAACTCGCCACCGTTTACACCAGTCATGTAGTTTATCCAACTACTTTTGCATATCCGTCTCGTTGTATGCTAGTAGTACAATGTCATCTGCGTACAAAAGCAGTGACTGTTTGGTGTCGTCGATATTTATACCAAGATCTAAATCGTTCACTTATTGCATCAGGTCATTAATAAATATTGAAAACAAAGTTGGCGAACAATTGTCTCCCTGTTTCACACCAGAGTTACAAACAAACCAATCCGACAATTCGTGTCGATCAGAAGATGTCGCCGACATCTTCTGATCGACACGAATACTAGCTGTTATGTAGGAATACATGTTTTTGATAGAATTGTACATTTTGCCGTCGATATTGTTCAGTAAAAGCTTACAAAGGAGGGACGAAAGATACCAAAGGGACAGTCAAACTCATAAATCTAAAACAAACTGACAACGCCATGGCTAAAAATAAAAAAGACAAACTGAAAAACAATAGTACACACGACACAACATAGAAAACTAAAGAATAAACAACACGAAGCCCACCAAAAACTAGGGGTGATCTCAGGTGCTCCGGAAGTGTAAGCAGATCCTGCTCCACATGTGGCACCCGTCGTGTTGCTTAAGTGATTACAAATCCGGTAAGTAGCATATCTCGGTCCACAAAGTCGAAAGCTTTCTTTTGGTTCACAAATGTTGCAATTACATTAGCGTTGTTCCGAATCACACTACTAAGAGAAAAGACGTGATCTTCGCAAGAACGGTGTCTCCTGAACCCATTTTGCTCATCAGCAAGAACCTCATTTTCGTCTAGAAAGGTCGATAGTCGGTTATTTATGAAGGCACTGTACAGCTGAGATATACAAGACAATAAGCTTATTCCCCGATAATTAAGCGGAATACGATGGTCAGATAAGGGATCCTTCAATATCGGAAAAATGACTGCTTTTCTCCAGATTGACAGTATACAACTGGTGTCAAAAATCACTTGAAGGACATTTGGAAATTTTAAAACTTCGTAGGGTATTTGATCAATCCCTGTTGATTTTCCATTTTTCGCACTTTTGATTACAGTTTCTATTCCTCAAGTGCTATGTTACCATTTAATTCCTCGTTGTCATTGTATAATGGATTCGAAATTATATCCTCTAATACTGTTAATAATATATAATATGAGATAATGCATACCTATAAAATTCACTGTTGAAATCCTCTTCCGATTTATCAATATTATACAAGTGTTCAAAGTCGGGTTTCCATTTCGCAAGAACAGTAGTTTCAGCAATCAAGATTTCACCTTCAGTATTATATACTTCCATTGGAATCAAATTGTTTTTTCGTGGTCCTAGCCTTTTAATTCTTCCCAAAATTCATTTGGGTTTTTCGTAGTCATGAATTCGATATCAATACAAAACGATTGTCGATGTTGTCTTTCACATTTTCGTAGTTTACGATCGAATATTATTTGTGCAGATTTGAAATCTTTTTGTAGTTTTTATTTAACGTTAGTTTTTCCTTTGAATTTTAAAAACTGATTTTCCTTGGTGTGCATTTCATTCCATAATAATCTAAGTTCGTCGTTCCAAAACGGATTATTAATTTTAAGGAGTTTTCTGGTATTTGTGCTTGTACTAAAATATGGAATATTATCATTCATCTCATCGATTATGACATCGTAAAGTTTGGAATATATTTCGTCTGTGTTTGTTTGGGTTTCCCTTGTTCTTTCTATTTGCGTTATAATTGACTGTAGTGCAATTTTAGTTTAAACAGTATTTATTAATGAAAAATGTCAAGACAAATATTACAATGTTACATAAAGTTCAAATAAGTAAATGTCAAATTGGATTTACAAAAAAATCAAGAACATCCGATCAGATATTTGTTCTTTAGACTTTAATTGACAAGTGTATTAATAGCAAAATGGTAAACTTTTTGCATGCTTTGTAGATCTCAGAAAAGCATTCGACTCTGTTACTCATACACAATTTAAACTACCTCAACACAACATAGTAGGACAGGTTTATGCTATAGTTAAAGATAGGTATAATAAAAGTAAGCTACTTGTCAAAATTGACAACCAATCAACTCCATTATTTATTTATTAATGATCTCCTTGATGTCTTCTCTTCTTGTGCTTCAATGTTAATGTCAATAACCAAAGGGTTGATTGTTCAATGTATGCTGATGACATTGATATTCTCTCAGATTCATCAGAGGGATTGCAAGAGAGCTTAACGATGCTTAACAATTCATGTTCTAAATGGTGTTTAAACGTAAATGAGAACAAGACAAAACTTATGATTTTTAATATAACAGGGAGACATTTTAATCTCCCTTTTTACCTAGGTGAAAAGGCCATTGGTTGTACAAATAATTATAAATATTTGGGCATCATTTTCATTCATGCCCAATGGAAAAAAAATCAATGTAAAGATGAACTGTACAAAAAATTCAATGAAAGCATGTTTTAAATTACAACAATGTATTTCATTGTCAAATCCTAGTGTTTCAACTTTACTTCATTTATATGACCATACTGTAAAAACAATTTTTTACCTATGGATGTGAAGTCTGGGGTATCTTTTCTGTAAACTCAGTTGCATAGGAAAAATGATCAATATATTTTAGAGAAGGTGTTTTCAAATGATAATTCTGAAAAATCACATATCAAATTCATGAAATATGTTCTAGGTGTAAATAAGAAATCTAGTAATCTTGCTCTGACTTCTAAACTAGGGAGATACCCAATGTATTTTTATATCGTATTAGCAATGTTAAAATATTATCATCGACTTGATAATTATAAGAACATGTTATTATATGAAAATTGATGCTTATTTATGTAGTAAAGAACTTCACAATAATTAAGTGAATACATGGTTCTCAAGTATAGACTGTATTTTTAAAAAGCTGGGCATACAAACATGTAATTTAAAAACCAGTATCTACTCGTTCACAAAATTTATCAAAGATAAGCTATATAAAAACTATCTCCATTTCTGGAAGGGAAATAGAAATAAAGTTTTACAATCAGATTAGGTAAACTTAATACCTATTTTCCCTTTAAAACTCTGTTTTGTTTTGAAAAAATATTTTGATCTAAAAGATTTCAGATTAAGGCAATCAATCTGTAAAATTAGAATAAGCGCTAACCCATTAAGGATTAAGACTGATATATATGCCAAAATATATGTGAATAGAACACTGAAAAATGTTTGAAGATGAGATACACTTTGTGATTGAATGTCCACTATATATTGATAACATAAATGAGTTTTTTACTGAAAATTCTCTAACTTTTAATAATTTTCAATCTTTAGATAATTTTTCAAAGTTTTCATGGCTATTTACACAAGAAAATTTAAAAGTGCATGAATGCTTAGGAAAGAATTTATCTAAAAATCTAGAGATAAGGAGAAGTTCAAATATAATAGATGCAAATTAGCCACAAAGATACATATTTTGAGTGGTATATGATTTTAAATAGTATATATTAAAGATGTAAATTATCTTATCTGATTCTGTCCTAGCCTTTTATAGCATTTTTAATAGTATTAAACGATGTTGTTTTCTTATGTCTCTAATTTATGTCTAATCTTATGTACTTGTATGTAATGTCGTGAACGCTCTTTATAGGACCCTTTAATTGGAAATAAAATATTCTTATTCTTATTCTTATTCTTATATTTCATTTAACTTTACTGGTTAAAAATCTGAATGTTAAACCAATGATTAAGAGTAAAAAAAACCACGAGAGCCTGAGGGTTCATTGATTTTGTACTGGACTGAAGTCATATTTAAAACATCAATTTAAGACGATAAGTACTGTAATTTAACTTACAAGTTAATTTCATATTTTTGTATGTGGTTGTACATATAATGATTCCAGCTGATATGTTGTGTTCTCTATATGTGAAATTGATTATCAGGTTATTTGTTTTGAAAATTTCTGTTTATATCGGAAGTTCATGTAGGAATTTTCACGTGTTCATTGCTCCCTTCAATTTCAATTCAATCAATAGTACTTGATTCATTGATTTGCGATGAAGCCGGAAGATTTGACAAATAATTGCCAATATATTTTATTTTATTAATAAGAAAACGGAAATAATTTGATTTATTTCCTCTTATTTTTCCTTTCATAATATCACAGTTTCTACTTAAAGTAATTTCCTGGCGTCATTGGTTTTTATTTGGGGAAGATATCAAAAAGAAGGGAAAAATAAAATACAAAGTGAGTAATGGTAAGTATTTCATTCACTTTTATTTTTCTCTTAAAATGTAATTTGAATTTAATGCTAATATGCTTCAACTTTTACAGACAATAAACTAGAAATCGATTTAATTTTATATTCAACAATCAGGAGTATGCATCTTTAATCCATTTCATAATCTGGACCGGTTAGTGTGTTTCTTTTGAACAGTGTATGAATGCTGCTTGTGTGGTAAATACTTTAGAATATAGAACTAAACTACCAAGAATCATATCACATCTTTTTTGTACATTTCTACCTCCTTGTAAATCAGTCCTGGACGGCTACATGATAGAATTGTTAAAGTCTTTTTTGGGTAAATTAAGTATTGAAAATTAATGTATACATACTAGCCATCATGCGTCATATAAACAATCTCATACAGTTGCTCAAGCTATTTATATATCATAGATCTGCTAAAAGTATATTTTAGAGAATTTCACACTAAAATTTGAACAAAAGAACGATTTTCGTTCCCTATGGTAAATGATCCTATTTTGGA
The DNA here is from genome assembly GCA_037788925.1 of Mytilus galloprovincialis. Lineage (NCBI taxonomy): Eukaryota > Metazoa > Mollusca > Bivalvia > Mytilida > Mytilidae > Mytilus > Mytilus galloprovincialis. Next base: position 347,226 of record JAWDJN010000033.1, read on the forward strand.
TTGTGACGTTCATTTGGGACCAACCTGTTGTTAGGTTGCTGCCCCTGAAATGATAATTTTAAGGAAATTTTGCCGCTTTTGGTTATTATCTTGAATATTATTATAGATAAAGATAAACTGTAAACAGCAATAATGTACAGCAAAGTTAGATCTACAAATAAGTCAACATGACAAAAATAGTCAGTTGACCCCTTAAGGAGTTATTGCCCTTTATAGTCAATTTTACTAATTTTTCCTAACTTTTTTGTAATATTTTAATCTAGTTTAAAAAAAATATATCCGATGACCTTGCCCGTGGTAAAAATAGTACATAGGGTAAAATGCAGTTTTTGGTTTATATCTCTGAAACTGAAGCATTTAGAGAAAATCTTCGTGTGGCAAAAATGTTCATCAGATTTAGATATATCTGCCCTGAAATTTATAGACAATTTTGACAACCAGTTGTTAGGTTGCTGCCCCTGAGTTAGTAATTTTACGGAAATTTTGCTGGGTTTTTTTTTTTGCTACTATCTAAGATATTATTATAGTATCTAATACTATCTTTTATTTTAAATTATGATGTTAACCTTATTTTAAAATTGAGAATGGAAATGGGGAATGTGTCAAAGAGACAACAACCCGCCCAAATAAAAAACATCAGCAGAGGGTCACCAACAGGTCTTCAATGTATCGAGAAATTCCCGCACCCGGAGGCGTCTTTCAGCTGGCCCCTAAACAAATATATACTAGTCCAGTGATAATGAACGCCATACTAATTTCCAAATTGTACACAAGAAACTAAAATTAAAATAATACAAGACTAACAAAGGCCAGAGGCTCCTGACTTGGGACAGGTGCAAAAATGCGGCGGGGTTAAACATGTTTGTGAGATCTCAACCCTCCCCCTATACCTCTAACCAATGTAGTAAAGTAAACGCATAACAATACGCACATTAAAATTCAGTTCAAGAGAAATCCGAGTCTGATGTCAGAAGATGTAACCCAAGAAAATAAACAAAATGACAATAATACATAAATAACAACAGACTACTAGCAGTTAACTGACATGCCAGCTCCAGACTTCAACTAAACTGACTGAAAGATTATGATTTCATCATATGAACATCAGGCACAATCCTTCCCGTTAGGGGTTTAGTATCATACCATCATAACATATATGAGAAGAACATAACCCGTGTCATGCCAACAACTGTTTTTAGAATAAATGTGTTTAGTTCCGATGCAAAGACCTAATCAGTGACTCAATATTAATGCCAAAATATGCAATCTTTAATGACTTGACAACAGTATCGTAATTATATCCCTTCTTAATAAGTCTATTCAAAGGTTTTGTAAGTTTCTGAGGTGAATACTGACACCTTTGTGCTTTATAAAGAATATTACCATAAAAAATTGGATGTGAAATACCTGAACGTATTAGAAGTCTGCATGTTGAGCTATATTTACGAATGATGTCTTCATACCGATGATAAAATTTAGTAAATGTTTTGACTAGTTTGTGATATCGAAAACCCTGGTGTAATAATTTTTCAGTAATACATAAATTTCTCTCGTTAAAATCTAAAACATTGTTACATACACGAGCGAATCGTACAAGTTGAGATATATAAACACCGTAAGATGGTGACAAGGGAACGTCACCATCTAAAAACGGATAATTAACGATAGGAAATGAAAAATCATCCCTTTTATCATAAATTTTAGTATTCAGCTTTCCATTAGTGATATAGATATCAAGATCGAGAAAAGGGCAGTGGTCATTGTTAGTATTAGCTTTATTTAAAGTAAGTTCAACAGGATAAATTTCATCAATATACATACTGAAGTCGTCATTATTGAGAGCCAAAATATCATCCAAATATCTAAAAGTATTATTAAATTTGTTTATCAGATGTTGTTTCGATGGGTCTTTGCTTATTTTTGTCATAAATTGTAACTCATAACAATACAAAAACAGATTTCCAAAGCATCAGAAAATGCAGGTGAGAGACACAGGCTCTTTAGAGCCTCTAGTATGTTGTTTTCCAAGTATCAGCTCAATATAAGAGTATGGTTTTTACAATGGAATTGAACAAGCGTATTGTGGTCTTGAGTGTGATGTTCCTGCTTTCCAAATTGATCCCATCATATTAAATACAGTTCTAGCTTTGCCAATTCGGATTTTTATATCTTTATCTGAACCACCAAGATTATCCACTACGCTTCCAAGGTATGTAAAGGAATCTACTTTTTCTGAAGCTTGGCTGTTAACCATCAGACTGCTACGGACCTTGTGCTTGACGTTAAAACTTTGGTCTTATTGTGGTTGATAGAAAGTCCTGTTTCTACTGCTACCTTTTCTACCTGTGCTAGTTTGTCCTACATATGTTGGTGGTTGAAGTACAGCAAGACAATGTCATCGGCAATGTCTAAATCATCCAGCTGGGTGAACATGGTCCATTGGATACTGTTTCTTCGGCAGTCTGTGGCTTGTTTCATACCCCAGTCAACTGCCAGGAGGAATAGCATCGGTGAAAAGATACAGCCTTGTCTTGCCCCAGTTGTTATATAAAAGGCATCTGTTAGTTGACCTTTATGAATATTCTTGCTCTGCATTCCTATATAGGTGTTTCTGATGATAGTATTACATTTTTTCAGGAATACCATAGTGTCTCATCAACTGCCACAGCACATCTCTATCTAAGCTATCAAAAGCTTTGACAATGTTGACAAAAACAGAGAAGAGTGATAAATTGAATTCTTGTGATTGTTCAAGGATGACGCATAAGGTTGCTACATTGTATATGATCTGCACATGCTCTGTTTTGTCTAAATCCGGCTTGGTTGTCACAAAGCTTTTCATCTATTGCATTTTTCAGTCGGTTTATCATAACTCTATTTTAAAATTTTCACTGGAACTGATAGTAGCATTATTCCTCTATAGTTGTCACAAATGCGTAAATTGCCCTTGTTTAGAAGCTATAACATTTGTTCTTTTTCCGTTTTAGAGGGACCTCTTCTTCTTCCCAGATCTTTTCAAATAGTTTACAGTGCTTGCTTCTGCATGTATGTTGTCAGGACTTAGAGCTTTGTTGTTCTTCAGCATTTTTATGGCTTTTTATTTCTCCTATTGATGGTATTTTACAGTAAACTGCCCAAAGCTCTTCTGATGGTGGAATGAATGCCAGGTTTATTAACAGGTGGGTCTTGGTTTAGCACATTCTTGAAATGCTCAACCCATCGTTTCATTTGCTCTTCATGTGTGTTGAGTTTTTTCCCTTCTTTGCTTTTGACTGGTCTACTTCCTTTCTGATATTTCCCTGTTAGCAGTTTTATATTGTCATACAGAGCTTTGATGTTTTTGCTCTGGCTGCTTCTTCTGCTTCTGCTGTCAGTTTTTCTACGAAGGCTCTCTTATCTCTCCCTGCACTGTTCCTGACATCGTTTTTAGCTATAGTGTACTCTCATGATGCTGATTGTTTTGCTAATCTTGTTTTGGCTGTTGTTCAGGATGTTTTGGTTTTTTTGGTGTTTTTTTTTTTTTTATAAATTTCACTATTTTGGATTGTGGCGTTCCTTTGGAACCATCTTACGGCGTTTATACATCAAAACTCGTTCGTTATGTCAATGTATGTTGTGACGTTTTGGATTCTAATGAATTTAATCTATTATGTATTACTGGAAAACTATTTCGTTAATTTATTTTACTTAAAACCTTAACTAAATTCTTCCATAGAGATAAAGATTTGGTTATGAAGTTTGGTTAAATTGTACCTGTAGAAAACTTATTTCAAACAGGATAGCACAAAGTCATCCTCATGTTTACGGAAATGTCGTTTACCGTGCCTTGAAATTTAGAAACGATCCTGGTAAACTTATCGACACTTTAAATAAACTTATGCTAAAAGGTTACCAATTCAAAACTATATTGTTTAATTGGTATTAATATTGATTTTGTACATTAAAAACAAACTTAAAACTATTGTTATCTACATAACCATATTCATTGCTCTACAATATATCGATACAAGTACAATGTATATTGGCATTGTACAAGGTCGTGTTTATGTCTCGCTTCTGTCTGACTGATAATGACATCTTTACGCTAAATACGAAGGATTGTGGATGTAAACTGATTGATAATTTAGACTTATATATATGAATTGCTTTATTAGTTGTTATTGGCTTTGGAGTAGCTGTCAGTAAATGCTAGTACTCTGTACGTAGGTTTTTTTTTATGTTGGTATGTACAAATGTACGATTTGATAATGTCAACTGGACATTATTTTATAGTAAAACCTGTCCGTGGACAATAGTTACTTATTTAAATATGTCCCGGACATAATTTCCTATAAAAAATCCTCAGGTATGAAAGGGTGCCCATGAGCATAACATTATTAGTTTTAATACTATTATTCGGTTCAGATGGACATTTTTTCACAGGACATTTTGTTCGCTAGGACATTTTTTGATTTTGGAGTCTTTTATATCTGACTTTGCATTATGGTCTTTGCTCATTGTAACGATGAACTACAAATGTTAATTTCTTTGTCATGGTAATGAGTCGTCTCATTTGCAATCATACCACATCTTCTTTTTTTTTTATTAAATTATTTCATTTTTCTTTGAGTTTGACCAAAAACACTTGTCTCTGTATGCTCAAACATTTCATACAACTAGTAAACTTTGAACTATACGAAAGACAATGAACTCATTTTTTAAGCTGAGTATTGTAACAAAACAAACCATGAACAGAAACTATCAACATTTTAAAAACACTAATAAAACAATTATTGTTGTTGAAAATCAAACAGAAACAAGTGTTTTGTGGGCATGCAATCAAATGTTAATCAGACGTCGATGATATATGAATATTAATTTTATTATCTCTTTCAGAATATTATAATATATGAGTAAAAATGTTCAGTGTATACTTACAAATGTGTAGTATACTGTTGGCCCTAAACCCAGGTAAGAACAGTTAAAAAATGGAAAACAACACGTTTAATAATGTATTGCGTCCGAAGCGCTTTTCTGGATTTACTTTCATCAGGAACGCTCAAAGCCAAACATTTGAAATTCGAAGATGGATAAGTACCGAAAATCGTAGAAGAGCTATATGTAAAAAAAATACCTATTTAATAAAAATAAATAGCCAAGGGAGTTGAAACCTTAGTTGTATAATAATTTCAAAAATTTATAAACGGACAATTTTAGTAAAGTTTGTTATAATTAAATCATGTCAGTACCGAAGTACTTACTACTGAGCTGATGATACCGTCGGGGACTGATAGTCCACCAGCAGAGGTATCGACCCAGTGATGTAAAAAATGAAAAATAACACGTTTTGAAGCTGTACATACATGTAAGCCCTTGATTTCCGAAACATCGATTTTGTAGAAACGGAATGAGACAGTAGAAAGTACATTTATAAAGTGTTTTTTTTACAGAGATCGAATCAAGTCATTGTGAATAGGAATAATGAAATGCTACTTTAACTTATGTATTAACACTCCTACTAGTACTTGATAAGTGTATTCAGTAAAGGTTGAAATAATAATTATTAATACTATAATCATTAACATTATACATGATGCGAATTCATATTTCTAAAATGTAACATCACGAAAACACTGAACTCCGAGGAAAATTCTGTAACAGTCGATGTAATATTGAAAAATGTAGAAATATAAAAATGAATATACGGTTTGTGTTCATTATGAAACTTATTAGAGGTTTCCCGATTTGCTACCTTACCAACCGTAGTACGAATTGGGAGCCGTCATTTAACTTTTGGAAATTATTGATGTATACACTTAATATCAACGAATGTTTAAGAAATCAGAACTGTTTTGAGAATTTTTAGCTGTAATTTGGTACTAATTTCATGTGGTTATTTCTTGTATTCATAAGAAACAATATTGTGTGCACTCGATTATGCTTTCAAGCAACCGTTGCTAGTTACCGTTGGTGCGAAAGGTTTTTAGTTAAGAGTTATTTCGCCGTGAAACTAAATAGACACAAAGAAGCTAAATTACAAAACAAATTTAAAACCTATATAAATATTGTTCGTAATAACTTTATGTATCATTATAAAATGTTAAAGTTTTGTATTTATTTTGGTTAGTTTTTAGAAAACAGAACAAATAAAATGTATTTCAACAAAATAAATTAACCTTAATAACAAAAGAATAATGATAAAATAAATTTAAAACCAAATCACAGTTCAGCCTGTCCGTGCAAAGTCTGTGAAGTCCGAAAAAAAGTTATAAAAAAGACAAGGTCGTTTAAAACTTCCATTCCGCATAGAGCTATGACTGATATCGTAGTTACTTGGCATCCTTCCTTTATGGACAATTATCTTTACCCTCGGGCTAAAAGTTTTTTCTTTAAAAAAAAACTCCTAAAATCACTATGCTGTATAAATTTTAGAAACATGTCCTGTTTTAAAACACAACTGTTCATATATCTATTTCGCAGTAAGCCGAGAGAGAAAATTAAGAAAAACTGGAGTTACTATTTTAAGTAATATCGTATTCATGATACTAGTACATATAAACCTGAACAAAATACATTGAAACATTTACCAACCGATAAAAATTATTTATCCTTAATTTTGAGTCCATAAATCAGTTGTAAATGGTGCAAAATACATTATATAGCAACATAGTATTTTCCGTAGAACATTACGAAGAGTTAGAAAGACATATTCATATTGCATTAGACTAAGTGTAAATATAGCGTCAAATTATTGCCGTTATCAGTGAACAAAATACGCTGTCTTGTAAGAAGTTTTTCTAGCATTGCTGTACGACAAAAGGATTAATGAATGGATATTGGTTAACCTTACCCCTCGTAGATTATATTATACTACTCGCAGGCACGTGCAATACACAAATTTACTCGCGACAATATTTACCAATATTAATGTAATAACAATATATAGTGACATGAAATTACATCGTGATGATAAATATTTCGATTCAAAAAATGGTTTTCGTTAGTGTCATAAAATTTATATTCATTCTTTCAGTAATAATCAACAACTTTATTAAAAAGTTCAGTGACAAAATATTAGGAAAAAGATAGATCGATATTTTTACAATGTGTATTGCGTTTTAAGAAAAAATGTTGCTCCAATCGAAAAGATAGCTTAATTGATAAAAAATGAATTTAATGAGAAGTCAACACAATTTTGAACACATTGTTGTCATTAGCACGTGTACTAGTTAAGTGGCGGATCCAGAACTTTTCATAAGGGGGGCCGCTGACTGACCTAAAGGGGGGACGCTCCAGCCATGCTTCAGTGATTCCCTATATAATCAACCAAATTTTTCCAACAAAAGGGGGAGGGCGGGCCCCAAGGCTCCTCTGGGTCCGTCTATGTAGTAATAACGACACCAGTAAGGTACAAGTAAGATATTATTAATAAATAATTTCTAATTATTCCAATTTATATTTGTAGGACTCTAAAGTGCGATGGGGACGCTAAAGTACGATGATCACGCTAAAGTGCGATGGTCTATGCTAAAGTGCGATGCTTACATACGCTAAAGTCCGATGGTCCGCGAAAGTATAGATGTAAAAACGTAGTTTGATTATGACGTTAACAGTCGTTTATACAAACCAAAAAATTATGTACATGCCGGAAGATACATCACGAATATTTGATTAACAACTTTTAAACCGGAATGTGCTTGACTTAATTTCAAACCTAACCGGGCTTAGTCGGATAAAACAAATGTGTTTATTTTCGGGTGCTGGAAGAAGGACTTGTGTCTTGCGCAGCATAGTCCTTTGACAACATAATGGACTATGTTTTCTAAGTCCATGCACTTTAATCCCCTAACCTATGGTCCATTGCATGATAACAATCGTGCATTAGCAAAAATACAACCATCGCACTTTAGCGTGAGACACCATCGTACTTTAGCGTAGACCATCGCACTTTAGCGTGACCATCGCACTTTAGCGTGACCATCGCACTTTAGAGTACCATCTCACTTAAGAATCCTACATATTTAAGTATTAGAAAACATTCTTTATTCTAATCTTTTTCTAAATATACAGAAAACAAAAACATAGCCATACATTTAGAATATAAAGGTCGAGGCAACTCAGTTCTAGTAAGGACTGTTTGATTCATTCTTTTGTGCACAACATAAATTTTATCGTATAAAATCACGAGCAAGGTTTTCTAGAAGCAGTGAATACGTAATAAAATAAAAGGTTAAAGTTTTTATCGCTGATATGCAATTCGATTTCTTTATTTTCATCATGATGAATACAATAATCTCATGCATTAAATTATATCTCCAACACAGCACCAACGGTTGTGTTACGTACCAACCGTACCTGATACGTAGCAAATCGGGAAACCTCTAGTATAACTTATACGTGAGCATTTCAATTAATTCAATATATTTGGTTTCGGTATATGATATCGGTCTCGGTTTTGGTTTCGGCTTATGGGAAAGATGTCTAGTAGGGGTTATGTTTTGTATTTCGACGGTAAGTCCAGTTTGCAATGAATGCCCAGCGACGAAAAGTAAAGATAATGACATTAAGATATACACTATGCCATTGACATCATCTTTGCCTAGTGATATTTATGTGCGATTTAGGAATTTACCAATCAATAAATAGAAAACGGTCTTGTAAAATTTAATATCTGAATATAAACATTAGAAATACTATTAATTACATAGTGTGCTAGTGACCTAATACGGTATATATGGGGTCAGTCAATTCCATCGAATCCCTATATGGAATTTATAGACCCCCCTATATATATATACCATAATAGGTCACTAGCACACTATGTAACGAATTTATCTTACCGACTATCTTATCGTATGAAATTTAGACTCGTGACCTATCAAAATGAGTAAGTCTTCAAAAACAAATGCCTACAATATCAACTTGTTAGGTCTTAATGTGTTTTATGAATTTATTTCAATCTTAATCATCAATTTCTTCGTTTGTTGAAACCTTTAAGATTTTTTCTCAGTACCGTTTTGTTTTCATAAAGGGACGTAACACCACTACTAGCCGTGTATGAAATAAGCCCCGCCTCCCTTCGAACCTAATATGAAATAAAAAGGGACGTAACACCACACTACAAACCGTGTATGAAATAAGCCCCGCCTCCCTATTAACCTAATATGAAATATACACACTCTCCACGCAGACGCTTTTAACCAATCATATTCCTAGAAATGTATAGGAGGTAACTTAAAGATAAAGATTTATCCACCGTATCGTGTAATAAGCGAAATATCTATCATTCAGGCAATTGAGTTCATATTGTAACATAAGGCCTTCCGAATATATAAAATAGTTGAATTTCAACTGGCAAGCAAAGCGAACATCGTTTTGTTTTAGATGCAGGTGTATAGTAAACTTTAAGACGTTGAAGAAAAGATGATTATTCGTCATGATGTTAAAATGACAAAATAAGACAACTTCTACTAATTAAAAATTGGTAATCTTATATAAATAAAAAATAAAAAATAAAGGAAAACAATAAATGAATTAACTGTAGATACATGACGTTCAGGTGGTCATCTTATACCAGCAGTGGGATATTAATGCTACGAATTTAACTGCATATCTCTGTTAATTACAAAATTCTGTTAAATATAAAATAAACAAAGAAGATGTGGTATGATTGCCAATGAGACAACTGTCCACAATAGACCAAAATGACACAGACATTAACAACTTTAGGTCACCATACGGCCTTCAACAATGAGCAAATCCCATACCGCATAGTCAGCTATAAAAGGCCCCGATATGACAATGCAAAACAATTCAAACGAGGAAATTAACGGCCTTATTTATGTTAAAAAAAATAAACGAAAAACAAATATGTAACACTTAAACAAACGACAAAAATACCCGGAAAAGAAAGCAGGGCATTTAATCTGATTTTACAAGAAATACACTCAAAATATGTATGACGAAGAGTATATACGATTATATTGTAAAAAAAAAAATACCAATTATAGATATTGAAATTTAAATTTGCTTTCTTTTCTATTTTTATGTAGCTACACTTGACTCATATCCAAATGACAGGTATTTCAAACCAGGAGATACCATTGTTCTTAAATGTCAAACTGAAATAGAAACCACTGGAATGATATGGTCGTATCATAAGAACAGACATGCTACTCATGAAACTTTAACAGAGGATAACTACGTAAATAAAGAATACAAAAACAAAATGGAAATTACTGGGCAGAAACGGTTTGGTCAATATTATCTCAGAATCTTGAACACTACAAGAACAGAGGAGGGAATATACACATGTATCAAACCTCCGAGCATTTTGCAAGTGAATTTTCGTCTTCTTATAGAAGGTAGGGTGACTTAAAATTTTAATAGAGTCTAGAATAACTATAATAATTATTTTAATATTCAGACATCTTTGTATTATTCAGAATTATCAGTGAATTGCGTGTTCTAATAATAATAATAATAATAATAATAATTCTTTATTTAAAGAGGGTTACACAGTTAGCTGTAAAGCTAATCTTCCCTGAGGCCCTCATAAAATACAATGAAATATAACAAACAATTACAAAATATCAAACAGACACACATATATGAATAATGAAATAAAAAATTGTTATGAAATATACAATTTTCAAAACAGGTAAAAGTTACAAATTCATATATGACATGTATAGTATTGGCATCAACAATATCATAAGTTTGAGTAAGTATGTGAAAAGATTTAAAAAATTACTTGATGGAACATTAAGAAGCTGTGCGTTTTGCACAGCTTCTTAATGTTCCATCAAGTAATTTTTTAAATCTTTTTTGAATGAGCTTGTACTTGAGGTTGATTTTTTCAGGGATATTGGTAAGTTATTCCATAAAATAGATCCTGAATATATAAAAGATTACTTATAAAGCTCTGTTTTGGCTTTTGGAACTTGTAAATTTTTGCAAGAGGCATTTCTCAAACAATATTGGTTTATTTCTGGCATTTCTTTAAACTTTTCAGTGAGATATACAGGGGCTTCATTCTTAAGGCATTTATGCATCAAAACTGATTTGTGGTATGAGATTCTGTTCTCTACTGTCATCCATCCCAGCTGTTTAAACAGTGGAATCACCAGTCTTTCGCCATTCATCTGTTACCTGAATTATTAAAATGTATGCTACATGGTGTAATGTTTACACCTGTGTGTGTAGGACCTATTTTGTTTAAAACCTGTACTACTTTCCCGTATGTTCTTTTTTATCCTGGCATGATTAGATGTTGTTACATCTTACAAAGTCTATCTAAATCATATTTGCAAAGAATTTTGATTAAGCCTATGCGAGGAGCCGTCCTAAACTTACAATGCAGCGAGAGTTTTTATGCTCCGTGTTGAAGGCCTAACTGTGACCTTGAGATGAAGAACAGCAAAAAAGGTGCTGTTCCTATATTTATGTGTGTTCATTTGTTGTCCATTAACTGGTTTGGTGTCATGGATAGATGCCCAAAACCCTTTGTTTTTCTATTATATATCTCCTAGTTGATACAATATTCCAGAGTTTGCATTTCCCATCTTCATTATCTTAATAGAAAGTTGCTGCTCACGATTAAGCTTTTATACGGCGAATTCCAAGTGGTGCTGTTGAAATCATCTATACAAATATTGCACTGTTTGGTCGTGATTGAATATCTGTCTCATAGCACTACTGGAACAATGCCCCGTAGATTGGCTGTGAAAATGTCCGTAAAAATGCTGGTGATTTTTAAAGTATTTGTCACGGTTAATTACGTTGGGCCGTGAAAATTATGTTATTTAAAATCTGAATTAGGATAAGAAAAAATTGACATGAAAAAATATCACGGCCTTTTCACTGGTATCAACAACCAGTGAAAAGGCCGTAATTTTTTTTTATTGAGCATGAAAGGACAAATTATCACGGCCTTTTCACGGGATATCGAAATTTCACGGTCTTTTTCTAACATCAAATACTTTTCACGGCCTTTAGAAATATTTTTTTTTACAAAAGTCACGGGGTTTTCACGGCTCTGTGATATTTCACAGACATTTCACGGCCTTTTCATGGGCTGTTGTTATTACTAGATTTATTTCACTTGACTGGGTGGAGTTTAAGGAGCTCGTTCATTGAAGACCAGTCCATCTATAGACAGGAGTTTTGGGATAAGCTCATCAATGAAGTGTCCAATTATTCGTCCCATACCATACACTCAGTTCTTTTGTATATGCGTTTGGTGACACTGATTAGTGATTAGAATTCAATAATAATTATAACGGCAATCATCCTTATCACACACATTTTCAAATAGACTGTCCTTATGCAAATTAAAACATAAGCTCCGCCCGATCAGTTGAAATAACATTGGTAATACAGTAGTGTAAATGACGACATATTTGGCCCAGCAAACATTCCCACATGTCAATGTGTTCAATAATTTAAAGAGCGCATTAAAGATCTATCAAGCTTTAACTCTTGGAAGATCAAAAACACGTCAAATAGAAATCATAAGGAAACAGTAGAACACCATTTATAATCAGTGCAGAAAACTACTTAAGTACCGTTATTACGATAATAGAAGACGATTATAAAGTAACACATGTAGGAATTCTCTTTACAGAACCTCCTCGTGATATTAAAATTGTAAACATATCGAAATTTGGAATTATTAATGGAATAGAAGGTCAAGTACTAAGTGTAACATGTCAGGTTATAGGCGGACACTCAAAAGGTCAGATTTATTGGAGGAATGCGACGGAGTTTACATCAGAAAGCACTGAGGTCATCTCATGGCCAATATCCCACATAAATTTCGTGGCAAAGGATGAACACGATAGGATGAATTTAACGTGCGTCGCGTCACATGAAATGTTAATAGAAGAAATTCAAACATCAGTTACATTCAATATTTTTTGTAAGTATTGGAATGTTATTTTGATTATAGCAAACAAATTCAAAGTGAACATAAAAGCGAGGATGGAGGTTATTTAAACTTTCATAATTATTCAAGTCATTATAAAAAAAATCAGAGATAACAACAAACTATTACATATTTTAAAAGTTACTAAAAGAAGTGTTTTAAAAACAATTTAAACATTACTAGTATTTCTATTATATACAGTAAAAGAGATGCGGCATATGCAGCAATAAAAACACCGTTACCATCTAGAGGTAAACATACAATCATAATGACACCAAATCTGTTCTTACCGTGAGCAACACGACGGGTGCCACATGAGGGACAGTTGCACAATAACCAATGAATAAGGTGTACAAGATATCTCAGACCACTGATTATTTTTATCTATTGATTGAAGATGGCTTTGTCTTCAGTTTTCATGTAGTGTTTGTAGACAGTTGTGTGTCTTTTCTTCATTTTTTGCCAAGCTCTTGTCGATCTTTCTTCGATTTGTGAGTTGAAATTGTTTCTTTGGTATCTTCCTATTCTGTTTTAGCAATACAAGGTTTCATACAGGAATCCGCATATTGCCAATAGTTAAGGAAAATGTTCACCCCTATCCAAGATTACCTCATGTTTATTGACCGTTTAAACGACCCATTTACATATACTATCTGTTGTATTCAATTTAATATGCATAAAATTGAGAAAGGAAATGGTGAATATGTCAAAGCGACAACCACCCGACCATAGAGCAAACAACAGCCGAAGGCAACCAATGGGTCTTCAATGTAGCGAGAATTCCCGCACCCGTAGGTGTCCTTCAGCTGGCCCCTAAAATATGCATAATAGTACAGTGATAATGGACGTCATACTAAACTCCGAATTATACACAAGAAACTAAAATTTAAAATCATACAAGACTAACAAAGGCCAGAGGCTCCTGACTTGGGACAGGCGCAAAATTGCGGCGGGGTTAAACATGTTTATGAGATCTCAACCCTCCCCCTATACCTCTAGCCAATGTAGAAAAGCAAAACAATAACAACACGCACATTAAAATTCAGTTCAAGAGAAGTCCGAGTCTGATGTCAAAAGATGTAACAAAAGCAGTATTTACTTCAGACAATAAGCAACAATTAATCAAACAATCTGGTTTTTTTTTATCCGAATTGATGAGTAGAGAAATTATTTATCGGAGCTATGTTAAATTTGTCGGAAAACTTCTTCAAAATAGAAAGACAGCAGGACCATAACATTGGAAAAGTTCTCAAACATGATAAATCAGAAAAAGAGCTCATTACAACATCCCCATTGTTATATCAATCATTGGATTAAAACAGAAATACCATAATTACAAAAAATGTGTACTCGAAAAGCACAAGATAACAAAAAGACTAGTACAAACAAAACAAAACAGCAATTTATCTAAGAATCCTCACAGTAACTGAAATAAATTTACAACTATATACTTATAAATCATATTGTCGTGTATTGATGATTGTAAATCAAAGTAGCATTTATCAAGCATCATCATAATAGAAAAGGGCAACACTATCTTGTGCAATGTCCTAAACAAACCTGTTCTAAATTTAAAGCACAAAAACAAAACAAATCATTTATGAAGAAAAACCAAACCGATGGATCATTTTAATTTGCAGATACGCCCAAAATAGAAATTTATAGATATCCAACTGGTGACATAAAAGAAGGTCAAGAAATGAAACTGGAATGTCTCGATATAAGCAATCCTCCGGAAACAAATATGACATGGGAAAAGGATGGTGTTATTTTGTCGTCCAATTCAGTTTATGAAAAAGCAAATTTACAAACAAACGACAGCGGTAATTATTCATGTATCGTTTCTAACAGTTTAGGAACAGAGCTAGACAATATTTTTATATTTGTCAACAAAAGTTTCGACGAACACAATAATGGTATGTATATGTTGATATATATCTGTTAACACAACTGAAATTATTTTAACCGTACTCGAGTGTACTGATTTGTACTTGACCCTTTTCTTTGCTATTGAAAATAGTCTGAACTTTTACTCGATCAGTCTTAACCCATTCTCGACCTGGACTCAACCAATACCTGGCCAGTTCTCGACCTGGTTTTTTTTTCAGTTTGAACCATACTCGACCAAAGGTCTGTACAATACTCGGCCAATCGGAACCATACTTCACAAAATAACATTTACTTTTTTTTTAAATTTCAATTGTTAAATAACATTTTTTAACTGACATGATAACTGCCACAATAAAATATAGATAAATGTAAAAACTGAATTTTACATCCTTATATGATTCTCAGATTTATCAAATTGGCATAGTTAAAATATCTAATTCTAAAGTGTTAGTCTTTTAAACTAAAGATTTTCTTTCACATGAAAACTACACATACACTGAAGGTAAAACCTTATTAATGTGCTTTTTGTTTAGTGTATGATTTTTAAACAAGTTTATGTCCTAAATTCCTAAATAAAAGCTACAGAGGTTTCATGATAACTAACAATAGTTATATAACTATCTTTTTAATAAGATAAACGTATTGGCATTGCTAAGGGTGTATAGATTACTGCAGCACAAGCGCATTATTTTCCTACCATAAGATATCAATAAAATAGCCGGGTAGCGAAATATACACCTTAGCTAAGTAAGCCACATCTGTACATAAGCAGCGAAATGTTTACAGCTGATAACATTTTTTATTTCATATTTTTTTGCAATCATCATTAATTTGTCCATTTTTGTTAACATATTTTTGCATTGATTTTTCAATAAAGAAATATATGTATATAATATATTTTAGAGAAATAAAAGCAAGAATGTTTTAATTTTGTTTTTACCAGACGCAGATTCCTTAATTCAAATGGAGACGTTACTGGTTGTTGTGATATACATCTTTGTATGCTGCTGTGGAACATTTCTATTTTGTTCAGCAACATGTATTTATCCGAAATGCAGGAAAGGTAAAATTAATGTACAATATTTTCATTATGGAAACTTAGTGTCATCATATATCTTTCTAACAAGAATGTGTCCTAAGTACACAGATGCCCCACTCGCACTATCATTTACCATGTTCAATGGACCGTGAAATTGGGTAAAAAATCTAATTTGGCATTAAAATTAGAAAGATTATATCATAAGCAACAAGTGTACTAAGTTTCAAGGTGATTGGACTTCAACAAAAACTACCTTGACCAAAAACTTTAACTTGAAACTCCCACTTTCATTTTCTATGTTCAGTGGACCGTGAAATTTGGGCCAAAAGTATTATTTGGCTTTAAAATTAGAAAGATCATATCATAAGCAACAAGTGTACTAAGTTTCAAGTTGATTTGACTTCAGCTTCATCAAAAACTACCTTGACCAAAACCTTTAACCTGAAACTCCCATTTTCATTTTCTACGATCAGTAGACCGTGAAATTGGGGCCAAAAGTCTCATTTGGCTTTAAAATTAGAAAGATCATATCATAAGCAACAAGTGTACTAAGTTTCAAGTTGATTGGACTTCAGCTTCATCAAAAACTACCTTGACCAAAAACTTTAACCTGAAGTGGGGCGAATGGACGCACGGACGAACGAACGAACGGACAGACGAACGGAGGCACAGACCAGAAAACATAATGCCCCTCTACTATCGTAGGTGGGGCATAAAAATGTTAAATGTATGATTCATAGAACTGAAGACAAAACATCAACGATACCAACTTAAATGCTTCAGATGTGCATATTGATAAGGTTTCCAAAAAGAAGAGCATGTTCGGACCCAAAATTTGTAAATCGATTCATAATGGACGGCACATAAAACTCCTGATGTAAGCATAAATAGACCAGGTTTGGTTTATTTTTGTAGATAGACTGCCTATACGATGGTGACGATGTCCAAGTGGTATACCTCATTTTTATTTATTGATAACAATTAACAGATCAATATTTTCTTCGTGATTACCAATAACACTGAATATTTTTTTGTTTCAGTTAGGAAGAGAACAACTGTGCTGTAACTCATGATTTAAACCTCATAGTGTTAAAAGGGAAAACAAACATTGAGTATCCAGTAAAAGGCTAATACGATTATTCCATGATGACATTTGTCCCATGTGTTCTATTGACCTGGACGCAACATTTGTCAAAGTCAAATGAAAGTACCTTACCGTGTTATAACTGCAGCATTGTTTGACGAAATTTCACAAAATAATACAGTTAACAAGGAAGGAAGGACGTGGATTATTTTCCTTTATTCTTGGTATATCTCCTTTCAACTTATAAAAGATTTATGATTGTTAAGTTTCCATCCACGGGTTTTTCCAATATGAAAATGTATGCTTCCTGATTTAAAAAAAAGACTGTTTGATGTTATTATTTCGATTTGGTATACCTTGTTATTTTTGTGATCGTCATGACAAGGGGCTAGTGAGGGAAGCGATTCGAAGTGCTAGCTTAAACTTAGAATCAGATTAACAAAGTTAAATTCACTAAGAATTTGAGATAAACACGTTTTGTTCGAGAAATATGCGTTCCTCAATGATTAATATAAGAACACTCTATAAAACCTTTGTTGTATGTTTCGTGTGTGGTTTTTGAGATAAGAAATTGCAACATACAACCATGTTGCTTATCAATACATTAAATCTTAAAAATAATTGTTTTAACCTTTTCATTTGAATATAAATGTATAAATATACATTAATAAAGAATGTCTTGATATTCCCTTTCAGAAGTAATACCATCGTAAGAATATTTAGTTTTTTAAAAGTATGACTAATTATTTATAAATGTTGATATGAAGTAAACAAGTTCATGTATACTAATAAACATCACGGTAGTATAGTGTCCGGCTAGGATCGTGGTTTTTCGAGTGATTCGGTCCATTTTTTTCGAGTGTAGTTCGGGCTTTTTCGAGTGATAAAACATGCGATAAGTTTAATTAACTGCTATTTCGTGATTATAAGATTTTTAAAATAACTACCAACCTGATATTGAATACTATACATGTTTTGATCAACAAAGAAGCAGAATTTCCTTATATTTAACAAAAAAAATCAGTGTTTGTTATTGTCTGGGTTTTTTCGAGAGCAACTGTGAAATCGTCCGGGTTTTTAAACAAATGGTCCGGGTTTTTTTTATAGAAAATTTTAATAAGAAAGAAGGTAATCAACAATGGAATGAATAGTTCATAAGCCTAAATATGATCCTTTAGAAATGATAGAAAAATACAAAATGTGTATAGTATATGCTACCAGCTAGATTGTCCAGTGCTACGAACTACATCAGGATCAACATTGTAATGTCGATAAATATCCATATTAAGGCACTTTTCTTTTATTCAATGGAAGTGCTCATGGTGTTAAGTTGCTGTACGACCAATTATTACATATGCATAATCAGACTCCTCCGCACAGTAGTAGCATTTTAACATTTTCGGTTTCCATTTCTAAAACAATAAAAAAAAATATACAAGATACAAGATACGAGACAAAAAGCTAATAAAATAATTCGTATGTATACTCTTTTGAAAACAAACATACAAACATATTTCAATTTTTGTACATAAATAAGGCCGTTAGTTTTCTCGTGTGAATTGTTTTACATTTTCATTTCGGGGCCTTTTATAGCTGACTATGCGGTATGGGTTTTGTTCATTGTTGAAGGTCACACAGGAACTATAGTTGTTAATTTCTGTGTTATTTTGGTCTCTTTTGGAAATTTGTCTCATTGGCAATCGTACCAAATCTTCTTTATTTATATATCTCACCTTACAAAATACATGTGTGTACGTCTCAATCCGAATTGTCTATAAAATTGAGAATGGAAACGGGGAATGTGTCAAAGGGACAACAACCCGACCACAGAAAAAACAACATCAGAGGGTAACCAACAGGTCTTCCATGTAGCGAGAAACTCCCGCACCCGGAGGCGTCCCTCAGCTGCCCCCAAACAAATGTATACCAGTTCAGTGATAATGATATGCTTATATTAGACTGTTGAAATCACGAATATATACTGTACATGCAATTTATAAGATGGAAGAAAAGATTATATACAAATGAACGAAACTTGTTTATAAAATGGAAGTGTTAATACACCATGTGCCTTAAAGTACTGAATTTGAACCTTTTTTTAATAGCTTTTAAAACGGTAATACACCAATAAATACCACTTTAGCTATAAAAAAAAACATGTGTATAATCACTCGATAAAACAAGGACGCACTCGAAAAATCCCGTACTGCTCTCGAGAAAGCCCGGACACAAAGAAATCAATTTAGTCTAGAAATGTCGTTTTCAATGCAATAACAATATTTTTTGTAAAGTGTTTGTATATCTTAGGATATATAGATCCCATGTATGCGTTTCCTACGACATTTACATTGGTATGTGTATGAAAATAGCTTTATTCTGTAGTTTGGAATAAAAGCATTGTACGGCTAAATTTAACTTTTTTAACGAAAACAATGTCAGAATGATATCTTTTTATCTTAAATACTAACATACTTTGTGTAACCTTGTTTATTAAACTCAAGCTTCTATATCACGTCTTGTCGGAAAGGAAGTCTGTTTGTTTACATTTTTTATCATATTCACTCGAAAAAAAGTGGCCACACTCGAAAAAGCCCGATCAAATCACTAGCCGGGCACTATAACTACCGTGAACATTATATTTACCATTATGTACAATAATAAATTTAAAATATTTATTTCTTTTATGCTTGATTTTATATTACCCGCCATCTAAGATAGTTCTAATTTAAAAATTAGTTTCGTCATACAACTCACTTAGTTGTAGGTTCTTGTATTTTCGCACTATATGATTATTTGTTAATACAGAATGTAAATGAAATAAATAATTCAATTAAAGGGGTTATTAGGTGCGAGATATATATAAAAAGAATCATCTAACATAATAATTATGATTGTTTTGTTTGGTTCATTCATTAATGAAAGTGAAATAGTGAAATAATAATTCACTCTTAACAACCAGTATGGTTCAATTTCGTCAACAAAAGTTAAGAAACATGGATGATGAAGTATTCACTTGCAAGTGAATAATTCGACCTAATTGAATCCGTCTTCATGTGAACTTCTATTTAACCCCTTACCTAGAGATAGATAACGCATGTGTGTGTTCGGTTATTTAACGGGAAATAACGTCAACATTGAAAGTGAAACAAAGGTAAATCATTTGATTGACTGATTTGATTCACAAAATATAATTCATATACAGGTAAAAACGATGATTAACATATATTTTAAATCTATAATATGAAATTAAACAGACCTTGAAAAATCAAAGGCGCGAGTTCGTTTCTATTTCTATGTCTATCTATATTCATCTTTATGTGAGCGTCGGTTGTTTTCGGGGTCATCTCGATATTTAATTAGATGGTCCGAGACCACAATTGTCGTCCCTTGATTTTTGCGAATATGGTCCCTAGTGTTGACAGTGGGTTACTTGCCATTAATTTTTATACCCTTTACAAATTTATTTCTTCATGTTGAATACCTCAAATTACAAGTACGGGGTGAAATTACACTGTAAAAAAATTTGGGTCCAGAATTTTAAAGGAAAGTAGTGATTTGGTCCAGCTGAAAAAGGTTTAAAATTAGCACTTCGGAAGCTGTCAAAAGATTTCAAGACGCCCTTATCATAAAATTGTCCATATTTTGAGTTTGAGCCGATGACGTTTTCTATAGTTTTGATATAATTTGTCCCAAAAGTAGTACAACACACTGTAAAATTTTCAAATTTAATCTCCGGAGAATTGTTTATATCTATTTAGGTATCCTCCCTTTCGGATTTTATCAATTTTAGATTTCACGTTTCCGAGTTATTGGATTTTATTAAACAAACAAGAGGCTGTATAGAGACTTTGTCGCTCACCTTGGTTTATGTGCTGCAGCGCTTATTAAACAAAGAACACTCTTCAACATTGGAGACAAGAATAAAATTCATGGCAAAATTCTTCGTTTTGGTGATGGTGACTTGCTTGTAATTCTGACTTTACTGAATATTCTTGTTGTTTACAGTTATCGCTATCAATAATGAACTTGATCCAGTAGATTCAGAGGAAATGATTTTTGTGAAAGTTTACGGACGACGAAGACGAACAGCGACGAACGCCAAGTGCTGGGAGAATTTCACTTGACTCTTTTTGGCCAGATGAGCTATAAGGGGTGATTTTACAGTTTTCAGACAATATTTTTGAAGTGCTTTCAGAAGTTTTCACGAATATTTGTTGACTGATTTACATAGATTAAGGTAATCTCCCTTTAGTTTTTCATAAATTTTTGATTTGATATTGAGAAATTATTTATAGGTTTCATAACTAATGAGAACGGATTTCGCTTGAAATCAACTCTAGTTATTTAATTTCAATATAATACGGCGAGTTGATTCTATTTGAATTAAATAACGATAGATGATATCAAACGGTATCCTATTCTCATAAGTTGTTGCTAAATAAGTGTCTGAATATGGTCAATACTCTCTTTTTGTTAAATCGAAAATTACGCGAATCACGAAATATACATCGGTGCAACCTTTAAAGAATAGCCAATAATAATATCATCTTATAATTATGGATAAGCAAATCAAATTAACACAGATTTTCGTATCATATTTTTTCGTATCATACTATATGCAGTGTGATACGAGAAATGTCTATTCATGCAAGTTATATATAATAAGCTACAACCATAAGAGAATGAAATTTTTTCTCTGAAAACGCTACAGTCGTATTTTTATTAGCTCACCTGGCCCAAAGGGCCAAGTGAGCTTTTCCCTTCACTTGGCGTCCGGCGTCCGGCGTCGTTCACTTTTACAAAAATCTTCTCCTCTGAAACTACTGGACCAAATTGTTCCAAACTTGGCCACAATCATCATTGGGGTATTTAGTCTAAAACATGTGTCCGGTGACCCGGCCAACCATCAAAGATGGCCGCCATGGCTAAAAATAGAACGTAGGGGTAAAATGCAGTTTTTGGCTTATAACTCAAAAACCAAAGCATTTAGAGCAAATCTGACATGTTTTAAAATTGTTTAACAGGTGAAGATCTATCTGCCCTGAAATTTTCAGATAAATCGGATAACCCGTTGTTAGGTTGCTGCCCCTGAATTAGTAATTTTAAGGAAATTTTGCTGTTTTTGGTTATTATCTTGAATATTATTATAGACATAGATAAACTGTAAACAGCAATAATGTTCAGCAAAGTAAGATTTACAAATAAGTCAAATGACCGAAATGGTCAGTTGACCCCTTTTGGAGTTATTGCCCTTTATAGTCAATTTTTAACCATTTCTCGTAAATTTTAGTAATCTTTTACAAAAATCTTCTCCTCTGAAACTACTGGGCTAAATTAATCCAAACTTGGCCACAATCATCTTTGGGGTATGTAGTTTAAAAATGTGTCCGGTGACCCGGCCATCCAACCAAGATGGCCGCCATGGCTAAAAATAGAACATAGGGGTAAAATGCAGTTTTTAGCTTAAAACATAAAAACCAAAGCATTTAGAGCAAATCTGGGGTAAAATTGTTTATCAGGTCAAGATTTATCTGCTCTGAAATTTTCGGATGAATCGGACAACCCGTTGTTGGGTTGCTGAACCTGAATTGTTAGTTTTAAGGAAATTTTGCTGTTTTTGGTTATTATCTTGAATATTATTATAGATAGAGATAAACTGTAAACAGCAATAATGTTCAGCAAAGTAAGATTAACAAATAAGTCAATATGACTGAAATGGTCAAATGACCTCCTAAGGAGTAATTGTCCTTCATAGCCAATTTTTAACAATTTTCATAAAATTTGTATATTTTTACTAACATTTTCCACTGAAACTACTGGGCCAAGTTCATTATAGATAGAGATAATTTTAAGCAGCAAGAATGTTCATTAAAATAAGATGTACAAACACATCACCATCACCAAAACACAATTTTGTCATGAATCCATCCTCTTCCTTTGTTTAATATTCACAAAGACCAAGGTGAGCGACACATGCTCTTTAGAGCCTCTAGTTAAAGAAGTCGGCCCCAGCCTCCACAAAAAAAACCCATAAAAACAAAAACTAAAAAACATACACACTAAATCCGACCAGTTTGTATTTCCTTTTACAATAAAATTTGAATTAAATTTCATACCGGTAATTATACAGACATTTAACAATGAAATAAATAGTTCATCAGCTTAACAAATTATATGTACGTACGTCTCAATCAAAATTGTCTATGCTTACACTAGATTGTTGGCATCATGGATATATAATGAACATGTAATGTATAAGAAGTGACAAACAACAATATATACAATTGAACGATACTTGTTTATAAAGTTTAATTGTAGTACAGCATTATCAAAATGATGAATGCATTGGTTTCGTGCCTTAAAAAGTGCATAATTTAAACTCTTTTTAAATGTTTTTAAACGTCAAAACACTGACATTAAACATTTTAAGCTATAGGAAATTTGTATAATTACTCGATAAAACAAGGTCGCAATCGAAAAAGCCCGGACTGCTCTCGAACACATAGAAATGAATTTAGTCTCAAAATGCCGTTTTCAAATCAATAACAAGATGCTAGATGTATAGGGGAGGGTTGAGATCTCATAAACATGTTTAACCCCGCCGCAATTTTGCGCCTGTCCCAAGTCCCAAGGAGCCTCTGGCCTTTGTTAGTCTTGTATGATTTTTAATTTTAGTTTCTTGTGTATAATTCGGAGCTTAGTATGACGTCCATTATCACTGTACAAGTATACATATTTTTAGGGGCCAGCTGAAGGACACCTACGGGTGCTGGAATTCTCGCTACATTGAAGACCCATTGGTGGCCTTCGGCTGTTGTCTGCTCTATGGTCGGGTTGTTGTCGCTTTGACACATTCCCCATTTCCTTTCTCAATTTTATTCCATGAATGCATTTCCGTCGACATTTGCATTGGTATGTGTATAAAATTGGCTATACTCAGTTGTTTTGAATGAAAGCATTGCGTAAGGCTAAATTCAACTTTTTTAACAAAAAATAATATCGGATTGATAATATATTTTTATCTTAAATACTAACACACCATGTATATCCTTGTATGTTAAACTGAAGCGTCTATAACACGTCTTGTCAGAAAGGAAGTCAGTTTGTTTACAATTTTGATCATATTCACTCGAAAAAAAAAGTGGTCACACTCGAAAAAGCACTATCAAATCACTCGAAAAACCACGATCCTAGCCGGACACTATACCTACCGTGATTCTCGTGCCCATTTCCTGTAAATTGTTTATTTAGACTTTTTATCATATGGATAAATGTTTTACATTGTTATAAATGAAATATGAGAATTTGAGTAAAATCAGTGAGCATGAATTTGATAGCTAGTGCCCCTGTAAAACAAAATATACAGAGCAGTTTCTAAACTTCATATTTATATTTGTTACTGACTTGGACAAATCTGAAATGAACCAGAAAATTTAGACAGTAAATATGAAGATTTCGTTAAAATTCTACAATCTAAGATAGATTTAAGATATGTATGTGCCTGTCCCAAGTCAGGACCCTGTAATTCAGTGGTTGTCGTTTGTTTTTGTATCACATATTTGTTTTTCGTTCATTTTTATATATATATATATGTATATATATCAAACGTCTGAATAATAGTCAACGATTTTTCCCACGTGGGAGCTGGATCGTTACAAGTAACGATACATGTACACAATAAAATAAATTATATAAACGCCTAAAAAGTGTACATAACAACACCAATGATATAAAAAGGAACTATAAATGTAATTATTTATAAATATTTCGGATAACAGATATCCTTCGTCAGTCAGATTCTGATGTTAAATGAATCATCTTTAAGTCTTCTTAGATTAAATTTTAATAAATCTTGAAATTTATACAAGTGTAACAAAAATTGGTCATAGTTTATTTATTTCGATGTGAAATTCCAGTTGTCTTTCCTTATTAATTGTGTTTCTATATGTATATAAGTTTCTCCATAGTTGGAGCACCATCTATTACTTAAAACACCCCTAAATTTGGTATAGTCTTGATTTTCACCCCTTTAAGTATAATGGACCGTTCCATATGGTAGTATATAAACCAGCTCAAGACAGAGAAACTTTGTCAGTAATATGTGGACCGTTGAAGTGATAACATCAGGGATTATTTTCCAACTGGTAAGTAGAGTGAATTAAGTGATTCCAAAGGATATATAAATAGTGTTTGGATTTATATGTGGATATTGCAATAGTGATTGTGATACAATGTATAAAGTGAATCTGATATATATAAGTGGTTATTGTATTAAGGAGAATACAAGGTGTATACTTGCTGGTGTTGCAAGTTGTACTATGTGGAAGTGTGAATACTTCATAGATTTGTATTAGTGAGAATACAAGGTGTTTACTTGCTGGTGTTGCAAGATGTTATATTGTGGAAGTGTATTAGTGAAAGTGCACTGTGTTAAACCTTACCAGTTGGATAATATTCATTGTGTGGGAACTCAAAGGGATAGTTAGTGCGTGCATGAGTTCAGCTGTGTTATATATATATTCCTTGTGAATTGAAACATTGTGCAAGTGTAATTGTGTCATTGTGTTATTGTGGTTAGTTGCAGACTAACAAAGTGATACTACATATTGGTGGACGTTGTAAATAGAAGTTGTATATATGTGATTTTGTGTTCATACGTTTTGTGTAATACTTACTTGATGCATGTTGCAAAGTAGTCTGTTGGTGACATGGTGTAATAAATGGCCGTATGCATGTTGCATAATAATCTGTTAGTGACATTGTGAATAAATCGGTCTGATACATGTTGCATAGTGATTGCATAGTGACATTGTGTGTATATATTCTGTAATAAGGCATTGTGTTTATACATAGTAAATGAAGAACTTCACCCTGTAATTTAATTTATGTGCATTGTGTAGCTTATATATTTGACATTGTGAATTCATATAAGGGTGTGTTAATTGTTTTAAATAGGACAACTTGTTGTGGTGCAAATTTAAGTTGAACACTTGAAATCCTGATTTATTCAGATACGGATCCATTGATCGCCCGGTTACACGTTACAAATTTGGTGGCAGCGGTGGGATTTCTTGTGTTTCCTTTGTTACTGTAAATTTGCATATGATTGAAAGTTGTTGTAATATTTCAAAGTTATTTGTGTGTTGCGTTTGTAGCCAAAGTATGGTACATTTTTTTAAAATAAAAAGGAACATTCAGTCAGACTGACAGTTGCAATTGAAATGGCAGAAAATATGTTTGATTTGGAAATTGGACTTTTATCAAGTGAAATTGAAAAATTGGAATATTGTTTTAGACACTGTTTTATGCAATTTCAGCCTCTTATTCTTTACAAAAGTAAAATGATTCAGGAATTAAAGATGGTGTTGAATTTATAAAAGATACTGTAGTGTTTCGAAGAAGGTAGTCATGAGCCTGAAAAGAGGAAGCATTTTGGGGTAAAGGATCACTGTATATGTGTATATAGATAGTTTTGTAGTGTATATAGTGTACATAGAGTTAAATTTGAGTCCGTCGGATGGGGACGTTAAATCCGAGGCCCCATGTACAGGAACATGTCACGCCCTGTGCATGTAAAAGACCCCTCCTGTAGATTTCGTTAAGAGTAGGCTCATTGGGGCCGCTGCAGAGGCAAAATTTGTAAGGTACCTTCGTACTTTATTCTTTGTCAGTGACGCTCAAAATTACAGACGTTAATAGGAAAAAGGTTTATGTTGGAAACAAGGATATTTTGAAGTAGGGAATTTTAAAAAGTTTTATTCGGACAAAAGGAAAAATCCTGTCAATAGTGTTTGTGTATAAGAAGAAAGTTTAATGTGTTTGATACGGCTGACAGGAATTAGGACATAGGTAGACTTTGTTTCTACGGGTTGTGCCTTGTGATGTCAATAGTTAAGACCTGATGGACAAAAGGGTAGCCTGACGTTGTGGTCAGAAGATATGTCCAATGGAAATAGTGACTGCACTATGGTAAGAGTTTGGGTATGAAAAATGACCAATTTGATAGATGTTTTATCAGCATGTCAGATGTATTCAAGGAGTCATGCGAGGACGCATGATTTTTGAGGCGTGGGTAGTGTAACAAAAATTGGTCATAGTTTATTTATTTCGATGTGAAATTCCAGTTGTCTTTCCTTATTAATTGTGTTTCTATATGTATATAAGTTTCTCCATAGTTGGAGCACCATCTATTACTTAAAACACCCCTAAATTTGGTATAGTCTTGATTTTCACCCCTTTAAGTATAATGGACCGTTCCATATGGTAGTATATAAACCAGCTCAAGACAGAGAAACTTTGTCAGTTATATGTGGACCGTTGAAGTGATAACATCAGGGATTATTTTCCAACTGGTAAGTAGAGTGAATTAAGTGATTCCAAAGGATATATAAATAGTGTTCGGATTTATATGTGGATATTGCAATAGTGATTGTGATATAATGTATAAAGTGAATCTGATATATATAAGTGGTTATTGTATTAATGAGAATACAAGGTGTATACTTGCTGGTGTTGCAAGTTGTACTATGTGGAAGTGTGAATACTTCATAGATTTGTATTAGTGAGAATACAAGGTGTTTACTTGCTGGTGTTGCAAGATGTTATATTGTGGAAGTGTATTAGTGAAAGTGCACTGTGTTAAACCTTACCAGTTGGATAATATTCATTGTGTGGGAACTCAAAGGGATAGTTAGTGCGTGCATGAGTTCAGCTGTGTTATATATATATTCCTTGTGAATTGAAACATTGTGTAAGTGTAATTGTGTCATTGTGTTATTGTGGTTAGTTGCAGACTAACAAAGTGATATTACATATTGGTGGACGTTGTAAATAGAAGTTGTATATATGTGATTTTGTGTTCATACGTTTTGTGTAATACTTACTTGATGCATGTTGCAAAGTAGTCTGTTGGTGACAGGGTGTAATAAATGGCCGTATGCATGTTGCATAATAATCTGTTAGTGACATTGTGAATAAATCGGTCTGATACATGTTGCATAGTGATTGCATAGTGACATTGTGTGTATATATTCTGTAATAAGGCATTGTGTTTATACATAGTGAATGAAGAACTTCACCCTGTAATTTAATTTATGTGCATTGTGTAGCTTATATATTTGACATTGTGAATTCATATAAGGGTGTGTTAATTGTTTTAAATAGGACAACTTGTTGTGGTGCAAATTTAAGTTGAACACTTGAAATCCTGATTTATTCAGATACGGATCCATTGATCGCCCGGTTACACGTTACACAATAAAAAAAAGGCAAACCGAACATCAGTTAAGACGCTTGCACCATTCTAAAAATTTGTTGAATATGACATAGGTTATATGACTAATTACATCAGAGAGTTCAAATATATGCTTTAAATAAAAATAATAATGTGCGATGTGAACTAGCACAATTTTAAAGCTTTAACGGTGTCGATATTATGATGTTATAAGAAAGATTAGGTCAAGAAGAATTCCAAATAAACAGCACTGAACGGTCTAAATTTCTAAATATTTCAGATTTGACAACTGTAGTGTAGTTACATTAGAGTCTGCGATGTTTAAAACAAACGGCCGTTAAAATATAATAACAAATTTTGACTAAAGTAAAATAGTTGGACGTGGCTTGGTACTTATACATCCCTCAAAAAATTAAGCAATTTAAATTGTTATATTCAACAGATTTATTTTAGAGATGAGTAAGGTAAAGAAATAGAAACGGAGACTGTAATAATAAGTAATATAATATATACGAGTCTAAATTGAAAACTACGTTCAAACCTATGATTGCGTTGGATAAAAACCGCAATTTTTATACGTGTGCATGTAAAACAAATTTCGTTGTAGAAGGGTCTAAATACAGCACAAACAACATTTCCAAAAGACCAAAAGAGTGAAAAAGTATATTTAAAGAAAACGTATTTGACTAACAGGTCGAACAACTGATGTTCTTAAACCCTGCTGACTGACATTGGCGATTGCCAAATAAAATTGATCACGAGATGTAACAAAATGGATCTTAATATAATTTTAATACTAAACAGATAACGATAAACTTGTGGCCAAGATGTTATGCCATATATAAATAATGCCGTTATTTTTCTCGTCTGAATTGTTTTACTTTGTCATTTCGGGGCCTTTTATAGCTGACTATGCGGTATGGGTTTTGCTCATTGTTCAAGGCCGTACGCTGACCTATAGTTAATAATTTCTGTGTCATCTGGGTCTCTTGTGGAGAGTTGTCTCATTGGCAATCATACCACATCTTCTTTTTTTATAATTAAGGTAATACAAACATCAAACTAGTATATTTGAAAAGAAAGAAACAAACGGAGACGTATGAAAAAACCTCGGTGAAACAACAGCTTAACACTTCTTTGAAAAATGTTTATAAACCTAGTACCTCTAATAACTATTTAAAAGGCCGAACGTGCGTGGTGGAAAGAAGGATTTGTATGTGTGGAACAACGAATATTGTCATTCAAAAGCAATCATTAAGCTAAATATAAAATTGAGAATGGAAATGGGGAATGTGTCAAAGAGACAACAACCCGACCAAATAAAAAACAACAGCAGAAGGTCACCAACAGGTCTTCAATGTAGCGAGAAATTCCCGCACCCGGAGGCGTCCTTCAGCTGGCCCCTAAACAAATATATACTAGTTCAGTGATAATGAACGCCATACTAATTTCCAAATTGTACACAAGAAACTAAAATTAAAATAATACAAGACTAACAAAGGCCAGAGGCTCCTGACTTGGGACAGGCGCAAAAATGCGGCGGGGTTAAACATGTTTGTGATATCTCAACCCTCCCCCTATACCTCTAACCAATGTAGAAAAGTAAACGCATAACAATACGCACATTAAAATTCAGTTCAAGAGAAGTCCGAGTCTGATGTCAGAAGATAACGCCAGTTTTGGTACCACAGCCAGGAACAACTTCTAGATTCCCGAAACGTGGGAATCCTCGAGTTGTCTGGAAGATAATTAGTAAATTTGTAGATTGAAATGAAACACAGAGGTCTGTACGAACATAATGGACAGTAGACGATGAAAAAAACAGTATACAGATACAGAAAAATGGAAAAACTTGCCATAAGTAGTTTTTATGATTACCTTGTGGTGATTTCCAGATCAACAGATAAAATCTACCTCTGAAATGTTCTCTTCATTTGAGTGCCATATATGTCATAAATCGCATGTTTGCGTATTCGTGTATTGCCTCTTAATTGGCAAATTTCATCTTAACCTCTCCGTTCATTATATATAAACCTCAGATCTGTGTACGACCTCAAATATGTGTCTGTTTCTCAAATCTATGCCCCATCGTGACGTCAGTTGCTAATCTTTGTACGTCAAAAATGATTCGGCCTCAAATCTGTGTCCGTTTTTTAATCGTGACGTCATTCGCAAATCTGTGTCTATTAAAAAGATAGTCTCTCAAATCTGTGTAATGTTTTAATTTTTTTTCAAATTTATTTCGCCATGCGCAAATTTATACCTGTGTAATAAGTTCGGCATTATATTTTTTTTAAATTTTTATCAAGTAATTTCCGATAATTCAATATTAAGTTGGTATGTGTTCTCTATGTATGTGCAAGAGCTGAAGTATAGTATACGTTTAAGAAAATCCGGCTAAATTATTTAGCTGGTATTTATAATATTGTTTCGAGTACGGTCTGAAATGCTTTTTGTTTTATTAAGTCATTTGTCCATGTGTGTGGTTAAAATCTTTATATGCGTGTGTTATAATTGTATGCCGTCTTTAAGAATTAAACTACACATATTTATTTTACAAAAAAAACAGTAAAGAATGATTATTTGTTATCAACTTCAACGTACTTCGTTTTGTCTTTGAATTTGTTCATATTGCTGTTTTATAGACATTTATACTACTTTATCTATGTTTTTTCTTGAATATAAGT
The DNA here is from genome assembly GCA_037788925.1 of Mytilus galloprovincialis. Lineage (NCBI taxonomy): Eukaryota > Metazoa > Mollusca > Bivalvia > Mytilida > Mytilidae > Mytilus > Mytilus galloprovincialis. The sequence continues at coordinate 378,063 of JAWDJN010000033.1, forward strand.
ATCAAAAAATTATTCTAAATTGGTAAAAATAAAATGTTTTTTTGGTCTTAGCTGATATATATTCATTTCAAATGTAAAACTTGTAATAATGTCTTTAAGAACGAAGAATCATTCTTTATGTTTTGACATAATCTTTCTCTCCAGAAACCAGATGTAAACACTGCAGTCCCTTTGTTCATGGCTGAATTTGTGTTGAATTGTAAATATTCCCCAATAGTAGGAGTAAAGACATCCTGATAATTGTCAGAAAACGTTTCAAGAGGATAAATCTCGAGTTGACGTTTTTTAAAATATTCCATCAGTCCACTATTCATAACAGATTTTCCTCAAGTTTAAAAAACAAAACATAAAGCAATTTTAAACCATGTGTATTGATAGATACAATGATAACCTTGCGTTTGTCATATAAACCACTCGGTGTGAGTTAATTCTCTGTGTTGAAGGGCCGTACTTACACCTGTAATTGTTAACTTTTCATTGCTTACTTGATGACGTTGTGTTATGTTTTACGTCGATGAAATGACATAGATTTGAGCCAAAAATGGCCATTTATTTGAGTAAATAAAGGACGTAGATGTGAGGCAATACAGGACATAGATTTGAGACAATAAAGGAAATAGATTTGTAACGTCTTTGACGCTATATTAAAAAGGACATAGATTTGCGGAAAGGACATAGATTTGAGGCCGGACAAAACAAAAGAAGATGATACGAGACAACTCTCCACAAAAGACCAAATGACATAAATTTACAGCTTTAGATAACTGTATGGCCTGCAATAATGATCAAAATCCATACCAATTAGTAAATTATAAAAAGCCCCGAAATTACAAATGTTAAACAATTCAAACGAAAAAACTAACTGCTTAATAATTGTACAAAAAAGAACGAAAAACAAATATATAACACAGCAAAAAACGGATCAGTGAATTACAGGCTCCTGACTTGGGACAAGCACATCGATTCATACATAATGTGGCGGGGTTAAACATGTTAGCAGGATCCCAACCCTCCCCTAACCTGCAGCTGGGACATTGTTTATAAGGACAACATAAGAACGAACTATAAAAACAAATAAGTTGAAATAGACTTAACTAATCAGATGGATACAAATAGAAATACAAATAACATAAAATAGTGGAAGTGACACAGTGCATGTACATCCCTAAATCAAAAAGACACTAAGCACAGATATTATAGTATTTCCAGTTACTGGCAGCTAGTTTAAAGCCAATAACAACTAATAGATAAAATCATTCATCTAAGACTAAATTATCAATAAATACACATCCAACATACAATGGATTGAGTGTAAAGACGTCATTAACAGTCAGAGAAAAGACATGACCTTGTGCAATGCCAAGATACAGGAGTTGACAGAGGTTGGTTTTTTTTAACGCAGCTTGTATCAGGACACGGCTCGTTTGACTAACAAAGTGAAGACAGGATTCGCATAAATCAGCTGTATTCACAGTTTCTTCCCTAAATGTTATAACAATGGCGGATTCCTTTGCTTGTTTGCTATTTTTGTTGTTATTGATTCCCTTGGCCAAAATATGTATCGATATACATTCTTCAGCCTTCAACCTCGAGTTCAATGCAGGAACCCTTCAGAAAGAGGAAGAATACACAACGCAAGACACACAATCTAAGTTCCCTGATATAGATACAATGGGTAAGCGTTAATTCTTGAAAAAGAAACCATGAGCCTAGAGGGCGAATGTTTTGTTTTTCATGAATCAACGCTTATCCATTGTATCTATAACTTAAACTATTGTGTTAATATCTTTTAAAAATTAACGCCTATTCTTAATTAGAAGGTATTGTAAGTGAGTTTAAATAAACATGTAATCGTGTCTAACGATTCATTACAAGAAATTGAATATCACAATTATATGGTTAAAATAAAAATTCAAATATATTATAACACAACACGTCTGTCCTGAAAGATCTTCATTCTATCAGGCATCTAAATATTGTCTGTTTTTACAAAATAAGATATATTCGAACTTATTTCTATTAAAATTGTGAATGTGTCAAAGGGAATACAACCCGACAAAGAACATATATATAGTGCATATAATAAGTGTGTTTCCGAAATTTCTAACAAATAGTATAATTCTAGGCACATCACATCACAAACAAGAAAAATAGAATCTTATATCAATAAGAAATATTGCACAAATGGTCATATAAAGTCTCATCACAATCATTTTCAAGGGTTTAGGAGAGTGAGAGTTGCACGAACGAATTTTAAAGCAAGATAAATTATACAGCTGAATTATCTCCCATTGCGAGCATCAGACAACAATCTTTCTTCTTCATGCACATCTACAAATGATGCCAAAACATTGAAGATTTACTAAAGTCTTTTGCGCAATATGGGAGGAGGTGAATGCGCTAACAGGACATGTGGACAGATATACAGACAGGGTAATTCCTGTATAACTCTCCAAAATTTATTTGTTTGATGATGAAACTAAAGTATACAATGACAAAGTTACAGCATATAACTTCAAAACAATAATGCAAGTAATAATTTTAACATTAAACTGTTACTAAGTCTCACAAACAAAGTATGCAAGCCTGCATCCAACTGAGTCCTCTTTGGCAAATCATTAACCCGATTCTTTGAGGAAAAAAACAAAACATATTCGATTGTGACGAAAACTCTCCAATGTACACATTTATGGAAAGATGACACTTCTCATGACAAATAAGAATATATAAGGTTAAGGGAAGATGATTGCAACAGTTTAAATATATGAATGAACTTAAGGGGGTCAGTGTAAAACTGCTATCAAATTAAGAACATCGCTGATGAATTAATCACTTGCAAACGAATAGATCGACATCACTGAATCTGTATTCATGTGACCTTTATTTAAACATCTAAGAAATAGATGGCTAAGGCATTTACTAGTATTAATTGCCTATTAAAAGAATAGAATGTCAACAATGAAAGTGAACAAGTGTAAACCATTTAATGGAATTATTCCATCCACAAAAACGTTTTCTTATACTAGTAAAAACTATGGTAACCATATTTTGTAACCTGTTATGTGTTATCAGATATACCTAGAAAAATCCAATTGCACATGGTCCGAGACCACAATTATTTGGTAGTGCATTTCTTTTAGAACATAAAGGAAAATTAAAAAAATCACACCGGCGCTTTCTCAATGAAATTTTTACAGTGTGTTGTACTACTTTTGGGACAAATTATATCAAAGTTATAGAACACTTCATCGGCTCTAACTCAAAATATGGACAATTCTATGTTTAGGGCGTCTTAACATCTTTTGAAAGCTTCCGAAGTGCTAATTTTTAACCTTTTTCATCTGGACCAAATCACTACTTCCCTTTAAAATTCTGGACCCAAATTTTTTAACAGTAACATTTCACCCCCTACTTGCAATTTGAGGCATAAAACATGGAGAAATAAATTTGGAAGGGGTATTTAAAATATTGGCAAGTAACCCACTGTCACCACTAGAGACGACAATTGTGGTCTCGGGCCACATGTTCGATTTCAATTATCTTCTTTATTCATGTTGATATCAGGTTATATGACCGTCGGTCACATTGAAGTTTAATTATATGGCGTCTAGCCTGAAATATTGACTAGTATAATCGGTAAGAGCCTTTCAGTTTAATGTTGATCTTCAAAGGTACAAGGCCTTGATCATATGTTTTTTCTGCACCAGCTACACATTTTGACAATGAAAGTTTTTAGTCATGAGCAAGGCCGAAATAATTGAAAATCCAAAACTAATTATTTTCATAAAAAGTATAGTCAAATCCTGTAAATTTACAAATAATGTTATATAAATGATGAATACGTCAGATACTTAAGTCCTGGACGTCGATATTTTTCTCCCCTGGGTGTCGTCTTTTTTTTACCCTCATATTTGTTGGTCTTGAGAGTGCATTTGATAAAGGATATTAACACCTCTTAAATTCTCCCTCGCCTTGCTCGTCCGAATTTAAAGTATTTCTACTCTAAATTCAATAGGCTTTAAACAAAACAAACACAGAAATAAAGTTAGTTGCTCGCAGTAACATTATTATCTTCTCTTGCGATACAAATTTTATTTCACTCTATAATACAAGTTTCTTCGATACAAACAACATAATATAAATACATGTAATAAACATAGCAGCCATTAATGTGACTAACTTCGTACTATACGACCTAACTGCGAGCACCTTCGATACTAATACATTTAAATGTCAAACTTTATATAGTACCCCACCCGTAGAAACCGCCAAAACTGTTCTCGTGCCTTGTACACGTAACATCAGACTTTATAAATAGTACATACTCTCGCAGAACTAGTTCTAAAACTAGTTACACTAGTTCCCATCTATATATAATTACTACAAATACCTAACGGGAAAACCCCTATTTCAAACGAAATGAAATATATTTAAATTCTCCCTCGCCTTGCTCGTCCGAATTTAAAGTATTTCTACTCTAAATTCAATAGGCTTTAAACAAAACAAACACAGAAATAGAGTTAGTTGCTCGCAGTAACATCGAATCAAAGGAAATGAAACAGTTCAGAATTAGATGCCAAGATTCAAAGATACTACCAACTGACGATGTAAATTGTCCTTAATATAACCATCTTTTGACTGATCTGATGACCATCTACCGTGGGCCTTCAATAATCTATCAGAAACCCCGTTATTAGCTGCTGAGGTAGCACCTCCACTTCTCAGACTATGCAACCCGAATTTAGATTTATCCAAACCAATGTCTTCCAATGCCTTAAGTAATATCTCACGAGCTCTAGTGTACGATAAGGATGTATTGTTTTTGATTAGCTTGTATACACCTTGTGATTTCAAAAATGACAAAGACCGAAAAATAAAATAATCAGAATCAGATTCTAAACCAGCTAATTTCAAATAAATTTTTAACCACTTAACAGGACACGTTTCATTCCCGGTCCTAGCAATTATAACCGTGTTTCCTCTTCTATAAATGTCTGTTTTACTCTTATCAATAGTAATCTCAACATGAGTATCATAAAAAACAATGTTGTTTCTTTTTATCTTTGCTAACTCGCTGTAGCGTAAGAAACCGGAAAATCCAAGAAGACATAGTAAACACACTCTTAAATTAGACAAATCATGTTCGGAGCCATATCTAGAAACAATTAACTTTAAAATGTCAGTAGTAATAGGCTCTTTTTTGTTGATGGGTTTACTCAAAATTCTACGACCGCCTTCCAAAATATAAGATAACAACTTAGAACAAGGATTGTATTTAAAGTTAATGTCATGATACCATTTAATGGAATAAAAGTTAGATTCTAAAACGGACACGCCAACACCTTGCTGTATCAGTGAACCGATATATAAACATACTGTAGTTGAATTAGCCGGAGAAAATTCAAGTTGACAATCGGAACACCAAATACGAAATTTTCCAAAATAAAATTTATACTTTTTAACAGTAGATTTTGAGCTAGACGCTTCCACAATTGATGGCAATGCACTGACAATTTTGGCAAATCTAGAATCATTGGCTAATTTCTCGAACTGTTTCCATTGAGTCTGTAATTAGAAAAAACCCAATTAAAATCTTCATACATACATGTATCTTAACATTAAAGTTCTATTAATATATACATCTCATAGCTACATACATCATCCTCTAATCACACTGTGTGATTCTTTATGGTACACTGTGCAACATAGCTCGTGAAAGTTCATACATAATCCATCATAACACTGTATATTATACCACAGAACAACTATATTGTTCACCCGTAAACATTTCACACTGTGTGACATACACATATATAATTGTATCTAAATAGATAATCATCTAAATTTCTAAGTTGTAAAATCAACTAACAACACTAACACATTACTGTTAAATGGTTGCTTAGCAAAAATACTGTTTTCGTCCGATCCTTTTATAAAAAATGATTTCGGATTTCTGTACTCACGGAAATCTTTAATATAGTCTTTATATTCATATGTTAAACGATTCACAATCATAGGCCAATACACAGCTGATTTCCACTTAGGTATTACTAATGCACCGTTTGCCTTGCATATAAGCATATAATTAATAACCCTAGTAATCAAATAAATAGGAGGAACTATCCAGTTATTAAATGCTGACCAGTCATATGCAAATGCATCAACACCGGAGGTACCAGGTGTAAAAAACTTTGAGAAGAACCTAGATACTTTTTTATTTCTACTGTCAGCAAATAAATCACAATTGAATGGACCCCATAATCTATCAAAATATTTGAAAATACTATCTGAAACACCCCAATCATCAAAATCAAAGATTTTGCTCAATTCGTCAGCTTGAATATTTTTATCTCTTGGGATCCATTCAATTTCTAATACAATATTGTTATCTAAACATATATTAAAAACATCTAAAGCTATGTCCTGAAGCTCTGACTTCATACTACCTTTTCTAATAATCTTAGTCACATTCTGATTATCGGTGTAAATTTTTACAAGTTTTCCACTCAATTGATTATGTACAGACTGTAAAATGTTGCTTACTGCTTTTAATTCTCTCCAAGTTGAACTCTTGTTTTTTTCTGATTTATCCCACATAAAATGAGCGACATTATTTGAACCTACAATATAACCAGCACCTGCATATTCGCTGGCATCAGAAAAAAACAATTCTCTCGGGCATTCTATGAAAATATGAAATATGCCTAAAACTTTTTCACAGTAAAAATACCAAAATCTAAGTTCTTGAATAACATTTTCATTCAAATATACAAAAGAATCCCAATAATCTCTACAACAGATAGTCATATGTAAATGTCTTGTCATAATTTGACAAATACTGCCTAATGCTGGTAACATAGAAATTATTTTTCCACACACTTTAGCTAAATTTCTACAAGTGATATGTATATTATATTCAAATACAGCAGATATTATGTTTTTTAAATTCTCAAATTTTTTCACAGGTATTTCTAAAGTTCCTTCTTTTAAATTCCAATTAAAACCTAGCCATTCCATAATTTGAACAGGTGACCATACACTCTTTTTATTATTTACAACGAAACCAGATTTTTCTAGATCACTTTTAACCTGTAAAGCCATATTTTCACATATTTCCGAATTTTCTGCAGATCCCTACCCGTCATCTAAATAAACCACAATAGGAATACTCATAGCTCTCCAATATTTTACTAAAACTCTAAGCGTTTTAGTAAAAATGTGACCTGTTGATGACAAACCGAAAGGCAAAACTGTGAAAGTAAAAAATCTGGTTTAATTGCCAAATTTCCATGAAAAACCTAAACAATTTTGATGATCATAATGCACATCTAACTGATGATAACCATGCCTTAAATCAAATTTATACATGTATTTTGAATTATGTGCAAAAGATAATGCTTCATTAACACCTTCAAATTTAACCTTTTGTTTTTCAACATATTTGTTTACATGTCTTAGATCTAGTACAAGTCTTATTTTACCTGAGCTTTGTCCCGAAACAGTTAACGGATTTACTACAAAAGGATGACATTCTACTTCATTAATACAATTGGTAGTAAGAAGTTCATCTATTGACTTTTCAACAAAAGTGGCATGCTTAAGAGCTGATTTGTTATTAGGTAAATAAATACAACATGGTTCAATATTAAATGGAATACGATAGCCAAATTCTATTGTATTTACGATAAAATCATTTGCCTGTAAAACAGATTTCCAAAAAGACACATTATGTTTTAAATTCCCTTTAACGTTAATAACTTGATCTCCAGATTTAATTTCATAATTGTTAATAAAGTCAAAATTATACTCAACTCCATTCGTAGTATCTTCATCTAACGTCGGTTCTTTACTGTGACTTTTCTTGTTCCTTTGGGGCTGTGCTGACTGTTACTGACGGACTTGCCTTGAATGGACAGAATCTGGCGAAATGTCTTTGTTGATTGCAATAGAAGCATTTCCCGGATCTGTTCTGCGACTGACCTGTATTTTCTCCGACTCCACTGTTTTGACTAATCCAACGAAAAAAATTCTTTGCGTTGAATTTATTTCCACTTTCTGTAGGTTTATTGCTGGGCCGATCATACGGTTTTGAACTTTTCCTTTTTCTAGAAGCACTGTCGATAGCGGAACGCAAATTGGCTGCATCATCCTTATCGTCAGCCAAAGGACTATCAAGATATTCATTAACGGTGTCCCATCCATGCTTGTCGGCGATTTTCACAATTTTGTTCCTCTTCCGCAAGGTTTCTTTCTCTTCTGCTAACACCTCCAACGCCTGAACGTACGATTTGGACCTTATCAGTTTCTCTATTCTTGAAATCGTGTCGGACCTTTCTGTATTAAATAAGTACTAAATGCGATGTCCCTCTCTCTTGAAAACGAAATCTGGAGTCGAAACACCGGTTGACTTCACTGGTTGTATAAATTGGTTTTCGAAATGTTTGATTAAATTAACTTTCTGCTGTTCTAGAGCGTTCGTTAAAACTGTTGAAAACAACGATACGGCACCATCAGTAGACAACTCGGTATTTGATGTACTCTCTTTACTTTTGGACGGTCTCAAATCATCATGGTCGGAACCAGTATCGGACATCATAAACGTAAATTAATGTGACTAACTTCGTACTATAAGACCTAACTGCGAGCACCTTCGATACTAATACAGTTAAATGCCAAACTTTATATAGTACCCCACCCGTAGAAACCGCCAAAACTTTTCTCGTGCCTTGTACACGTAACATCAGACTTTATAAATAGTACATACTCTTGCAGAACTAGTTCTAAAACTAGTTACACTAGTTCCCATCTATATATAATTACTACAAATACCTAACGGGAAAACCCCAATTGCAAACGAAATGAAATATATTTTTACGCACGAAATCCACATCAATTGTTACCCAATAACTGGGGGAAATGAACATAATAAGCCGAATATTATTGATGGAGGAAATATAAAAATATTATAATATTCGTCAATGTTATAGGAACCTAACGTTATAGCGTTTAACATGAAGTCGTCAACCAGAGACAAAAATCGATACAATATACTAACCCATCACTCGACTGCAATCTAGAAAAACAAAGATGTTTCTAGTCAATTCAATTAATTATCAACAGACAAAAACTTTAATACACGAGCATTGACGATTGAAATACATTTTTAATCTAAAAGTAGAATATCAGAATGTTTACAAAATTCAGTTCCGGGCTTTATTCTATGATGCTGGTTTAAAAAAAAGACTAAAAAATAACACAGATACAAAAAATACAATATTGAATAAGATCGTATAAAAGAATGTTTGTTTGAAGTAACTGTAGGAACTATCAACATACCTAATATGATGCTATACATCTGACAATGAACACACTAAGACTAAGTAGACAATACCTAGTGTAAATTAACAGGAAAATTAAATCAGAAATATTTCAAAAACATTAAAAGCTTGTTTCAAACTGTTAACCATCAAATCAATTCTAGCTTACTTGATTTTATTTACTTTGGCCTCGGGCATCACCAAATATATTCTTATTGACGAAATACGCATTTGATGCAAACAATTAGTACTTTTAATGTTACTAATTAACTAATAGTGTCTCTTCTGCATTATAATACATTGTACAAAAAGTATTTATTGCAAATACACCTTATGTTCCTGCTTATTGAATACTGAAATTCTTAATTGTTTATTTTTTACTTTCGACATTCATTATTTTTCATATTCAAAATAATAAAAGTAGTTTTACAACACTCAAGCTATTTGGAGTTATGTCGCTTTGTACTTTGATTTAAAAAGCTATACTCCTAAAATCAAAGCGCAATTCGATCCGTGCTTTTCTATTTTAAACATTTATTAACACCAAAGGAAATGACTCACCAAATCTCTGCTAATAATACACTGATGGCCCTCTGTAGGTAATGACCTAGTCTGCAAACAAACATTACAATATTCCTGAAAATAATATATTTTGCGTCCAATTAAGTCTTCAAATTAAAAAAAAATCCCTCAAACTTTTATCACCAAGTACTAGGTCATAAAAATATTGTTTGCGTTAACAACACAAATCGTCGTTAATTGTAATTTAATCGAAATATAAGGAGGGAAAAATAGCATTCGAACAAAAAGGGACCAAAATATTTTATAGTTCACAAAAACGCTATGCCGAAATTCAAAGATTTAAGTAACATGAATTCCACAAAACAGGGAATAAACTCAAGTGTTACTAATTGCAAGTTCAACTTTGATAATACAACGTTAAATATATTAAACAAAGATTACAAAGATCTGGATTAATGCTGAAATAAATTTACAAGTAGAATAACAGAATGTTCAAGGAAGAGCTTAATATCAATTAAATTCATTTCCGTGATCATGCTATACTCCTCGATACAAGTTCAACAGGCATTAAAAACACGATAAACGATAATGAATAAAAGCGGTCGAAAACAAATTTGCAGTTACTGTAAGAACCTCAAAGTACTCAATATGCTGTTATGAAATCATGCCTTTACAGAAATGTTGACAACAGGAGTTTGGGATGACTTGATAGCCTTCTTTTTATAAAGAATGCAGAAGATAATACCCAATGTGAATTTGCTCGACATTTGACGCGGATACATTGAACATAAAACTTTGTTGTCTGTTTGAAACAGTTGAAAATGCCTGTACCAAGTCAGTAATATGACACTTAATTACGTTGTTGTCAATTTGTTCAATGTGTTTGAGCTTTAGATTTTGCCTTTTGTGATTTTACTTTTGATTATTAAATCGATCCGAAAACAAACTTGAATTGGTTTGCCAACGTATACAATATACAAAACGTTTTGCAAAGGATTTATGTCTCTTCTTTTGAAAGATCTGAGGTAACAGAAAAAGCTAAATATTTCATCTTTGGTCATATATCGCCTATCGTTTCGGCATATTTGCGCATCCTTGACTTTGAAATTTTTATGTGTGAGCTTCATGAAAAGTGCGTCGGAGGAATGCGTTATTAGAACACGGCCTATACCGCTGATGAAAACTGTACGTCCCCAAATATACCATCAGCTTGGTGGTCATATTTTCCATACTGACAAAATTTATAAAATTTCCCATTCATAAATCTAGAAATTATAAAAAGATTTCATACGGTTCCAACTCCATTAGACAAAAAACTGAGATGAATTGGGATATTCTGTTTTAATAAGTTTCTTTTATTATACACAGCTCCTAGCGATTCAGTGTATTTCGCATCCCTGACTTTTAAATTTAAAGGTTTCATTGTTTTTGATGAAGGAAAATTCAGAAAAGCGATTCGAACGTACTAAATTTATTCTTCAAACCTGTAAAATAAGTTAAAATTCCCGTAAGAACTTGATAACAATGTTTATATATTAAACCATAATTTTCATTTTCAAGAACGTTGTTTACAATGACATCAGAAATAAATGCAATTTTAAGAAAAAAACATTTCTGATTGACATGGTTGTATCGAATTTATTCAATACTTTTTTTTGTTGCTTGATAAATATCAATATTGCAAAGTGCAATTCGTCCAGTAACCTGCTGTTCAGTTGTTGTCGTTTGTTGGTGTTTCATATGTGTTTCTCGTCTTTCCTGTTTAAATTGTTTTACACAAGTAATGGTGGGGCCCTTTATGTTCGGATGTGAGCAAAGACTTCGTGTCGAAGGCCAATTGGTTCTAAATCTAAATATTTATTTCATTTGTTTAATATCGTTTAACGTTGATGTATCTGAATAAATATGTTTAAACTAACTAAGGTTGTACTTTGGCCTATAACTGTTTACTTTTTATACTTTCTGATTTGGAAGGAGAGTTGTCTCATTGGCACTCCTACCGCAACTTCTAATTTATAGGGACGAAAATAGGTTCTTCAGATTTATGACATTAAGGTGTTAATATGTATAGATTGAGATATAAAATTCTAATGCAAAATGCTTGTAAGGAAATCACATAACTGTCAGATAGAGCTTTTTCGGGAAATTATAAACGATTAAACCACTAAACACAAATAAAAGTGTCGAAGAAAATTGGTCTGCTCCATAGAAAGAGACGGCAATTCAACAAACAGTATGTAAGTATTAAAAACAATCTAGACATTAACAAACATCATCATGTTCAGCTGATCTGTAACAATATATATCATGTACGCTAGATTAAAACTGACGAGGAAAGGTAACACACGGCCCCAAAAGCTTTATTATTGTGAAGCCCAGGTGGTCGAGTGGTCTAGCGCGCCGGATACAGTGCAAGCGATTTGGTGTCACGATATCTCAGTAGCGTTAGTTCAAATCCAGGCGAGGGAAGAACAAAAATTTGCGAAAGCAAATTAATAGATCTAACATTGTTGGGTTGATGTTAAGACGCGTCAATGGCAGTCAGCAAGGTTTAAGAACATCAGTTGTTCAACCTGCTAGTCAAATGAGTTTTGTTATAAAATATTTTTCACTCTTTTGGTCTTTTGGAAAATGTTGTCTGTGCTGTATTTAGACCCTTCTACAACGAAATTTGTTACATGCACATGTATAAGAATTGCGGTCCTCATCTAACTTTACTTTATTATTTAAATAAGCTTTCGTTTCGGGAGGTGTGACCTTCTCGTAGGAATTACACAAGGATATCTGATACAATTTACGAAGTATTATATATCTTTGCTCGGATTTTAATTTCTCAAGCAATATTTTGAAACATATGGAGTTGGGTCCCCCCCCCCCTTGAATTGGAATATTAAAAAGGTGATATACATCTTTTAGATAATAGCTTTTAAATGTTCACATGCAATTTGTCTGTCATGTATGAATATTAATAATTTGAATTTGTCCTTCAGAGCATACAGCTTTGACGCATACTTATTTTGATACATATACTTGGATAAAATGGCTATCAAGGTTAATACGTGTTTATGATGGATAGGTTCACCATTTCTTTTAAATGTAAAGTGACTATTTTTGTGCTTCAATCCTGCTCAGCACGGTATATTTTGTATGCAATTTTCTTTTACATATTAGATTGATTTCGTTCTTTTCACTTTAAAGTTAATATTTGTTTTCGGTGAGAAACCATCTGGTCAGGGCATTATTCTCTACATTTATATTGATGTATAGAAATAATTTACGATTTCAGATATTAATACAGTATTATTGAACATTTCTACAAAATTTATCAGATGTATTGGACATTATGTATATGTGTTCACTGTCTCATCATAAAGAAATGCCTGTTTGAAGTCCGGAATTCAAATATGACAGTAACCTTCCATTCATTTGATTTATTTGCAAATCTAATTTTGCCATTTGATAAAGGACTTTCCGTTTTGAATTTTCCTTGGAGTTAGGTATTTCTTATATTTTACTTTTGTTAATGTTACATGTTACTAATGTTAAAATACACAAAATGCGAAGATTTTCTACCTCCAAGCATAGAATTCCTAAGCTGTTTATGTTATAAGTTTCGGAATATTCTGTTGTTCATGCTCTTATATTTCGTATTGATTTGCTTTTCAATTGCATATGTTCGAGTGCCACAAGCCTGGTATCTTTGGTTAGTTTTTCATTTCCAAGTTATAGTATTAGCAAACGGACAAAATAGTAACAGTTATGATGTTTAACCTTTCTTAGTTCGAAACTTTTGACATGTACTGTAGTTTAAATCGTACAGTCTATATATCTACGTGCTCAACATCCGTTTAGCTAGTTTGATACCATAGAGATGAGGGAGCCTTATATTATAAACTTTGTGCTTTTCAGAGATAAATTTGATCTTTGTATTCTAATTGAAAGAGGATTTTTAACAGTAATGACATAATTTTTGTTGTTTAACCCTTTTTTGTTAAATAATTAGTTTCAATTATTATTAATTCGTTCAACGTTTATATGGTATATACAGGTTACGAGAGAACATAGAAAATCATCTAGATATGAAACAATGCCAAGTCGTATTCTCTCCAAAGATCCATCTCATATTAAAAAGGATAAGTTGGGGAAAGGAATATAGTCACATTTTGGTCAGACAGTTCGTAAAACCAATCGTTGTGCATTTGTTCAGCTGTTTGAAATGTTTAAATTCGCAACCACGTTCGATCAGAATGAGGATGTATACTCAAACACCACATGAAGAGAACAATATAACGCTCTCTACACATTAGAAATCCTTCGTAAATGAAGAGTTTATCACAGTCTTTGTTCCTTTACAATATACCATAATAGTTGAAGTCCAAATTTTCTACATTTTATCCCAGTAGTCCCCTACTACAAAACCTACCTAATGTCTGCCTTGTTATTTCATTTCCTCGACATAAACATGCAAGGAATATTTGATACTGGCCCTGAAATAAAAAAAAACAATAAATTAATTCAAAGACCAACTTAGTCGTAATGATGGTCAAAAAACGTTTAAAGAAATATCATTAATTTTAAGTAAAAATATGCTTTAGCAGCTTCCTGGAACTTGTAATTAAAGTGCTCCTAGTAGAAAACGCAAGATTTTGTTATAACCTTATATGATGGTATGAAAGGAAAATTGCTTAACTAATATGTTGGTTTTTTTGGCATCCGTAAATGATAAGTGTTATGAAATATGAAATCGACATAATAACTTAAAGTTGTACCGTTCAGTATTTAGGGGGGAGAGGAGGAACAAAGTTGGTTACCATAGAACTGTTAACCGTCTGTTGATTTACACGACCCCAAACATAACAAACAAGCTGTAAATCGTTTAATGTGATATAATTTTGTTTTGGCTTCCTTTTTAATATAAGTGCTTTTTCCAAAACAAAAGTTGTCCCAATCTTAGACATAGCTTGGATTTTTTTCTCTGTAACTCTATGAATGAAAAAAAAATTCTTATATTCCTGACTTGGTACAGAACATTTTAAAAACAAATGGTGGATTGAACCTGGTTTAATAGTTAGCTAGCCAAACCTCCCGCTTTATGACAATGTTAAAACAATATTGCTTAGACACTACGTGATATAAATACAGCACAAACATACGTTAGAATATTCAGAGAAAGGTACAAATAAATAATATATTAATTGACACAAAATGCAAACCGCAGAACAACAACAAACATATTCCATCAACGACAATCACCACAGAAATTCAAAATCACTGATGCGTTTACGTAACAAGCATGCGATCCAAACTTTATACAATTATTTTCAAAATATTTTTTCAGACAACAATGATGGTAACCATATGTAAAAACATTTTTTTTTAATTGTAAAACAAGCTTAAGAAAACCTAATAGCTATAAGACATTTTGAGCTTTAAAAATTAGTTGCAATCCTTTATTGTTTGTGGCCTAAGCTTATTATGGTTATGGTAAAAGTTGCACAATCTTTTATTGTCAGTGACAATGAAAATTGGTTAATTATAATTTTTGGTAAACATCCCATAAAATATAGACTTTATTACAATGTATGTTGACTTACCATAAACCCAATGAACCTTCCCATTGTATGAAATAATTGGTTCCGTTTACTTTCTCACTTTGAACCAGTGTTAATAAAACACAGACAAATCTTTGTCAATTAAAATGCTCTCCTAATTAGAAATTCAATCAGGGTCATCACAACCACTTCGGAATTACTTGTTATTTTATTTGTCATGATCATATCGTCCCTAATTGCTAATTCAAAATTCAAATAGAGTGTACATTAGCGATTACAATTGTATAATTAAATCGTCCCTAGGTACAGATTTCTTTCAACTTCATATGTGATCTTTAATGCTTTGAAATATACAAAACATATTTTGCGATGTCTACATTTGATATGCAAAATTGTAAAATCGACACGTAAGAGTGTAGGGGTATATTTGTATAATTGATTTTTTACAAATAATTCAGAAATATTTATCGAGACCCCCTGCATATAAAACATGTATATCCATTGTTTTAGCTTCTTTTTTTTTAAAGTACATGGAATATTAAACATTTTCCTATCACATTTTTGGCATTTCATATGGTTTTGTTTGATCTAAAAATTACAATACAAGATAACATGTATCTATGATTATGGAACACAGTTTGATAATGATTATATTTGGACTCACATTTTCAGCACTTCAAACTATTCTTACTTGACTGAGTTACTATATTATCAAGATGCTTGATTTCTTGATTGACAACATATTTGTTACGTTCGGAGGACGTGTTTTTCAACAGACTGTCGGCATGCCAATGGGAACAAACTGTGCCCCTCTACTTGCCGACTTGTTTCTTTATTATTATGAGGCTGACTTCATGCAGGAACTTCTTAGGAAGAAAGATAAGAAGTTAGCACTATCCTTTAACTCTACGTTTCGCTATATAGATGATGTTCTTTCACTAAATAATTCAAAATTTGATGACTATGTGGAACGCATCTATCCAATCGAGCTAGAGATAAAGGATACTACAGATACAGTTAAGTCGGCCTCATATCTTGACTTACATCTAGAAATTGACAATGAGGGTCGGTTGAAAACAAAACTTTATGACAAAAGAGATGATTTCAGCTTTCCAATTGTGAACTTTCCATTTCAGAGTAGCAACATTCCAGCAGCACCTGCATACGGGGTATATATCTCCCAATTGATACGATATTCCCGTGCTTGCATTTCCTATCATGATTTTCTTGATAGAGGGTTGCTGCTCACAAGGAAGCTATTAAACCAAGAGTTCCAAATGGTGAAGTTGAAATCATCCCTTCGTCAATTTTACGGACGCCATCACGAGTTGGTTGACCGTTATGGAATAACCGTATCACAAATGATATCGGATATGTTCCTTACGTCGTAACTACAATCCCCTTCCCTTTCCTGAATGTGACCTACCGAATTAGACTTTTTACCGGATTTGTAATCACATAAGCAACACGACGGGTGCCGCATGTGGAGCAGGATCTGCTTACCCTTCCGGAGCACCTGAGATCACCCCTAGTTTTTGGTGGGGTTCGTGTTGTTTATTCTTTAGTTTTCTATGTTGTGTCATGTGTACTATTGTTTTTCTGTTTGTCTTTTTCATTTTTAGCCATGGCGTTGTCAGTTTGTTTTAGATTTATGAGTTAGACTGTCCCTTTGGTATCTTTCGTCCCTCTTTTAATATACGTTATCTTTTAAGCACTGTACAATTTGATTTTTTTTTAACAGTGAATAAAGCGTCAACTTTGAATTATTCAACTGATAAAGCTTTCAATTGCTAGGTAATTGGTTGTCATCAAGCGCATTGTTTTGTTTTGTTCCATCTCTCATAGATGTATCACTTGTGTCTTACCAAATCAAATAAAAAAAAAGTTTTATTTTAAGTCGACAAGTTGAATAACATACGCAAGAGGGGCGAAAGATACCGAAGGGACAGTCACACTCAAAGATCAAATTGAAAAGGTCATGGCTAAAAAATAAAAAGACAGAAAATAATAGTACAGAAGACACAACATATAAAACTAAAGACTAAGCAACACGAATCCCACCAAGACATGGGGTGATCTCAAGTGCTCCGTATGTGGCACCCGTCATGTTATTGCACACCCGGTGGATAGTCTAATTCGGTAGGTCACATTCGTGGTGAAAAGGGTGTAAAAGTGGATTGTAATTACGACATAAGGAACAAATCCGACATCATCTGTGAAACGGTTATCTCTAGTTCGATGTTAAAGATGCGTTCAACCTAGTCACGAAATTTTGAATTATTTAGTGAGAGAACATCATCTCTATAGCGGAAAATAAAGTGAAGGGATATTGCTAACTTCTTTTCTTTCTTCCTAAGAAGTTCCTATATGAAGTCTGCCTCAAAATAATAAAGAAACAAGTCGGCAAGAAGAGGGGCACAATTGGTTCCAAGTGGAATGCCGACAGTCAGTTGAAAAACGCGTCCTCCAAATGTAACAAATATGTTGTCTATCAAAATATCAAGCATCTTGGTACATCAATCAAAAGGGTCGCATTTCTTATGTAACTGATAGGTCTGTTTCAAAATATAATAGTAATAAAACAAAATTATAATAAGATCATTTTTTCATGAGTAGGCATTATATTTGTCATTTTTCATTCCGCGGACGCTCGATGTTAATGATATTGTAAAATATAATGCCTACCAATGTACAATGGGTTAACGCTTGACATGAATGAAATACTCTGTTTCATAGACGCTGTGCCCGCCAATTTTCACTATGGATAATAAAAGTCAACGCTATGCTCAATAGAATTTAAAGATTTTTGTCGAGCCTTCGACTTTAGTCGAAAAAGCGAGACTAAGCGATCCTACATTCCGTCGTCGTCGTCGGCGGCGGAGTCCACAAATATTCACTCTGTTGTTAAAGTTTTTGAAATTTTAATTACTTTCTTAAACCATACTGGATTTCTACCAAACTTGGACAGAAGCTTGTTTATGATCATAAGATAGTATTCAGAAGTAAATTTTGTGAAAATAAAATTCCATTTTTTCCGTATTTTACTTATAAATGGACTTAGTTTTTCTGCGGGAAAACACTACATTTACTCTGTGGTTAAAGTTTTTAAAATTTTAATTACTTTCTTAAACTATCCTGGATTTCTACCAAACTTGGACAGAAGCTTGTTTATGATCATTAGATAGTATCCAGAAGTAAATTTTGTAAAAATAAAATTCCATTTTTTCCGTATTTTACTAATAAATGGACTTAGTTTTTCTGCGGGAAAACATTACATTCACTCTGTGGTTAAAGTTTTTAAAATTTCAATAACTTTCTTAAACTATCCTTGGTTTGTACCAAACTTGGACAGAAGCTTGTTTATGATCATAAGATAGTATGCAGAAGTAAATTTTGTAAAACGATTAATCCATTTTTTTTTCCGTATTCGACTTTAAATGGACTTAGATTTTCTGCCAGCAACACATTCACTCTGTGGTAAAATTTTTAAAATTTTGATAACTTTCTTCTACTATTTTTAATTTGTACCAAACTTGGACAGAAGCTTGTTTATGATCAAAAGCTAGTATCTAGAAGGAAATTTTGTTAATATTTTGTACCTGTGTATCTGTATTTTACTTATAAATGGACTTAGTTTTTCTTCCAGTTAACATTACATCCAGTCTGCAGTTAAAGTTTTTAAAACATTTATTAGATTCATAAACTATCCTGGATTTTTACCAAACTTGGACAGAAGCTTCTTACACCTGCATACGGGGTATATATCTCCCAATTGATACGATATTCCCGTGCTTGCATTTCCTATCATGATTTTTTTGATAGAGGGTTACTGCTCACAAGGAAGCTATTAAACCAAGAGTTCCAAATGGTGAAGTTGAAATCATCCCTTCGTCAATTTTACGGACGCCATCACGAGTTGGTTGACCGTTATGGAATAGCCGTTTCACAAATGATATCGGATATGTTTATTACGTCGTAACTACAATCCCCTTCCCTTTCATGAATGTGACCTACCGAATTAGACTATTTACCGGATTTGTAATCACATAAGCAACACGACGGGTACCACATGTGGAGCAGGATCTGCTTACCCTTCCGGAGCACCTGAGATCACCCCTAGTTTTTGGTGGGGTTCGTGTTGTTTCTTCTTTAGTTTTCTATGTTGTGTCATGTGTACTATTGTTTTTCTGTTTGTCTTTTTCATTTTTAGCCATGGCGTTGTCAGTTTGTTTTAGATTTATGAGTTAGACTGTCCCTTTGGTATCTTTCGTCCCTCTTTTACAATCAAAAGATAGTATCAAGTGGAATATTTTTATTGATTTTTCCCTCAATTTTGTTGAGCCTGCAATTTACAGCAAAAGTAAGCGAGGTTTTGCGGAACCCTTACAAATTTTTCTCCAATTGATTTCAATGCATACTGTGAAGACTTATTTTTCTGCATGGACCTTAGGTACTTAGTATACACTAATAATTGAATTTGTACTAAAGGATCATAAGCGTGATTTATAGTCCTTGTGTTACCTTAGCTGTTTTTGACCAAAAAAATGGATTTTTTAGCCCTCATTGGTCTTCAAATTCGTACTTGATTTGGCCAGACAACTTTTTTTATCCGAGCATCCCTTATGAGTTTTTTTGACAAATGTACGTCTGGCGTACAATTATTATAAGCCTTGTATCTTTGATGAACTTTTTATTTTATAATTTCATTGAGATTCGACTTTGAACCATACCAATATAAAAATGTCTTTGTTTTAATGGTAAACTAGTGTATGCATATTTAAGATCAATGTAACTCATAAAGCCAGTTAAAGAGTGAATTATTTACATTATCAATACTGGTCTGTCAATCCATCTTAGACGATACTTTTCCCGGATAGCAATGTGTATTTTGGAGGTAAATGTATGGTAAAGGCAGTCTAGTCTGCAATTGTTGACACTTCCTTACAGGGTTTTAGGTTGCCAATAAACTCATCATAGATATCAGAATTGAAAGTTTATATTTGCACCAGACGCAGTGTATAATCTTTTGTAACGCGTTTCATGTTATTTGGCATTATATAACTTTGACCGATGCCTTACAGAAGGTTACTTGGAAACCCTTGTCGTTTGCAGAGAAAACCCTGTTATTCGTTCATTTTGCAATTACCAGATTAGCACTGCTGCTTGTAAGCTATCTGTTGTAAACTAAATCATTCACCCGTGTAAAGTACTAAAATAGTGATATGATTTCATGGTGGTACATTCTAATTGCAAAATGTCGGTTTATAAATTATGTATATGCACTTATAATTGTTTATACTAGTGTTATCGAAAGAACAGTGTTGATCTTGATCTTACTTTTTCGTTAGATTGTTCGCTAATTTTCAAATTCGAGTATTATTGATGAAATTGATTAGAAGCACGTTATGGGGAAATATCAAAAGCGTTAGTATGTACAAGTTAGTACTGTTAGGACAATTATCGATCCAGTTCAATATTCCTTAACGTAAAATGATATATTCATTGGAAACCATGTTCATGTGTTCATACGAATGTTTGCAATATGAAGTGTTATAGACGTTACTGTAAGAAAAAAAATTGTAGCTAATTTTTCTTTAATCCTGGTCCTCTTTTATACATAATATCTTTTACAACTAGAGCAAACGCCAGCAGTTCATTGACTCATTGGTCATCAAAATATATTATACACCTTCAATATCATATAATAGTAGTTAAAAGTGTAACGAGATAGTTACGAATATTTACAATCATAATAACTACTATAGCACTAAAATAACATTAACACTTCATTGTGTTGTAATAAAACGTGATAATAACCTTATACGTTTAGCATAGTAATACTGAAGTTCGTATGAGCTGTTTATTTATTACATAAAATTTGTCTGACAACCATCATAACATCTAGAAAGTAAAACTTTTGCACGCAGTCCATAATATTTATTTAAATATATATTAAGCAAAACTGAACGTTCAAACGTAATGTCTGAAAAAAATGTCGTATAGCCAGCACTTCTGTGTTGATATGAATTATCATTGAAATGGTCACATTTATGAATTTCCTGTTTAAAAACTATGAATATTTTATAGAAAACTAAGGATTATACATACCCAGAGAACGATTACGTTAGCTAAATTTCACAGAACCTTTCGGAATTTTTAATCCTAATCGTCTTCGACTTTGTTTTTCATTTGTTTTGTTTTTTAAAGTGTTTATTTGAGTGTCATTGTTATGTCTTTTGTAGTCGAAAAGCGTCCTTGCGTACAAAATCATTACCCTGGCATCATTCCTGGTTTTGCCCTAACCTTTTCTTTTCTTTACTATTCACATCAGGTTGTATATATAGGCAGACAAAAAGTTCGGACCAAACATTTAATAGTAAAGTAATGTGGTATGATTACAAATGAGAAAACGCTACACAAGAGACCAAATGACACAGAAATTTAAATAAACAACAATAGGTCGTATACGGCACTTAAAAATAGGCAAAACCCATACCGCAAAGTCTGCTATAAAAAGTTCTAAAATGACAAGTGTAAAACGGTTCGAACGACAACACTAACGGTCTAATCCCCAATATGATACACAGCAACAAACGACAACCACTGAATTACTGACTCCTGACTTGGAACATGCACACAGAATGTGGCAGGGTTAAATAAGTTTGAAGGCGACAACTCTTCTTTTACCTGTGACTGGTGCAACAGTATAACATAAGAACAAACTGTCAAAATTAGTTTAACTCATCGGAAATACACCCAACAAAAACGCTTAGTAGAAGTGGCAGGGTATCTAAATAACCCAACAAAAAAAAGACAATCAGTACAGATCTGAGAGTACTCAGAGTTACTGACAGCTAGTTCAAAGCCAAAAAATCATGTATCAAAGACTTTTAAAATATTAATTGGCACACGTCCAACATCAAATGCATTTAGTAAAAAGACATCATTTTAAACAGTCAGTGAAAAAATGACATTGTGCAATGCCATAGTACAGGTACCGACAGATTCTAGAGACATGAAATGATCTATTTTGATTTTAGTTTACATATAACAAAATCAATATTAATACCAATGAAAACAATACTCAAAGATCTAATTACAGTGTTGAATTGGTAACCTTTTAAAATAAGTTTAACATAAGATCGATAAGTATACCCGGATTGTATCTCAATTTCATTGGCACTCATACCACATCTCCCTTTATCTATTGGTAAGCAAAGCTCCGTAAAAAGAAGTATGTACTATCCCAATTGAAATACGTTTTCTAAAAGTACAATCAAACTTCAAAACCAAATCCATTTAACAATTCAGACAAGGTTTCAGGTAATTTGTGGTAAAGAAATCTCTGACTTATAGTTTACCAATTATACATAGAAGAAAGGCGAAAGATACCAGAGGGACAGTCAAACTTATAGATTTAAAACAAACTGAAAAAGCCATGGCCAAAAAAAAACCCAGACAAACAGACAAATTATAGTACAGAAGACACAACATAGAAAACTAAAGAATAAGCAACACAGACCCCACAAAAAACTGGGGGTGATCTCAGATGCTCCGGAAGGGTAAGATGATCATGTACCACATGTAGAATACGTTTATTGAAATTCAAAAACGGGCGTAGTAAACGATTTGTCACATGTACATACCGTGAGATGGAACGGAACAATGCCGTCCAAAAAAGTAAAAAAATAACAATAGGGAATGAAATATCGTCCCTTGTGTCTTAAATTTTAGTGTAAGAGTTACCCGAGTTAAACTGAAATATCTAAATCCAGGAAAAGACTGTTATCACAGTTTATATTTGATTTATTTAAAATAAGTTCCATTTGGTAAATTTCGGCTTACTCATAAGAATATTCTTGATTTTTTAACGAAAAGATATTATCAAGTAACGGTAAGAATTTATCAGTTAAATGCAATTCAGATGGGTCTTTTCTGATTTTGGTAATAAAGTGTGATCAATAACAGTTCAAGAAGAAGTATGATGTTAAAGGAGCTCAATTGGTACCCATAGGAATGCCTACAACCATTAAATAGATTATGTTGCCGAAACGTACATAAATATTATCATAAAGAAAATTAACAGGCTCTACCATGGCTTTGGCTATTCTTTTTGTCTTTTTTGGTTTTTAAGCTAATTATATTTTAAATATGTTTTGGAATTTCCAATATCTAGGCTTCGAGCATCACTGAATACACATTTATCGAAATTTGCATCTGGTGGTAAACTTGGTACCGTTTATGTTTATTCCTGAAATCTATCAAAACATTCTAGTTAGTAATTAGTTCTTTATATGATGTTAATTGTCCTTCGATCAAATCAAACTAGTAAAAATTGATCCAGGCATGCTCATCTAATGTACATTGTAGCAAACCAAATTTTATTTTACTTTGATTTACAGATCGTAGAGAGAATCTGAATATTTAATAGTGAATTTCAACAATCATTAAACAAGCGGAATAGATTGCATATATAAAAAAAAAGAAGCTGTGGTATCAATGCCAATGAGACAACGCTACACAAGAGTGAAACAGCTATAGGTCACCGTACGGTCTTTAAAAATGATAAAAGCTCCTACCGTATTAATGTACAAAAAATGAACGAAAAACAAATTGGTAGCACATCAACAAACGACCACCACTTAATTACAGGCTCCTGACTTAAGACAGGCATATACATACGGTATGTTGCGGGTTTAAACATGTTAGCGGGATCCCAATCATAACCTGGGACAGTGGTGTATCACTACAACACAAGAACAAACTATTAAAATCAGTTTAAAAAATGCTAAAATCTTTAAAAAAGATACAAATAGAAATACTTCTAACAAAACAAAGAGTGGACGTGACCGGGTATTTGCATCCAAAAATAAAAAGACATTTAGTACAGATCTGAGAGTTCTCGCAGTTACTTGCATCGAGTTCAATGCCAATAACAACTAATTAAAAGAACTCTAACATTTTCTCGTAAACATTGAATTTATAGTAAGAAAAGAGTACACAAACATTTCCCTTACTCCTTTATAATATGGCAATCAAAACATAATTTCTGCAGAGAACGAATTGTTGCACAGATCATGATAATAGTATCTCTCCCCTCCGCCCTATAAAAGAAGGTGGATTTAACTTTCATGTTATGACAAATGTTTTGTAGAGCACGATGAATCCTAATTCAAACATTCAAACGTAAATTAGATATAGGTAATCTAGGAACCATTATATAGTTGTTTACAATGTGGATGGAAGTAACTTACTTCCTTGTGCTGATAACTTTAATACAGAGGATTAGATTTGTTTATTCGATTATTTAAATGTCATTTCTAGCGTCAAATTGTGATAAATAAATCAGATATCTTTAAATTGTCATAAATATTGAGACGGAAAACTTTTCTTTTTTTCATTTAAGTTATGATGTACCTCACCAATCATATACCTTTTAGACTGTTTAAGTGTGCTGCTTTAATTTTTTTTTTAAACAAATGTTTTTATGCTATGCAAATAATTAAACATTGACTTTTCCTTGTTTACTTAGAGATATGCTCTTGAAAAGAAAGACTGGAATAATTAATGTGACAATTGCACAAAACATTGAATTAATATACCATCGATTTTGCATGTTCATAACTGATATCACTTGTCGACATGTATATGTTTCTGTGTCTTTTTGTATTATTGGAGCGTAGACAGACGGTGGTAATCAGTGAATAAAATTAAGGTGTAAATGCTACGTCTCGACATGATTTTAGGATGTTTCAAATACCATCGGTTGATGTTGTATAGTAGCCAAAGCCAGTAGATAACTCTTTTAATGCATGCACAGCTACTTTTGCATCGGTACTATTTCTGTACTAAAAAAAATGCAGTACTGGAAATTTACTTTTAATATTTAGTACTATTTCTTTACTTTAAAACTATTGTAATATTTAGGTACTTGTAATTTACAGTACTTGATTTGTACTAAATATTTTGGTACAGAAATATCACAATATTCCATGTTTGAAAATCATAACTCTAAGAGATTTGAAATAGAAAAACTTTCAAAATGCTGAAAATGTAACGGTAGTAACCTAAAATCTGTAGTACCTAAATTTCAAGTACAAATAAAGAACTGTAAAATACAGGTACCTAAATATTACAATAATTTTAGAGTAACAAAATAGTACTGAATTTTAAAAGTAGATTTCCAGTACTACAAATTTTTAGTACAGAAATAGTACCTATGCAAAAGTAGCTGTGTATAATACAATCTATACTTATTCATAAAGCATTAGGGAATGAATTGATAAATAAAGTTACGTCAGTGAAATCCAAACAGAAAAAAAAGTCTTCATAAACAAACTCAGCATAAATTAAAACAAATATATACAAAAAAGTAAGATAAATCATAATGTTTATAAGGATTCGCTTTCACCTTATGTGTTACATCAAATACCATAAGAAAATTCCTACATCTAATACGTTCCTATTTATCTCATCTTCGCCAGCCAAGGGTTACGATCCACTCCCGTTATCTATGCTTGAAGATCGGCAGCTAATATCAGCTAGTTTCGGCTGGTTCTATGATAAATGACTATTGTAGCCTGTTCATTTCTTTGAAAAAATATTTTTTACATCTTTAAGCTGTGAATGTATAAATCCCAGACCGAGCAGTCACAAAATCTACATTAAATGTTTTCGGTTTATTTCTATGCAAAGCTCAAAAAGTAATAAGTTACTCTTTCATCACTTTATTTTCAGAACGTTTCCTGGTAGAGACATACCTTTTTTGAGTATATGAAATGCTACGTTGTTTCACTACTAATGAATTTCTATTATAACTTTTAGAAGCAGTTTTATATTTCAAAACCTACAGTGACTGTTTTTTGCTTTTCTCTTTTATCAAAATTAAATACCACGTCTTGATATTTTTTGATTAATTGAGATAGAATTTTACACTCCTGTATATTTTTGGGGTAGGTATTTACCAACTAAAAAGAAATGAAAACGTTTGGATGATATTTGTAATATTTTCACTGCATGTGCATCTTTAAAAGAATTAAAGATATATAATTTCAGTAGAAAAGATACAGAATTAAATGATTTTTAAGACTAAACTAAATAAAGTATGCTGTTAAAAAAGAAATCGGCGTGGTCACAGTAATTTACGTTTTAAGTGTTTTCATTGCAAAATAGATTTATATTATGGCAATTAAATACATGCATGTTGTTGGGATATACAAGTAACTGGCCACGTCCGCTATGTGTAGTATTTCTGTTTGTATTTATCTGATGAGGCTAGCCCTTTTCAACTGATTTTTATAGTTCGTTGTTATTTCGTACTGTAACACCACTGTCCCGGGTTAGGGGAGGGTTGTGATCCCGCTAACATGTTTAACCCTGCCACATTATGTATGTATGTGCCTGTCCCAAGTCAGGAGCCTGTTATATAGTGGTTGTCGTTTTTTTAATGTGTAACATATCTTTTTTCGTTTATTTCTTGTACATAAATTAGGCCGTTAGTTTTCTCGTTTGAATTAGCTGACTGTGCGGTATGGGCATTGCTCTTTTTTTGCAGGCCGTACGGTGACCTATAGTTGGTTATTTTCTGTGTCATTTTAGTATCTGGTGGTGAGTTGTCTCATTGGCAATCATACCACATCTTCTTTTTTATGTTCACCCATATTTATCCACTCTCGAAATTTTAAATATGATCAAATATCATAAACGCTCGACGAGCCTCGCGTTTTAAATTTGAAAATTAAACTTTTCGAGTGGATAAATATCGTATTACACTCGATGGAGTGGTAGAATCTATGCATAGTTTTAAACGTGTGGTTCGTTTGATTTTAGTTTTTTATTGGTCGAAATTCGATTACAACGTCAACTTTTCATGCTTCCCTCCGAATATCCTATTGTGACGGCATGAAAAAAGGCGACCATGACTGATGACGTCACGTATTAAGAACACATCCTTTTGCAAGTCGTTCGGAAAGAAAGGATTAATATTGTCTGCATATCGCCTAAAAAAACTATTAGGGGAACAGATTTCTCAACCAAATCTCGTGCAATGAAATAATTATCCACTCTCTACAATTGAATTTTAAATATTTAAAACGTTCGGCAACCCTTGCATTATAAATTTGAAAATTAACTGTCTCGAGCAGATAAGTATCATATCACACTCGATGCAGTGGTAGAATCTAAACATATATTTCCAAACACGAGAAAAATATAGCATCAATAATCACAGTGGAAAGATCAAATTAATTTTCATTATCTTTCTACCAAAAGCTTATAAAAAGTAGACCACTATATAGTATTTCTGACTATGAATCAAGTTATGAATTCTGACTACATATATTGACATCCCTTTCTTCAATTGATAAAGTTATCCGTATTTAGGAAGGAACCCCTGAGAGCGTTATCTGTCATGTCAAGTTTTGTATTGTATGAAATATCGACTATGGTTCTCAAATCAAAGGTGTTAATCGTCTGGTATTATTTAAATATATAAATAAGTAAAATTAAGGTTAAAGTATGTATAATTTCCTCTAAATATCCGTTCTTTTTGTTCGAGCTAAAATGTTAAACTGACTTGCATTTAGAATGAAAAATAAGACTCTCGTTTTATCACGTATAGTCAACTAAATCTATCTATATTCTTGATTTAGCACATCAGATCTATAAAATTACTTTACTTACTTACTGTACTCTCTCTCTCTCTCTCTCTCTCTCTCTCTCTCTCTCTCAAATTAGAATAACTCAAAATCATTCAAATGATTTCAGACATAACAATCCGCAAAAAAAATATTCAAAGTAAAACAAATTTTTGGCAACTTATTATTTTATATTTAAAATATGTCTTTTAGACATTTTGAGTTCTATAGAAAGTCCTTATAAAGTACTGTAGTTTCCAAGTTTCTCGAACAGCAAAATATGCCTGAAAACAACGAGGGTATACATAGTTACACAGCTAATGTAGAGAATAACCAAAGGGATCGTATAGAAGGTGAAAGCATGGATAGTTGAAGACCTGTTGGTTGCCTTTGACTGGTGTCTGCCCTTTGTTTGGGTTGTTTTCTCTTTGGCACATTCCTAGTTTGGTTTCTATTCTCAATTTTTACGACTGCATCTTCACTGGGAACAGAAATCAGAACCCTCAAGAATGTCTAAAGTTTTCGCAATTCCATTTTTCTATATTGTGTTAAAAGTCAAATATTTTTTAAGTTAACCATAATTTTTTTTTAATGTAACCAGCTTTCAGGTTTCAAATGGACACGGAAAAGGGTAAATTTATATATATATATATATATATATATATATATATATATATATATATATATATAGGATTGGTCTGAAGTCGGAATTAGTTATTATAACAACTTAACTAGCTATAGAAAAACGTAGAAATGTTTAATATGGCGTACTAAGGCATTGTAAAAGATTGTCCACTATAGCCGAAGGCGAGTTTTAGCGCATTTAAATCTATCAACGATGAATATTTTTGTCTCAGGAAATATGATTTTCTTAAATAGACTGGGATAATTTATTTATTTCATCAGAAATAAATATTCGATATTGCATTGCTTCTTAGTTTCTATGTAAACCTAAATAATGAAATGGTACTCGTTTTCTCGTCTCCGTTCCTAGAGTACATTAATTTGATAGTATAAAGATAAGAATGATTTAAGTATTTGTTCTACGACAAAGGAAAGGACGGCAATATACCATCATTTCAACAGTCGTCATCTATAAATTCATTCACAGGTAATCAGATAATTCGATAGTACCAAATGAAAATCGATAATAGGTCACTGTCTCATTCATCTCAAACTATGTTACAAAAATACAATTTAACTTTCATTTGCAATACAATTTTCGCACTTTAATAGAATAAGTTCTTAACTTTATGAAAAACGGAATTGAATTAGGTAAACATAATAGATTTTTTTAAAGATATTTTGAAAATGAAATAGATTTTTCAAATAGTTTCATTTGTGTGAATTATTTTTTTAACAGGCATTTACTTGGTGACATGAATTATTCCTGCATATTCTAGCATAATAAAATGTGATTTGTTTTTATTTTTTAAATCAGATGTGTTGATATAAGAGGAATACCCTTGCATTCAGACTTGTAGCAACAGTCATTCCTCAAAAAGTCCGTCATCCGGAATAAAACCCAAAGTCGAAATTAAAGTCATCATGTTGTAACGGAACACAAACTTAATTAATGTACCCCCCTCCCCCCAAAAAAATACTTAATAATCTACAGTCATTACAAAAAAAAATTCAGATAATAATCATTTATCAGTGAGCACATTAGATTTCAATCCTGGTATCTATGATTTATGAATGTCTTGAACATAAACTCTTTTTATGTTTTATGAATAATGAAAAACTAATGCCAATCAACACAATGTCAACCTAAACACGTTCAGAATTGAGACATGTTTGGACCAAAACAAAATTTTAAACACAATTTTTACAGTGTAGATTATTATCGGCTGATTAAACGAAAATTGTTGGTACATCTGTTTGAATTCAGAACAACGGGATGATGGATATATTAAACAATTTATGATCAGTCACTTAGTATTGGGGACATAGCATCACATTAGAAACCACAACGAAAAATTAGTTTGTTTTTGGTATATGTTGTTTGGTTGTTTGGGATTTTTTGGGGGATGGGGATACATCTATAATGTTGTTCGGCAAATCTTAAACGCGGGTTTCTTTTATTTTCAATATTTATTGATAACCTTCATTTCAAAAGTCTAAAAACATTGCACAAATTTCACTTAATAGAAAGCAAACTACCATAAAACCCGCGAGTGTTCTACTTAACAGTAACAGTCATCAGTAAAATTTGAATATTCTCCATGTCCCTTTGTATCTATTTTTTTATGACTATGCAAACTAATATTATAAATTATACATGGATAACCAAACATGCACACCATTTATTTACATAGACCATTCTTAAACTAACTGTATATTCTGAATCGCTTAATCGTTGTATTTATTGCATGTTAAATTTTCAAAGCTTATTTGTATGCAACAACTTTAAAGTGAATGGTAAGTTTAGAAAAAAATGAGAATTTGCATATTTTTGTGATAACGAAAAACAGATCATTGTCTCTACGATCTGCAAACATTTTGTATTGTGGTTACGAATGTGGTTACGAACTTTAACATTATTATAACTTCGTTGGGATGCATTTGTTTCATTGTATTTGCTTTCGCAATACACTTAACAATTTACCCGTATCACGGTTTTTTTTTCTATTTCTACAGCAAATATGGTAAATTTCATGTAAAGGAATTTAAATGTCTGGTTATTTAGTCGTTACATGTATGTTTTGACTGGTTTGAAATACTTGTTTTGTAATGCATAAAACATTTTACTGATGATATTTCTAAAAGTAATTAGTTTTCTTGTTTGATTTGTTTAGAGTTTGTCATTTCGGGCTTACTAAATATGCGATATTGGTTTTGCTCATTGTTGAAGGCCGTATGGTGACCTATAGTTAAAATCTACGTCATTTGGTAACTGATTGAAAAATGTCTCAACCTCAATCATACCTCTTCTTCAGATTTTATACTAAATCAGAAATAGTTTTTAAATGAAGATTCAAAGAGGTTAAATTTGACTTTGACATTGATTTTATCAAACGGTTCGAGGCCCCTGTAACCGCGTGCTCTCCTGCAGAAGTTACAACAACGCAAAATCTCGTTAGTATAGACGAACAACTGTAAGAACCGTCACTTTTAGTTTGGTCCTTATAATGGCTGTATTCTAGGCTTTTTGTTGTAGAATATAACATTGAAAGGCGTAATTATAACGTTATATTGTAAATTCAGCTCAAAAGTATGAAAAAATGGTTTCAATGTAATGGCTATAAATATAACCCTTAAAATTACATAAAATATTGTTTTAATCAAGAAAAGAGAAACATATGGTTGGTTATGGAAAGGTGTGGAACATATGAATCACATCCTTCATAGTATTACAACATCCCTGAGTGTCTTGACCAATAAGGCAGTTTAAAAATCTAGATTAATTCTGATGAATATTGAGTACTCAATTTCCTTATCAAAATTTAATAATTTACTACAAAATTTGTTTGTAGGGAAATAATTATAATTGAAATAAATTGATAAAAACTGTGAAATCAATTTATTAGAATTTTAATAATCTCAATAAGGGATTTCCATAATTTGTTGAAAAATAAGGTAGGCTTTCTTGATTTTGTTAGAAAAACACAAATAACATATTTCTACCTGGCTTTACATGGACAAAAAATCAATTGGAATTAATTATTGACTTAGCTACTCGACCCGCACTACGTTTCTGCAATCCTTTATTTCCTACCCATCAAAGATCACCAAAGCTCCTATTTAATTTGGATGCGATTGGTTTTCAAAGATTCAATATACTGCCATAAAATCTAACTCGTGTCACGTGGTGTCAATGGATACTTAATTATGAAAGGCCAATTTAAATAAACCGACAAAGAGTATAACTTAAACATCGAATCTTGCTTGGATACGAAAACATTTAAATATTACAACAATAATAACTCAACAGATGGACTTACATTTCCGTTTACGTAGATCTGTATATTAATAAATTCATTACAAAAGTAAATACAAGTGCTTGTAATTTCACTTTGGACGAAGCTAAATAAGCGGAGGCATTAAAAGGCGGGAAACGTTCGGAACCCACGTTTTTTTTCAAAGGTGTTATAAAGTTGCAAACTATTTAAGAAACAACACTTTTAACAAAATTACTGACGACAAAAGACTTTTTGGGAATTTCTACTTCAAGAACTAATTTAACTAATAAGGTATGTATATAATTTTGTTAAACATTGTTAAAGATATTATATTATTTAGATGATTAGCAATAAATATGAGCACGAACATAAAGTATTAACGTTTAAAGCAAAATAGTTTTTAGTTGTTAACAGATGGATGTATTTCAGCAAAAGAATTTCCGACAAACACAAATGACTTTTTTTTGTATAATCACTGATTTAAGAAATAAATATTCTATTACAATTATATATTATTAAAAACTACAACATTACTCGACTCTTTTAACCAATGTCACATGACAAATGTCTACTTAGTATCATATGTAGATGGAGAGTACGAGGAAAGCAGTCATAATTGGTGTCATATTATAAGAAAAAAGGAAAAAGAAATAACAAAATAGCTTATAAACTCTTAGAATGTTTATATTTTCTACATTTGAAAATGCCTGTACCAAGTCAGAAATATGACAGTTGTTGTCTATTCGTTTTTTATGTGTTTGGTTATTTGATTTTGCCATGTGATTAGGGACTTTTCGATTTGATTTTCCTCTGAGTTCAGTATTTTTGTGATCTTACCTTTTATCTAACATTCTTATATCCCAGTAAATAAAATTATTGACATATATACTTTGAAATCAATGTGTTGCTTTAAACGTTTACGCTATTTTTTTGCTAGTAGTGTTTAATGATTAAATGAAAACAGGAAAGTAACAGTCAGTTTCTTTGGATACCAAATTTTCAGTCGATGTATTTTAAAACGCTTTTACGTTATCTGGATAAAGAAGCTTATTGGTTTTGTACTCTTGACTTTGTGTGTGCTGGTTCGCAATTTTGAAGGTTCAAATTAACAAAAACATATTGTATATTAATATCAGTATCATTTGTTTCATAATTGAAGTGGATAACAAATACAATATTTGCAGAACTAACGTACAGATTGTTGACCTTCTCATATAACACATTAGTAATCTAAATCTGTTGCATATAAGCAATTTTGTTACTGATAAAGATACAAATATGTTTATCCAATGAAGCGCTGTAAATTCATAATCAAAATTTTATTACAAAACAGATCAGTCACCTTATCTAAAAAAAAAAAAGGCATACAAAATTTCTATATAATACATGTATGTGTTTATTATATGTATAATAAATCTTTGCTTAATTGTTTATCAAATTGTCAAAACTATGAATTCATAAGGCCATCAATCTAGGCCTGTATTACTAGTATACAATTCTAGAATGACGACCATCAGCACATTTGCAACGTATCGTCAAAAGAGTTTTTATATCAACACATAATGTTTTTAAGTGTAACAAACATTTTGTAAGAGTTTGATGTCTGGATATACATTTTGCAGTGGAAATTAAATTAAATGCGATCGTTTATCGAAACACGTTGTCAGTAGAGCATATGAGCTTAAAGATATGTTTTTATTCAATTGTTTAAATTTAAGTAGTAAAATTAGATAATACACGACAGATAATGGTAGTGAATAGTTTTGGTGTCATTCACGTGTTTGAATGCCTGTAACACGACGGTCAATGTCTTCTTTTTTTTTAGTATTGCACTTTTTTGTTGCTTAACCTTACGTTTATGATAATTGTGTTATTTCTTATTTTCGGACTTGATACAAGTCTGTCTAATTTTTCAAGCTAATATGATATTGTATAACTCGTTAAATTCTTATGCTATCACAAGTATTTTCTCCTCCTGTGCATGCTTGTTCTATACAATTGTAGTTTTGAAGTTAATCGATATACAAATTGTCACGTTTTGGATTGCACTGTTATGTATCCCATTTGTGTTCTTTACAACACATTTTCTTACAAACGACCGTAGGCAGCAAACCATTTTTCATTTTTTGTTCTTAAACAGAACCGAAGCCAAAGCTGGAGGCAAACAAAGTACGTTCAAAACATTTTTGTTGCAATTGATTACTAGTAGCCTTTTTCAAATATTAACGCATCAATGTTCAAACGAAGATTATTCCTGTTATCTTCTATGTGTCATGTAAAGGATTGTTTGTTTCTCTTAAACAAATTAACTTATTAACGTAAAGCTATGCATAGTTTACATATGCTGAAATTATACATTAAGTATATACATTATTGAAAGAAAAAAAACAAGGTGCGCGCGAGCGTCTCACATTGGTAATTCAAAAGAATCAAATTTTAATGAAGATGTGAGTGAACTTAAAATGACGTCTATCCAACAATAACATATAATAAACAAACAAAAACGACATCTACGGCTCAGAATAAATTTGGAATTTTGTGGAATAATGTTAAACAATTTATTTGGAAGTTTGCTAAATAGTATCAATGATAAGATCACACATTGGAGGAAACCAACAAAATGGACAGATATGTTACTGATTATAAGACATTAAAATGTAAAGTATAACAAATCATGTTATATTAGTTGTACAAAATGTAAATTAGCCAGTATTAGATCATCATTATAATGCATTTAAGGAAGATAATTTAGAAATTTCAATCTTTTACAATTACAAAGGTGTATCTAAGAAGGCGTCGTTTTAATCGTTTGCCTCCTACAGAATTAAGTAGAAAAGATGTGTCTTTTATTCTAATTCGATTGAAGCAATAATTAGAAATACCAATTTACAAATGTATGACTTAATTGCGTCATAATTCACAAAAGTCATGCATCTTCGAAATAGAGAAGTTTAAGATGATTGATGAAATTGATCAAAATTCGTCAACAATATTCATTTTGATTCACTGCTTTGCAGTAAACTCATAATTTACGTTTCTCCTTTTCTGTAACGAGGTTGTAAAGTAAGTGAAAACAAATACAAACTAATGAAAAACAAGAGTTTAAACGTTATAAATGGTCCTACATACACCACGTAACCCATAAAAAGTTAAAGATATGAATGAAGAAAATACGTAGTAGAAATAATTTTTTAACTAAAGGATGCAAGTTGAAAAGTGTATATAAAATATTGTCTCTTTTCGGCATTTATTTCATTGTCATTGTAGTTCTTAGTGCTTAGAACAAGTATGTACGTTGCCAATGAAATAGCAAATAAATTCATCATAGATACAAGGATTGAAATTTTCTATTTGCGTCAGACGCACGTTTTATCTACAAAAGACTCGAATAAAAAAAGTTATAAAGGTGAAAGAAAGAACGAAGGTGATGAGCATTGAGTACCAAAAATTCCTTAAAGCGATTACACAACAGCTTCAAAAATGAAAACCTGGTGGTAATTTTTGCTTCTTCTTTGGTGTATGCGAAGGATAAAAGAACCCATACTCGATATTGAAAGCTAAAAATAGACATATGAATTACTTAATATATAGATGGGTATAAGCGAAAACAAATATTATTCATAGAAATGTGGCAAATTCAAAGTTTCTTGTTGTGACTATAACGGATCTTCTGATTTCATTCCAATCCACATTTCATGTGTTATAGTGGTCATATGTCGCCTTGTATTAGAGATATAGTGTATGTTATGCCCAATTTCAATAGTTAGAGAATTGTGTTTGCTGTTTCTTTGCCAAGTGCTGGGCATAAACTGTACTTGAAGTGTTCAAATTTTTAAATTTGACGCAGGTAAAAAGGGCATATGTCTTTCGATAAATAGGTACCTTGTGAGATAGCACAATCAAGTCCAACCCATGGTATTGGCTTGTTTATGCTGGGTTTATTTGTTTATTTAAAATTTTTCGCCAATATGGTGGTTTTTTTTTAACCATTGGACATGAAGCATCTATCACTCAATCAATCAATTCCCAAGTTCACGAGTTTGTCTTTCTTAAATCGAATACCTGTATATATTTTCTTAATAAGTGCAGGAGTATTTTCATAGTATTTACACTTATCAAATTCGGTTTAACGAAATTAGACAGATCAGACATGTATGGAAAGGGATATTCATGTAAAGCTGATATATATAGAAGGTTAATTAGCCATATTGTATGATTCTTAGAAATGTCATTCATTCCATTTATTTATTCCTATTAACTGTCATAAAGACTTTATCTTCTTATGATTGCTACCTGATCATAATAAGCTTTAATAAAAAGAACTATAAAAAACTTACGACAGGATATCTATATAATTTGTATGAATTGAATTTCTCTCTTTTTTTAATTCATTTCTATGCTTAACCCGTCTATATCTGCTAAATATATGTGTTGTCTTTCAGTCTATACACAGACTGTTAAAATTAGTACGGAGGAATAGTTGTTGTTATACTGATTGTCGAAATGTTCGTCTGTATTTAGATCTTTTAATGAGTGTTTGCTGTGATAGTACTGTGATTGTCTTACGTTTACTCTTGTAACTACTTTTATTAAGTATAAATAGCCTCCGTTTATCGTTATTTATTTCAAAGTGATGTAAAATTACTTAAAGCCCCCTTTCCCAGAAATTATTGAAATCCAATTTTTCTTTAACCATAATCAGGGGGTAAATATGAATACATGTTAAAGACAATCGAATTGCAATTTCTACAACCAACAAATGTTCAATGACAGACACGCTGTAATTAAGATTATAACATAATGTTGACTGCTGTATCCCTATTTTTAACAACTTTACCTATCGGTATTATGTCTTTTTATATTGCTCGCACATTGTTGTCAAATATAATCGAGTGTTATGCAAATGTCATACAAGTGAGAGATTTAGGTAGCTTATAAAAGTATTTTAATCAATGTCAAGTACCAAGTCAGGAATATGACAGTTGTTGTCGATTCGTTTGATGTGTTTGAGCTTTTGATTTTGCCATTTGATTAAGAACTTTCCATTTTGAATTTTCCTGGGAGTTCAGTACTTTTGTTATTTTACTACAGCTACATATGCACGTCATATAATCGAATGTTACAACTATAACATGAAGTACAAAATTATGATAAAAGTTATGAAAAGCAAAATCAGCTTTATTTTAATGCCTACGTATGCATTATTCTCTTAATTGATAATTGAATGGTTTATACTTTGTTTAAACATATAAAGAAAGGAAACCAACAGAATCTATTAATGAACTGAAGTAAATATTTCCTAAAATAATCAATCAGTAGATAAGAAAAGAAACCTGCTTTTAGTGAGACTTACGTTGGTACTTTTTATTGTTCCTACGGCAAGACAAGGACTTCATTATTAAATTTGACATTTAACACTTGACGAGACCGTGGCAAAACATGACAATGTGAACCAATTTAAGCCAAACAATATTGAGTGAAGAATAATTACACGGAATTTGTCTCAAAGATAATCTCGTTATGATAGACTATTAGATTTAACATTGAAAAACAACACTATATATTATACAAAAGAACTTCTGAAGACTGTTCGTTCTTTGGTTTTATCTTCTACTTTATTATCTTATATAATCGGTTTTGAATTCATACTTCAACATTATTTGGCAGGACTTCCTCAAACGTTGAAGACAGATTTTAAAAGGTCTTAAATGTAAATACGCGTATGAGGCGAGGGTCAGAATTGGGGAACCAACACGGTAAACAAAATTAAATATGCATGGTACCTCGGTGCTTTTCAAAATAAAAATTAAATTTTGTTATTTGATCATCACTGATGGTTCTTTTGTATTCGAAACTACAAAATATGCATCTGGCGGGAACATTTTAAGCCTGAAATCTATGATAAGTTTATCTAGAGTAATATGAGATACCGATTTGATATCATTTGATGCACCAGTCGTGACCAAAAACTAATTACTATAAAACTGGAGGATTTACTCTATTTTTGTTTTCCTAATTTTAATGCAAAACAATTTTGCGCCATGGCCAATTTTGTGCATCGACCGATAACGGCTTTAAAAGTATAATGATTTGCTTTCTATTTCTTTTCCCTTTTGTTGGAAAGGAGGGGGTATTTTCGCATTTTTTCGTTATCGCAAAATAAGCGAAATTAATCTCCGCCCGAAATGTCAATCTTTTCATTGTTATAATTCGAAACATATATTTGTGTATAATTGTTTTTTTTATAGTGATTAAGATTATATTACAATGTTCACTGCTGTTCACCGTTTTGGGTTTTTTTTTTGTTGTCATATTTGCCTATTATACATGTTATATGTGTTTATTTTGCTCACACATTGTTATCATACAGATTCACTTAACCATTTTCGACATATAGAAATGCCTGTACCAAGTATGACAATTGTTTTCCATTCGTTAGATGGGTTGACATTACCATTTTATAAATGACTTCCGTTTTGAATTTCCCTTGGTGCACAGTTTTTGTTGTTAGTTTACTTTTTGTATCATTGGGTTGTTACCTTGGGATGTAAAGGTGTAGGCTCGATAAAGCCCTAAAAGAGCTAAAATTTTAAGTTCAAATTTATTGACCAATATCACATTGAATAAACAAAACACAATTACTAGATAGAAAAATTGTCTTTTTGTTGAAAATTTATGTACTTTCCGTTCTATTCATGAACGCTACAAATAGCGCTCATTCAATGAAAATAGTTAAAATGAATTACACAAAACAAAGATTCCACTCGTCGACAAAAGGGTTCCCT
Source organism: Mytilus galloprovincialis (assembly GCA_037788925.1). NCBI lineage: Eukaryota > Metazoa > Mollusca > Bivalvia > Mytilida > Mytilidae > Mytilus > Mytilus galloprovincialis. Next base: position 416,776 of record JAWDJN010000033.1, read on the forward strand.
TGATATGGTGTCTGTTATGACAGTATACATATCTGACCTGAATATTTAAATTGTCGACTGCTGCCTATGTTTTCTAGGACGAAATTTTGTTGACATCCAGACGATTTTGTCAAATTTTGCAAAACAAATGTCTTTTTGACACATTAGAGATATAAAAATCAATGCTGTAAAATTACCCTTTGACAAAAATAGTACTATTTGAATTTCTGACACGTCTTTTCATTAATTTAAAATATTTCTATCTTGAAACATTGAACATGCAAAACCAGGCCAAATATGACCTGTACCGAACTCACTCCTTTACCAATGGAATTATTTTTAAATCGAAGAGGTGAAAATGAAGCAGTTTGCGCAGAAAAAAGAATCCAAGACTAGAATATTTGAACAGAAAAAAGTAAAATCAAATAAATATTGAACTCCGAGGAAAATTCAATCGTAAAGTCCACAATCATATGGCAAAATCAAATGACAAAACACATCAAACAAATGAACAACAACTGTCATATTCCTGACTTGGTACAGGCATTTTCAAATGTAGAAGAGATATGTCTATCCTCTATAGTCTCCCTTTCAGACGTTCTATCTGCTAAGTCATAGTTGTAACAAACCGATTTGTAGCCAGCTTAATTGGTTTTTACGTCATAATCTAAATGGAATAAAAAAAGATAAATTTGGCTTACAATATTATTCAATTAAATATTGATAAAGTGATAATTATCGCAATGGTAATATATTTATTTGTATATTTGTTATTTAACGCTATGAGGGTTGATCTAAAGTTCATTTATCTAGACGACTAGGCTTATATATAAAAGGAGGTAGGTACCTATGTTATATTTATTACTATTATATATTATGAAATTTCGATCTGCTTAAGAACCGTTTAATTGTCACTATTTAAAGAAAAGTGATGTTAACATCGCTGTAGCAATTTGACCTCCCTTTTTATTTTGATACATTAAAATTTAAGTAATGACATTTCATAGTGCATAAACTATATCGTAAACTATAGCAGTATAATGATTCAGTATAGAAGTTACAAATAAGAGAACAACGAAGCGTGTTCCTGTACAATCGCCTGATTTTTTAACATCAACCCCACACTCGGCATTTCATGAATCATTGGACTGCTTTTGCTATTATAAATGACGGGTGTATAGTATACCGTATAATGAAATTCATTGTACTTGAATGCAGTTTACCTCCGTTTACTGATTATGATCCTAACCGAATTCGACCACATGGATCACTTTGGGATACAAATGCCCATTCAGACAATATAAGCTCAGTTCTAGTTTTGTGAGTTCATATTGGCCTTTAGTATTTAAATGTTCTCTATTTTATTGTGCTATTTCTTGTTTGATCAACTACTCCCTCTTTTTTATTTGTTACGTTTGTATATAAACCTCTGAATAGTTGACAGTCTTACAATTGTATACGCCAGACGCGCGATTCGTCTACATAAGACTCATCAGTGAAGCTCAGATCAAAACAGTTTGATAGCCAAAACAAGTACAAAGTTGGAGGGCATTTAGGATTAAAGAAATCAAAAAGTTGTGCCAAATACGGCTAAGTTAATCTATGCCTGGAATAAGAAAATCCATAATATTTCGAACAATTTATGTTACCTATTTGGTTAGAAATTGTAAGCGTAAAATCTGCTCCTAAAAGTCAATATAATTCACAGGAGCATGCTTCAATCAAAGTTATTTTCATCGATAAATTACGAGATACATAAATGTGGTAAACTTTGGTCAGAGAGGAAATGACCGAATTTCACAATTCACAATAGAATTAACAAACCTTCTCCAACGATTATGAAGTTTAAAGAGAGAGAGAGAGAAAAAAAAACTTTTTCAAGGAAGCATTTAAACCTGTAGCTTAAAGAAAAACAGACTATTGCATGACCAGAAGAAGACAGGCAACACCATAACCAAAATATAACAGACAACACCATGACCAGAAGAAAATAAACAGTACCATGACTGAAAGAAAGCCTACAACACTGTGATAAGAAGAGAACAGAACACACCATGACCCGTAGAAAATAAAAACACACCATGCCCTGGATAAAACAGACGAGCAGACAAACAACAGTTCATCCAACACTTAACATAAAAATAAATATAGATCAACAAAAAACTCCACCACAATCCTTGAATGAACTTATGGGTTCCAAGACGATAAAATCAGGATGATAATCGTCCAAATACACTGTAAATGAATTTAACAAACGAATGCCTGTTCTCAACACTATCATTTTTATTTGACGAAAAGCACAAACGGAAAGCAACAACCACTGACGAGAATATGAAAAATGAAATATGAAAAAGTACTTTATTCAATAAGGTCTGTTTTAGCTAGATAAATACATTACTACTTATACACATAAAAACCATATTATATCAGATATGTCGGATCAAAGAAAAAAATCAAATACTGAATGCATTATTAGAATATGATTAAGAATTCTTTACATTCAAAATAAAACTCATCATAAATGGTTCACAAGAAAACTTATTTAATGCAAACTCTATTATATGTCAATATTTTTAAAGCAAAAAATAAAGAGAATATCAAAGAGAGTTGTATGATGTTTTATGTTTAAATCAAGCGATTCAATATTTTTTTAATAAACATGATTTTAAAGGTAAAGAAGAACATTACAACTATAAACTTTGATATAGTTATTTAAAATGTTTCAGAACAATGTTTAAAATTTGCCTGCTTTATTATCGACTTTACATGTACAATAATAAAAAAAACATTGTGTGATAAATTCTTTCAAGTTGAAAGTTCTGTTATGCAATAAAGCATACCGTCGAGTAATAGAATTTTGATTTGAACAAACTGAGCTCTTCTAACATAAGATTGTTTTCAATAATACAGTGATTCTAAGATCAGAGTTAAACTTCAGAAGGTCTCCAAAACACACTCACTAAGTGGGTAGGAACAGACTACTGATGTAGAACGGCTTTAAACGTCAAATAGACATCCTGTTTTAAAATTTTCAGTTTTATGTAGATTTGTTATATACAGTGATTAAACGTAAAGCTATGTATACGTCAAGAAGACGAAATCCAACTACAATCATAATCAATGGGACATCGAATATTAATCAAACAGTCTACAGAAAAAGACCTATGTCTAAGCAAAATGTCCAAGTGAAACACAAAAATGTATAAAACTAAACAGAGACTGATAGTATCAGCAACGACTTCTTTTCAAAACATCTTTCAAACTTAAAATAATAACATAAACAATCACTGACCAGGTTCCTTACTAGGTGCATGCACATAAGCCTGTTAGAAAGGTGTATCGAGTTTATCCATATCATAATCCCCCCCCCTTTCAACAATGATCATTTGTCGTATTGGGTTTTTTTTTTGTTTTTTGTTTTTTTTTGGGGGGGGGGGTGGGGGGTCTTTATACTTCTTCGACTTGTGGTTTTAATCGTGGTCTAATATTCTGACAGATATTGTATTTTTTTCAAATCCTTTTTTTTTTAATTTAAAATGTTAAAACATTATTAACTACAAACTAACAATGCAAGTTAATGATCATGGTGTTGCTCTTCAACTTCTAGTTTTTGATTGCCTCCCAACTATCACTAGTTTTATTTTATCTTTTTCGAATTATTAATATTTTTTATTTAAATCATTGGAATTATAAGTATAATATTCACCTCTTTAATGCATAGTCATACACTCAAGTGGACCTTTGGGGGATTTTCATGTTCCTAAGAATCATTAGTGATATTTTCCTCACATCTCTTTAAATTTATTCAAAATCAAATAATATAGTCTCACATTGAATAAATAGTTGACGTATTGAAAAGTATACGTTACCACCTCAGAACAATTAAACTATTTAGTTGTAGCCGTGAGAAATGCAAGTTTTCACTGAAAAGAAATTCATTTCTTTAGAAACATGCAAATAACAAATTTCTAAGAAATTACCCTGCTACGTGATGTAGAAATAAGCCACTCCATATACTGAATAAATCTACTTTACCTCATTAAATATTCAAGATAATCCTCAACTATTACCTTTTGTTTAAAACTTCTAAGATAAAAACAGTTTTCTTCAGTTTTTATACTGCAATGGATAAATATCATTCAATGTAATGTTAAATAAATGTACAGATTTTGATATTATTCACACTTAACTGAACAGCAATTAAAATAACGGTTAATTAAGGACATTTATTCAAACGATATGTAAAATCAAATGTTCTCAGAGTTTATTGAAATCATCAAAACTACAAGCATATATATTACATCGACGACTTCATTTTATTTTAATGCAAATATGAATCTGAAGTTATGTCATCTTGAATGGAAATAGTACGAGAAATCGAATACCAAAACAAAACTCAACTCAATAAGCTTTCATATATTTTAATTGTTTTTTAAAATGTATTTGAAACTCTGATTATTTGCATTATGCATGTTCCAAAGTCCTACAATTCTTTGGTTTCTAGTGCATGAGAATAATAGAACGAAAAACAGCTGCATAAACAACTTTATAATACTGTATTAAACAACAATTCAAAATCTATATGTTAAGTCTTATTTCATTGGCCAGCGTCATAGCAACCAAAACGTTTATGTATGTAAAACCGTTTTCATGTTTTTGGTAAGCAAGAGGGTTGATCGCTTACAAACATGTTTAGCCCTACAGATGAGCTTTCCTGTTAAAGATAAATCAGTAAATTCGCTTCGCATGAAAGGTAGAAGTGCTATTTTCATTTTTGTATACTTGAATGAGATCTGAAATGATTCCCAAAAATTGTCTTCATTTAAATCAAGGGCTGTCTGTTTATAGTAAATCATTTAAAACATTGAACTTTGTTTATATGCAATGAATTTGAATAGCTCTTTGTATCTATGCCTATATAAGTGCATAGAAACTCATCTACAAACATTCGCGTAAAAAGGAGATGTGTTGTGAATGCAAATAAAACAGCAACTGAATTCCGGACTTCTGATTTGGGGAGAGGTACAGAGGCATATGATGTAAACAAGTTTGCAAGCGTTCGTCCTCACCTGAAACAGTTGTCTACTTAGTAGCACAACAAAAAATAAACTCACAAAAATATTGTACTACAAGGAAAATTAAAAAAAAACGGAAAGTCCCTAATCAAGAGGCAAATCAAAAGCTCAAACACATTATACGAATGAACAACAAATGTCATAAAAAGCTTTATCACGATTATTTGTTTTGTATGAATGACAAATATTACTTCATTCAGTTTAATTTGAAGAAAGTTTTTACTGTTGGTCATAGTTTTGTCTAGAAATGATCAATTAATGATTAACGATTATCTGCCTTGTATCGTCTTACGTTCTTTAAACTCAAACATATTTTCGATCTGCACAAACAAAATTTACTCCTGTAGTCAGTTTTTGTCTTAATCTCGAAAGTGTTCAATAATGATATAATTTCCAATTAACTTTAAATCCTAACATCATGCCCACATCCATAGTTTCACGAATTAATTTGATTTCGTGTTTTATTTTATGCCTACATTCAAATTTTCCCAGTTTGACCTTTGTGTTTTATAATGTGACGTTTATTTCTTTTAAGATTATATAATCGGACTATCAAAATAATTTAAACAATATTATAAAGAATATATATAGATCAAAGGTCTTTATGGAAACTGTAATATTTGTTTCTAAGTTTTACAAACTATTACGTTTACACTTTGTTACAAAAATTAACACAAAAGACCTCTAAAACAACAGAATATTTACTATTCTGGTACCAATTACATCCTTATCATCATAAAATAACAATTAAAGCAGACTACTTGATTCAATTTTACGACAATCATTAGCAGAACGTTTTACGTTTATAACGGACGACAATTATTGAGTTGTCAATTTTGCTGTTAACTTTTGAGTTCATCATTGCAATCAACGTCTACTGCAAGCATAAATTGAATTTAAACAAGCACAACACACGATTTTATCATCACCTGTATCGCGGAAACGTGCGGAAAATTAAAATTTGATTAGTAATTTGTAGTAATAAAAAAGACAGTTAACATTGTAATTGCAACGCTAAATAATTAAAAGATTTTTTTATCTTTGGTTTTATTATTACAGGCTGGAAATCAAACAACAAAGTATGTAGTTTATCGACGTAAAAAGTCCTACTATACCTAAACTCCTATGACAAAGATTTTTTATTGTTTTTCACGAGGTTCCCTCAGATATTGAGGGCACTATGTCCTGAATATTGAGTTAACTATTTCTGTTTGACCTAAAAGTGTTATGCAGTATATGTTTAAAATAGGAGTACGATTGTATTGAAAAGCAGTTATGTACGAATCAATAGAGCTTTCTCTTATATGTGTGACAAGTCAAATGAGTCAATAAGATGACGAACCCCTTCTCTCACTATTGTAAAACAAGGGGTGCAAAATAATTAACTTTACAATATATTTCAATTAGGTTCAGATCCAACATATATGCATTGTTTAAAGATGTTCATGAAAATAAATAAGATGAAAATAAATTTCAATTAAAGACCATTACATCTTTTTTGTTGCAATTAATGAGGAAACTATTGTTCTGAGTTTATATAAAGGGAATACAAGTACTAAAAAATCATGACAGCAATAAAAATTATTCTGATCAACACAAGATTTATAGAGATTAAACATTATGAACACATGCTGTACCTCGATAAGGCATAGGCATATCATACGAACTTAACTGAAAAGTCATTTTCTTTCATCCAACGGTTTTCTTAGTCCTGTTCAGACCAAACTGGGATAACTGTTCCAAAAAGGTCTTGTGCATCAGGAATGTTTGTGATAAAGTGGGCCTGACTTGCATGTGCCACGGTTTTGCCATTTGATCCCCTGTGTGCCTGGTTTGATTGTTTTACCTCCAAAACGTTTGTTTCTTATATGCCTGATTTCAGTTTGGACTCTTAAGTGTGTCTGGTTTAGTTTTGGCCTCTTAGACGTTTAATCTCAAGTGTGTTGTGTCACGGTTATTTGCGTCATAATTGTTTGGTCCCTAGCGTGTCTGATTTATGGTTTTCTCGTTTCGTGGTCATTGAAATCGGTTTAATACATTTATTTAATTAAAAATATATTTTATGGTTTACCCCAAGGAAAAATAGTATCAAATTCGGTTTTACTCGCAAAGACAATTTTGTTATACTGATAAATCTTTCAAACATGGCTTTAAAAAATCACTTAGCGCTAAACAGCATGCAAAACGTCTTTAGTCCATAATAGTGTAATCATAAACAAATGACGTCTACTCCATATATCTTGTTATTCGTTTATCATAATTGTAATATAATCACATCAATGCACTATCTTTCCTGAAATTGAGCGACGTAACTTAAATATAGTTTTGATATCTTGTATATTTTCAGAAATTACAGTTTGTTGGATATGGTTGAAACTTACATGTGGTTATTAATAACAGCTATTTTATTTCTGACGACCTCGGCAGCAGTCGAAGACGACGTTTCGAACCGAGGAAAACAGTATGTATAAAACCATTTATTCTCTCTATTTAACAATGAAAGTTAACCGTGACCCAATTCTTGTATTTGAGACACATTTAATTCATCTGGTAGGCCCAAAGCCCACTTATTTAGGTAGCGACACCATCAAAATAGACACGATTTAGTTGTTTAAACGGTTTTATGACAACTAAGCTTGGAATTACGAAACTTAAGGTCAAAAACAGGTACAAAATATATCAACCACTAAGTTAATATGGAACAAAACCTATAGTGCATATGGCCTTGCATTGACTACGGGAGAGTAAACAGGTTAGGGCTATCAGATAGCAGCAAATTCATTCAAGCAGTACTTGTAAATACAGAATATGTCTCACAAAGTTGATACGATATTCCAGAGCTTGCATTTCCTGTCACCAATTCTTTGATAAATGGTTTAAGTTGACAAGGCAGTTGTTAAGTTAAAATCATTTCTTCGCGAATTTTACGGACAACTTCATGAGTTGGTTGACAGTTATGGAATATCTGTTTCACAGATGACGACGAATATAATAATATGTTCCAATTGTCGTAACCAAAATCCTGTTCTCTTTTTCTCAAATGTAACCTACTGAATTAAGACGTATCTTCAGGTTTGTACATCACACGAGCTTCACGACTGGTGCCGCTTGTCGTGCATGGTCCACTTATCCTTCGCGAGCATCTAAGATCAACCCCGGTTGTGTTGAGGTTCATTTTGCTCGGTCTTTAGTTTATTATGTTGTGTTGAGTTTTCTGTTGTTTATCTCCCTTCGTTTTTGTTTCGCATTTGAAATGGTACTCTTCAGTTTGTTTTCTATTTCAAATTTGAATATACTTGATATTTGACATATTTAGACTCTCTTTTATACCACCCAGTAGTAGGATATCAAAGAAAAACATATCGAATGTTCGATGTTTGTTATGCAGTGATAGAAAATCCATCATTTTGGAACTCCATGATATATGAATACATATCAATTGGTATTGACGTGACTTATTAAAATTCGCGCATTGCATTATATAAATAAGAAGATTTGGTATGAGTGCCAATGAAACAATTCTCCATCCAAGTCACAAGTATAAAACGTTTACAATTATAGGACTTCACAACAGAGAATTAACTGAGCAAAGTTGGCTTTCACCGAACAGCAAGCTATAAAGAGCCCCAACATGTAAAACAATTCAAACAGGAAAACCAACGGTCTAATCAATATAAAAATAACGCATCAACAATAACAACCACTGAACACAGGCTCCTGTCTTAGAACAGCGGGTTTAAACATTTTAACAGGCGCAAACCTGAATGAATCTGTCTATGATGGCCTGATACAGTAAATGAAATTAACCTCTCTAAAGCTAGGATGAATCAACTTCACAAATAGTACACGATGATCTTGAAGTATAGATTCTGGGTACTGACAGTGTTTATCATCTTTATAACGTGCTATAAAGTTCTTTAATTTGTCTTTGTGAATATTACTTTTACTGTTTAGTCTATTGTTGGTGATATCCATTTGACATGGCTCGGTTCTTAAATTCCGTCATTGTGCTATTTTATGGTAAAAGTTTTATATTCTTGTTTTTAATTGTTACTAATGTGCTTTTCTAAAGGCCTTTTATATTTCTTAGTTGACATATTTGTTTGTTTAGATAGTGCTTTAGATTATAACACCATGTGTACTACTGTATCCCTTTTTTCACTTTGTTACCTATTATGTCTATTTGCTATGTTCAAACATCGTTGTCAATAGTGAGAAGTTTAAGCTAGCTATAGAACCAGGTTTTAATCCACCATTTTCTACATAAGATCGAGTCTGTACCATATCAGGGAATGACAGTTGTTATCCATTCGTTTGATGTGTTCTTGATTTTGATTTTGCCATATGATTAGAGATTTTCCATTTATAATTTTTTCTTGGAGTTCGGTATTTTTTTATTTCACTTTTTCAAATATTCTAAATATATGAAAGCTTCCCAAGAAAAAGTTGACTCAAATCTTTTAAGGTCGTCTTTAGTGTAGCTTTATATGTATTTTGATATCAGACATATGTGCGCTTTGTGATTAAGTGTCATGGATCGATGCATTTCCTATTATCTTATTCATGTCTACGCGTTTATCCTTATATGGATTAGCGTTTGAAGGTAGACAAAACCTGCTACGTTTGCCTTGAATTCTTACTTTGTCTTAATGGTACTTGACAGCTTATTAGACAATAAAAATATTGTTCGTTAGATGAATCAAGGTTGACATTCGTCACTGCTACCTTTGTTAATACTGAAACGTTAGCATCAACCGGACACTTTCATACATTTATAGACTTAATTACTTTTCCATTAATGACTTACAGCAATGAAAGAGTTACTATTGTTGAAGGTATAACAATATATATTGAATGTTAGACAATAACGACACCAACGTGTAACCAATATAACAATTAAGACTACCTGTTCCAGCAGGGCTTTGTTTACAGGATGGAGGTGTGTAATTCGTATTATTCGACAAATCTTTTATGTCCATTATTTAGAACAATAAAAACAACATAGGGAAGAAATTTAAACAAATGAGGTTATTAGTATAACGTATCCGTGAATGAGAATACGAAATTCTATTGCCGGTTCTGAAAAATAGTTTTCCATATCCTTTGAACGAATTGAAGTTCTTCAAAAAAATAAGATTGGTATATTACATATTATGCTTACAATACAACCGAGACGAAGAAATTTGATAAATTATAATAATATATAAATTTTGTAACCTGAAAATAATTTTATTTTAAACTTACTCAAAACAATTGTGTACAATTTTCAATAAGCAAATTTTGCACAAAAGAGAATTCGAGGTTTTAATATCAGTTCACAGGTCCTGTTTCAAAGAAATTTCTGGCTACCTAACTGAAATATATATTGTGTAGACGGTTGTTTGGTGTAGCGTTCCTTTTTGACAACTGTATTTCTAATCTAAGTAACGTAAGCACTAAATATGAACTTCTCATCAAAAATGTATAGAACTGAAGTCATGTATTTATTTGTATCATTTGTTTTCGCTTCTTTTAATTTCATTGTCTAACTTCCCTTTTCGTGTTAGTACCCTTTTTTATCTACTGATTTTCTACTTCTTTTATTTATATTGTTTGATAAATTGATTTTTAAAAGATATTGTTTCATAACGAAATTGGCTTAGTTTTCCAAGCATATGATATAATGGAAAAATGAAATATGAGGATTGTATTCAAATAAAAATTATAAAGACTTTGTCAAAAAAGAACACATTATGTCAAATCAATGAGAAAAGTTTAATTTTTGTGGTAGATTTTTCAATTTGTCAAAGAGATCATAAAGTTACTCGAATAATATTAACTATTATAGAAGAATACATTTAAAAGCGATTTGCCATCTACAACCATGTTGTTGTTGTTTGTTGAGTTTTTTTCTTAATCTAAAACAATATAAAACAAATCGTTTTAGGCAAATTGATCACACTATTTCGATTAGAATACATGACTTGACATTTGTTTTTATTTTTTGAGTAATGGCATCAACTCCAGGATGCCAAATTAATGATTTCTATGTGTCAAAACTCTTTTTTGTGTGTCGAAAACCAGAAGGACGTCTTTATTTGAAAGTTAGCAGTTAAGATGGGCTTCTATGGAGATAACCTTTTGTAAATTAGCTCTTAGGAAGTATACAACTTAAAATCAATGGCTAACTCTTCGTTTTCAATTCTTGATTTAATATTCCAGGGGAAATTGATTCCAAAATTTAGTTAATAACCGAAACACTCCGTCTTGATAGAGATTTTTTAAAATTGATTATTTAAAATCGTATTATGTTCTTTGTTTTAATTTCCCATTTGTATTTTCAAATAACAAAACAGCTATATCAAATTGATTTATGTTTATCAGTTATTAAAGAAACAAGTAAATTGGATATGTTTAGAATAACGTGCTGATTAATTTACCCAAAGGAAAAGTAAACTATCCTTTTTCATAAATTGAACATATATATTGTGCTGAAATCTATATAAATCCAAAATCTTTCATAAAATCTGAAAACATAATTTAAACAATAACTATTGACGAAGTAGTCAATTCATATAGATACAATTTCAAATCTCTAAAAGCTAACTTTCAATACGACAATAGTTTGAAATAAGTTTTCTTTTGTTTTTGGTCAATATATGGCCTAATGCGGGGTTCACACATTGCCGATTATTGCTCCCGTTTGAGATAAGACAGCGATACGACTCGAAAAGTGAAAAAGTCAGATTACTATCCTCAATTATCTGGAATGTCCTATCATTGTCTGAACGCAGTCGTTTAAGTTCGTAACAAATTCCTACGGGTCGGGAGGGATCCGAATAGTTCGGCGAAGCACCCCGACAGTTAGGTGCGTCCTGTAACATTCGGGGAAACTCAGCCGATTTTGTCTAGTCGGATTACAATCGTGCCTATGTCGTGACAGATTCTGCTGTATCGGATCAAAATCCTAACAATGTTCTGTGTATACTTGACGGTGTCCTGTGAAACGGGAATGATCTGGAGAAATTTGTCATTGCTTTTTTCTGCCGATTGAGTCCAGATTGCATCCAGATCTTGTCGATTGCGAGTCGTTTTTGCCGAAACCATTCCGGAACAGTCCCGTTATTAATACGAAATTCGTCAATGATACCCACGTCAGAGTCCCGACAATTAGAGAATACAATACGACTGAGACCAGATAAAGCCGTTTGCAATGCGATAGAGCGCACCGTTATAGGATTACGTTCCGACAGTACCTGATCGGATAACTTCCGTCATCGTCGGTTCACTGTCTGGTCACTTTCTGATCTCTGTCGGATTACATTAGGTAGAATCGAGACGCAGTCGTAACAGACTTGGTCGAATTTTACCAGGCGAAAGATACAAATCGGATTGAAAGCGGATTTAGAACGGGATAATCGGGATAAATTCGCTTGGAAACGGTTGAATATCGACGCTTCCTGAACAATATCTTGATTGTTGTCGTGATTAAAATTTTATTTTTTTTAATTTTAATTAAAGTTTGAATTTCCATCCACGATTCACAGGATCTTGATCAGACTTTTGACAAATTTTAATCGGGAATGGTACTGTCAAGGACGGCAGTAAAAATCGTAAATGTGTGACCCCAGATTTAAGCTGAAATAAGAACATGAAATATAAATCAAATAATTTCAATTCTTATCAAATTTTAGAACTACGAGTCCAGGGACTTAAAAGACTTTGTTTCTCCTTGTTGAAATTATAAAAGAGATAAATATTAATTAACGTTAAAGATTCTTTAGTATAGCAATTTGGCTTCTCAGTTCATTACAAATCGAATAATACTATAAAAGTCTTCGGAATGATGACTTTGTCGATGTTAACTTGTAGTGTTAACGACTTACAATTGATAATCTCAAACGTCAAAAGTTGACGAGAGGACAACACAGACCGATGTAAATAAGTTATAACTCTTTTTAAGTTAAGGGAAAGTGATTCTGCGTATCAAGGACTTCGATATAAAGGGACGGATAGATGCATGGATAGATGACGTCCAGTTTAAATACATATTCAGGACGAAAACATGTTAGAAACACAATATAAATATAAACTTTGATTTTTTCGTACGATGCGGGATAAAATATTTTGTCTTCAAAATAAAATGTTATAACTTGCAAATAAGTGACTATCGATACAAGATGAAGTGGTATTCTTTCAAACTATGGACAAATAACTCCTCTTTTTATCATTTGTATGTTAAGAAAACTGTCTGGTTGAATCAAAAATAAATTCGGTATAACTCAAAAATAAAAGAGCTAAGTTAATTGGGAGCATGTAAATAGACCGCGTGATAATCAAATATACAAAGTTAAAGTTCAGCTTTGATTTTGTCAATTAATAAGAATTGAAAATTCATTTACAACATTACAAACCTTCCATTACAAACCTTCCATTACAAACCTAAATGTTCGCTTTTCTGTGTAACAGATTGAGCGTCTTGGTATATGTAAATAGACTGTCACTATATATGTTTTCTAATTAGCATAAATTTAAGTCCTGATAAGAAATTAATGTTTCTATCATGGCTTAATTAAAATATAACTGTGCAATAACGAACAAACGATGTTAAATGAAGAGAAAAGTCGCAAGGTTTCACGATCTTGTCTATGGAAATTAGGTTTTAGCATGACATTAACAAAGTCCATATGTACCGCCATCTCTAAAAACTTTGGTCTATAGATTAACATCTACATTAGCTTGCTTGATTGCATTCACTTTTATGGCGAGGAATATATTTTGACAAGAGACTTAATTCTTCTCTTTTTATGTGTAGTTGTTTTAATTTTCAAACAATCAGTTCTTTATAGTTTAGGGAAAAAACAGCACTTTCCATTACTGATTGTACATCTGAATGATTCATAGACCTTATTTGCATGTATGTTATTTATTTTCAAATCTATATAGTGGATTGTTCATAGTAGCAAATCTTTTATTGACAAACATGACGTTAAAAAGTAAAATAACTCCATGAAAAATTCAAATTCAAAAAGTCCCTTATCAAATAGCTAAAACAAAAGCTCAAACACATCAAACGAATGGAAAACAACTCTCATATTTCTGACTTGGTACAGGAAAGTCCTTATGTAAAAAGTGGTTTTAAACTGGTTTAACATTGTTTTTTATGATAGTTTTTCTTCTTTTTGCTGTACAATTTTTTATGCAAAAAATATTGAAATTAACAACATCTTTTTTAAACAAAACAAGTGCATTGCGCATTATGTATGTGTAAGCAAACAATACTTGGATACCAATTAGAATATTTTACAGGTCGTAGATTCCGTTGAATTGATGTTCTTGGAGGTTTCTATACTCGGAAGCGGTGGCTCTTTCTTCCTGTCAGGAGACTGCCCTCGCAAAAAATAAGATATTATACATTTTCTAGTCTTGGGATCATATATATTAAAATATTTTCTTTTGAAAGACATCCGATTTGTTTCTGATGTATGACATGCCATATTGCCATAACTTCCACATGCTCTAGTGACTAGTTTTCTCGCTTAAGCCCCATTTATGCAGATATCGATAGAACATAAGCCACTTATTCATGTAGCGATCAAGACAAAATGTTATCGATACTATGTTATAAAATGTTTTATCTCTTATCATATAATATATGATAAGGAAATTTGGCTACGTGTAAATACGACGCCACGGCCAGTCGGAACGAGGACGTTCAATCCAATACCTTGTTTAGAGAATGGACGATGCTTGCAAGTGTATGAATAGTGTGCCATTAAACGTTCAGCAAAAAATAAATCAATTAATTAAAAAACCTTTCATTTTATGTTTTCAGACTTATACAGCAGCTAGATGACGTCCGCCATAACTTAAAATCAGTAACAGAGTCTTTAGAAAAACTTTCTGACGTCATTGAAGAGTAAGTTAATATAACGTTATGATTTAATTTTGGGATGTAACGTGTCTTCTGATGGCTGCCAGTGCTTTTTCTATCAGCTCATATACACACTCTCGTCATGTGACCGTGACATAACAAACGTTTATTTGACATGAGTTACTCCGGTTTAAAATGGAATTTTAATTTAGAATTAAATTATAAGGAATGACTGTAACATATTTTCGTCCTATTCGAAATGACAATGTGGTGCACACTTTAGAATAACCCGCTGCGCTGTTTATTCAGTTTGCACCACATTTTTAATGTTTTTTCTTCATAGACAAGAAAATATTACAGTCATTCCTCAGATAAACCAATTCTTTATGAGAACAAAATTTCTCCTGAATTTCATTTTTAGAACGAAAATATCAGTTGAAATAAGTTTATTTCTATATTTTTCTGTTTCTAATTATACCAACATCAGAAATAAATATTATATTTCATGCCTTATTTGCTTTAATTTCTTTTGTTCAATCAACTATGAGACGAGTTATCCAACTATTTGTGTTAGAAGAGCACTTATAACAATGATTTAAACAGTAACCTTATCACAACTTTCGATCAGAGTTTGTGCGGTAGTCTGTGTGGTAGTAATATTTATGACACAGTGTTAGTATGTAAGAATTGTATATTGTATATGCAAATGTGAGCAAATAAAACAGAAGACTTTGTATAGTTCTTGAATACCACATGCAGGGGCTTCAAAACATATGTTGACCTAAATTTATATGTATCTACTATATAGTTTTAATGTGTTTTGCTTTTAATTTATGTTTAGCGATGCCATTGTAATAATTCAAACAAATATTTTCCGTTATGGATATGTTCAATCGGTTTGCCATATCCTATACGCAACTCCTTTACATATGCACATCCATATATGTACACTGTTACAAATACCACACTTAAAATGTTCTAAAAAACATGACATACAAATCAGTTGACCAAGGAAATTTGATTCAAAACAGTCATTTGATATTTCACTTAGCTGGGAAAACTGCAACCATATTTCAAGTTTCTTCCAGAAGACTGCTGAGATAACAATACATTATTTATTTCAGAGAATGTACTTGGGGAGGCGGAATGTCCGACGAAATGTGTTCAACAGTAGATATCGATGAAATTCAAAGGAGCTTTCAAGTAATAAATGATAGAAATAGTCCAGGAAAAAGATCTGTACCAAGTATGGACCCTTCACTTCGACAGTAAGTATAAACGGGAATATACATTTAATTATAGAAAAGATTACTAGTACTATGACTATGCCCTTGAAGTTTCCTTCAAGTAAACAATTACACTAACGAATCCACGAGATCATCACACTATCTTAAATAAAGATAAAATCAAATATATTCATACTTGAGTCATGAAATTAAACATAAATATATAAAAGTTTGCCATAGCTGTTTTTCCTACTTAAGTGTTATTGTGTTTGAAAAAATCAATAACTTGAAAAATCAGGTTAAAATCTTTTTAAAAAGTATGTTGCCAACATGGATACATTTTTTGTGGGCGAATGAGTTGAACAAAAATGACATATATCAAAAACGGGATGTCTAATAGGTAAAAAAAAAAAGCCTTGAAAATTAAAAATACCATAGAAACGGTTACAGCGGTTCATGCCTATCTTGTTATCACCATGCTTTGTTCATTTTTAGATTTCTACAAGACCTTTTAAGAAAGAAAGAGATGATTCAAAGACTAAAACATATCTTGACATATGCTGACAATACAGTCCATGAAGAAAGGTAAATTTATTCAAATGCTAGAAGTAAAACATTAATTTGAGTACTACTTCAGTTTTTTTAATGTGATACATGATTCAGCTTTTAAAATACTATTAGTTAGCTTTGCTCTTTCGCCTAAACTCTGCAAAATTAGCCGCGGAAAGGCAAATACCAAAAATGAAGTCTTTAGTTTCATAAACGGCGGCTTTAGATCGAAAATGCTTTTATTCTAAAAGACCTAACAAAGTATAAAAGTCCATGCATTTGTATTGCTTCTCATGAAACTGGCTTTAAATCTTGATGAATATGTTTACTTGTAGAATGTCTGTCTGGTTGCATCATATATTGTTCAGTTCACATCCTTTCTTATGTCTTTCTACTGTGGCTTACACTATTCTGTGGAAAAACCTATTGTATTTGTTCTGATTAATTTATTTTTTTTTATTCCGCCAAAAGAGTAGGTCTGGTAAGTGCCGATTTTGGCCTCAAATTTCAATTTCATCTGACGAAAGATTTTGGACACTTTTTAAACACTTAAGTGTCTATTTCAGTTGATTCAATAAGTTTATGGAAAGATATTAACTGCTTTACTCATTAAAAACGCTCCGATTCCAGCTTAATTTTTTTTTTAAATCTATCAAATATGCCCCAAAATGTCAATTTCCAGATGGTTTTTTGTCAAAAAGAAAGTGGCCGCATCCGTGTTAAACCTCAACCTTTATATATGTTATGTGTTATCATCAAAATCAACTTACATTTCAATATTTAGAATGAACACGAATGCGGCCACTTTCATTTCAGACCGTCTAAAATTTAACTAAAATGCTAAAATTGTGAAGATTTCAGTAATTTAGCATGACTTATTGATGCTAGTACCCGATATATGTGCATTGTATTGTCAAAAACAGCCCATATGTATGCAGCAGAAGCATTCTTCTTTCCAATAAATAACTAAAAGTATACATTTTAACAATTTTGAAAAATGCTATATGTTGGGGCCAAAAAGGGGTCTTACTGTACCTACTCCTTTGTAACGTGCCTTGTTTTGTGGTTACCCAAGATGTCGCGTAAACTTATTGCCTATGATATCAAACAGTCATTGCGCTTTTGAGACTGGCCCTGTTTAGTCGAAGACTTTTTATGTAAGAGTGTTCTCCTCAAACACTGTTTTCATGTATGAGATATCCTTCGTAACAGTAAAGGAAAGCGACAAATCTATTTTACCAAATTGCTCGCTATTCGCTATATCCTTAGGATTTTTTGTCCAATTTTGACGGAAGCGATACGAAGACTCCATATAAGAGTTGTTTCCCCTAATGCATTTGAATACGTGATATACATTTGTAACTGATTAACCATAAGTGAGGAGACCTAAGGTCCAAAAAATAAAACATTTTTGTTTGTTAATTTTCATTTAATTTTACTTTAATTTTATGTAACGTGTAACGTCTTCTATTTACAGGAAGAAGAGTTGCCAGTTAAATCTCGGGTTCCACTGCCAGACACAAGAGTACTCCGCCATTGCTGACATGTTTAACTTCCTAGGGAGTGGAAGAAGCCCAGGGAAGAGAAGACGACGATCTATTCAACAGATTCTGAAAACAAAAGAAACATTATAAGCACAATGTGTATCAGCGATTTCAAATTTTCTTTTAATTAAATCACCTTACATTTATTTTGAATGTCAATAGTTTGATGCATGATACGGCAGGAAATTCCTCTTTAGGACAGAACAGAATGTTAAAAACAAATCTTATTTTTTTTGTTAGAAGAACATTATGTTTTATAGCAATGTTCAATTTAGAAGTCTGAACACGAGTACGAGCACGTAATTCTTTTATGCAGAGTTACATATTTTCAAATTTATCCATCTCAATAGTACAAGTTTCAATAAATACACAAAAAAATGTGTTGTGGTATTTTGTCTAGATTAATCGTTTTGAATACTTAACAAGAATTTTACAAGTGTAAATTTTTATTCCATTCCATAACTTACGCTGTAACTTTTACGTCTGATTTGTTTGTTTGTAATATTGTGTTATATTGTAGATTAATATTTTCTAGTATAATGCAATTTGTTATTTAATATTTATATTTGTATTTTGTGCAATATTCTTTGAAATTGTTCTCATTCGCAATAAAGTTTTAAATTTTCACATTTATGCATAAAACATCTGTATCTGATATAATTAAAAGAAAAGAACAATGCTGTTAAAGAGGACTTGTCTCAGAATCGACTGTCATCCTTTTTGTTTGTTTCCGAGTTGTCGTCTACGAAAATTGCAATGCATACTTAGATGTCTGTGCTATGGTCGGGTTGTTGCCTCTTTGACTCATTCCCCATTTCCATTCTCAACTTTATACATCATAAGGCCAAACTTAAAAATATTTTGGTTTGCCCAAACCCTACCCAAAGCTTGAGACAGTGAGTAGGTAGGTAGGTAGGTATTTTTTTCTTTCGTTTTTTTACAAAGAAAGAAATTGAAGTATCGGATGTTTATTTGTCTTCATGCCTATCTGATTAAAAAAAACTTCTTCAAATCAGGACAATAAAAGATTTTGAGTAGGCAGCTTTTTTCTGGGTAGGTAGGGTTAGGGCAAGCCAAACCTATTCTTTTTTATGGCCTAAAGATGAGAAAATATAATGATAAATGTGTCATGTAGACGGCAACCAATAGATTTACATAAACCAAACATCTAAACATCTAGAGTTCAAAATATCACCCAACTCTAGAAAGGTTGTGAATGCAAACAGAGTCCATCGATCATATTGCCCTTAACAACAACAATTTTAAATACTAGTATGTAACCTAAGGCAAGCACTGACAAGGGCATGCTTTATTAAAGGCATGTCAAATGATATTGCATAGTCCTCAAAACAGTGTAAATCATCAGTAATTTATTGCAGAATCAAAGACTTGTAAAATCAATACTTTAAAATCTTAAAACCTATCATAACTTTTGAAAAGAGACGATATCCCTATAGTTTAGAATCTCAGAGACTACAACCAAAAATATACAGGGTGTACGTGTGAAGTCTTAGCTGTATTGTATGAGAAGATCTTTTTTGGCGATTTCTTTTTGAAACATTAACCTTCCCCAGTCCCAGTTATGCAAACATAACATATTGTTACATCATGTCTTTATTATATTCTACACTGCCATTTTGGACTATGTTGACATTTAAGTGGATTTCTTCAAACTCGTGATCTTAGTTCTTTGACAAGCCTGAGGACATTTTATTTTGGTGAAAGTACATTTGTAACGTGTTCGTGTCAAATGAAAAAAAATAGGGGTTTGTTTTGTTTTTTTAATCACATGGTCTTCCACCAGGAGCATGTAACTGTCATTATACGAAAGCTTCTTATGGTCAAATTATAAGATTATATCAAAATTACCAACAATCTGTTTAACGGCAAATTTCAAAAGTATCAAACCAAAAAAACTAATTAGAGTGGGGTGCTCATTTTCGCCATAACTTTCCATGTTATCTGCAGTTTATGTTCAGGTCTTTATGTTTTTGAAGAATAAAGATATTTCTGTATGAAGATAACATCAAAAGCAAAATATGTATGCTTTAATAAAACGTGTTTCTTTTGAAAAAAATCATCTGAAATTTAGATTAAAGGCTTTTTGAAAATTGCTAATGTTTTGTCAAAGGGGAACACATATTCGCCAAATAGCTTCAGCTTTATACAATATTTATCAAATCAATTTCATTATAGATTGATATCAGACATATCAAAGGTGTAGGGCAATCAGTTAAAGAATTACTAAGAAATACTTCCTTAAAATCGTGTTTTTAATTCAGGAAATTGGCCGAAATCGCTGTCTTTTACGGTTAGTGCCGAAATTTTGTCTTAGTTTAGAAAAATAATCAAATTTGTAACAAAAATATAATTTACCGCACATTTCTTCCATTTCAGCCATCCTCTGAAGTTTTTACACCTCAAAATCATAAAGCGCCGAAATTGTGTCCACGTCGATGAGCGCCCCACTCATTAGGATATAAAAAAAAACATTATCTTAGACAACTACTTTAATGTTTTCAAACCTGGCTTCGAACAGACGCAATAATATTCAATGTACTCAACAAGTTTGCACGCTTCACCCCGTCCCCTTTTTGTATATATGAATTTCCGTGTCTAGCAATAAATGAAGATAAACCGAATTACGATATTGGTTGTTATTCTTAAAGATCAAGACTTCCGAGATTAATCTCTACAAATTAGAAAATAATAGTATAAAAGATGTTTCTTACAGCTCTATATGACCAGTTCTGATTGTGATACATAGTTGTGTCTTCGGTACCAATAACATTAACTATTCCAAAGGTTATAGCTATAGGTGTCGTACAAAAATTGATTAGAAAAATCAGAAACTGACAAACTGTACAAATGTGCAAAATATTCAAGAAAATATACGAAAAAAATAAAGATTATTAAACCTAGTCACCAAATTTGTATTGATTTAGATTTTATGTTAATGTCCCAACTTGATCTTATATCAACGCATCCAAATACTTTTACGTTCTTGGCTTTAAAAATGGAGGTTTCAACGTTCTTGCTGAATTCTAATCCAGAAAAGCGAGACGAATGAACCAAATGTATATAGGATTGTTTTCATTTTAAAAAATTTGTAAAATCACAAAAATACTGAACTCTGCGGAAAACTTACAATGGAAAGACCATAATCAAATGGCAAAATTAAAAGCTCAAACACATTAAACGAATGGATTACAACTGTCATATTAGTCCTGACTTGGTACAGGCATTTTCTTATGTAGAAAAAGGTGGATATAACCTGATTTTATAGCTAGCTACTCTAAACCTTTCCACTTGTTAGACAGTCGCATACAATTTATTATATTAAAAAATGTCAAAAATAAGGGTACAGCTGTCAACATTGTGTTATAATTTTAATCACTACAAAAACTAACAAATATGTAACAAAGAAGCACAGATGGGCATATAGATTAAGCACATTAGCAAAAATGAAAGACAAGAATACAAAATTTACCATAGCACAATAACACAATGACGGGATGTTTAAGTATACAGAGCCACGTCATATGTAAAAAGTAAACACAACAGGAATACAGACAAAGCATCTTAGCAATTATGAAAGACAATAGTACAAATTTTTTTTACTACGGAACAATAACACAATAACTGGATGTATAAGTACAAAGCCACGTCAAATGGATATCACCAAAAACGGTAAAAATAAGATCCATAAAGACAAATAAAAGAATACTATAACACGCTATCAAGATGATAAACTACGTCAGTAATCAGAATCTATACTTCAAGGCCATCGTGTATTACTTGTGAAGTTGATACGGAATATTTATCAACAAGGTCTTGGTACCTTTCGATGAACTTTTTTCGAAAAAGGACGAGACGTTCTTTGACATACCCCTGATTCATCAATTTTCTGATAAGACATTGGTGATGAGTAGGAGCTGCAAGCTCTTGGATACCGAACGCGAGACCAGATGTATCTACAGCGTAAGCTTCTCTTGCTTTACACGCATCACACGTGAACGAGTTAATTAACATAGGAACACATAGGACACAATCGGTGAATTTGCAGCTCAGACAGCTATAATACTGGTATCCTAGATCAAGGAAAACCCTAGCTATTAATAAATATAAAAAAAGAAGGTGTGTTTTGATTGAGAATGAGGTATAAACAGAAAAAAAAACAGATGGGCCAAGAGGGATCTCTTAAACTTTATTTTGAAGACTTTTAAACGCATTTCATTATAAAAACAAAATCTTTGGAAAGGGTCGTTTCTACCATTTTGAAATATTTGATAGATAACAAAGGATATACGGTATCCATCCATGAATCCATGGAAATATAATCAGAACAGGGACAACAACAAAAGAACTCAAACTAAAAGCAAAGCATTTTTATTGCTATTTTCATCTCAAAGTCACAATGAGGCCCTCAACACGGAGCAATATTTTAAAGGTTTTTATACACACCTGAAGACCAAGTAGACGGTATATATTATCACCCAATTTAGATATCAATGTAATACAATTAAAGGGAGTCTATCAAATCTTATTTCAACTTCTAACAGAGTTATATTTTTTATCAAAATTTTGAAACAAAATTATGATTCTATAATAGGGAGA
The DNA here is from genome assembly GCA_037788925.1 of Mytilus galloprovincialis. Lineage (NCBI taxonomy): Eukaryota > Metazoa > Mollusca > Bivalvia > Mytilida > Mytilidae > Mytilus > Mytilus galloprovincialis. Next base: position 439,619 of record JAWDJN010000033.1, read on the forward strand.
AATTCTTTATTTTAAGTTAACAAAATTACCATAAACAAGTTGAAATGCCAGCTGATTGACTTATATCTTTCTAATTCAGATAAATTTGTCTGTTTTACATTTAGTATCTTTACAATAGTTCCAAGTGCACTGTGATGAACTATGTCAGTCGTGTTTCATTGAGTCCTCGAGGAATCAGATTCAACAATTCCAGGACAAATTGATTTTATGAATGTCGTTAAAAGTGCGTTTTCTATATCTTTATCACGTGGTCTATATGTTTCCAGATTCTATATAACTGGCATGATGAAGTGAGTACAATGTAGCATTTCGATAAACCCGACATTTATTTTTTCATGTGTTTGCCTCTCCCACAAGACAAGTATTTCAATGAAATCAAAACTATTGTGTTAACAAGTGGAAGACATAAAATGACCCTATTCAAAATATGTGGAAACGCTTTTATGGACAATCCTTTTAAAAGATATCAATTCATAGGTGAATTTTAAATGTCTTTTCGCATGATTTTGGATAATATGTTTATGTTTCATATTTTTAACCATCCTAGTTAATATTTTAAAAAAGAGATTTTACCTTTTACCTTATAAAAGAAGAAACGTATTGGGTCATGTAACATCAACTAGAGTCTAGAATAACTAAAAGTGAGTGACAATAAATAAACTCATCATAGATACCAGGACTAAATTTAGTATATGTATACGCCAGACGCGCGTTTCGTCTACAAAAGACTCATCAGTGACGCTCGAATCCAAAAAAAAATTAAAAAGGCCAAGTAAAGTACGAAGTTGAAGAGCATTGAGGACCAAAATTCCTAAAAGTTTTGCCAAATCCAGCTAAGTTAATCTATGCCTGAGGTCATGTCTTCCATCTTTTCAGTTGTCAAAATGGATGACTTTGATATATAGCGTTGCTACTTTTTGTTTTGTTGGGATTGCAGGAATATTTTAAGCCTCCCTCAGCCGTACCTTTAATCTGTTCATGTCAATGTCTATGTGAGTACTATAGATTGAATATTTATTTTCGTGCGACTTTGCTTATGTTATGATTATTAGAATCAAACGCAATATTAACACGATTTCACTGACAGACAAGAAAACGATTGTTATTTATAGAAAGAGAGACGAAAGATACAAAAGGGACATTCAAACTCATAAGTCGAAAAATAAACTAACAACGCCATGGGAAAAACAATATGCGGGAAATTAAACAAAAAGAAACGCTTTGATCTTTACTTAATATGGAATCGCAGACGTCTTAATTGATGTCAAAAAACCGTATACGATTAATGTGTTAAATTATGTCGGTAACACAAATTGGGACATATATTCCTTATAGTTATCCAATTTGTTTTGATAATAATCGATAATATGGGTACCTTTTCGTTTTCGGAATTTTTATCATAAGAAATGGGTTTCGTATTATAGTATTAATGACAGGGTGTTTTTATAATGGCCCTGTTATACGTCCATGGTCTGTAATAATGGTCGAGGAAGTCTGTAATGGCCCGAGGCAACGCCGAGGGCTATTACAGACATCCGAGGCCATTATTACTGACCGAGGACATATAACAAGGCCATTATAAAAACACCCACTTCTTAATACATTTATTAACCAACTGAACAAAAGTGTATGTGTTGCTGCTAACTTGATGTACTGTCTTACTCTTTTAATGACAGTTTAGTTTGAACAAAATAATTTGTACTTCACCATTATAAAGCTTTAATATACCAAATATCAAAGATATTAAGTTGAAAGAGATATGTGTTAAAAAACAGGTTAACAGTGATCCCTTTATGCTGGTTACTAAATTAAATAAAATACAAAAAAGTATTATACTCTTTACAACTTAGTTTTATTAACTTTATTAAAAACCCTAACAGGGCTTAATACAGACAAACTGGGCATTAATACAGGGCCATTACAGAAAAACAGGGCCATTACAGAAAAAACAGGGCCATTACAGAAAAACAGGGCCATTACAGAAAAAACAGGGTCATTACAGAAAAACAGGGTCATTACAGAAAAAAACAGGGCCATCGCAGAAAAACTCCTGGCCATTACAGAAAACATATAATTTTTAATAAACAGTATAATATATAAAACTATCACTGACAATATCAAATGGTGCAGTATTGCGAGGATACTTCATGTGTTTTCACGAGAGACTGTTTTGTTGAGATCTGTTTTCTCAACTGTTTCATGTTGATTCCTAAAACCTTTCTGTGGTATAACTACTAAAAATATACTAAGTTACTATTGAATTTGTTGTTGTAGTTTTCTATGATGTATATAGATAAATGTACAATTAACATTGATAATATATACGTGGCTATTATCATTTTTTTAATATTCTCAGTCAAGAGACAGGGGTGAATATGTATGTTAACCTTGAATTAAATTGCACAATATCAAATAATCATCCATTTATAAAGTTGTATGGCTGTTTAGATGGCAGCTCTCGGTGCCTACGTTTGGCATAAGACAAGATAATTCGCAAAGTTTTGTAACGACCAAAAGGCATTGCAATCTTCAAGCACAGAGTTTCAGATTTATTTCCCAAAGCTTTAAAAGATTTTGTAAAACCAAAGCTATGTTGAGGATTTAAAAGATTCTGTAAAACCAAAGCTATGTTGAGGATTTAAAAGATTCTGTAAAACCAAAGCTTTGTTGAGGATTTAAAAGATTCTGTAAAACAAAAGCTATGTTGAGGATTTAAAAGATTCTGTAAAACCAAAGCTTTGTTGAGGATTTAAAAGATTCTGTAAAACCAAAGCTTTGTTGAGGATTTAAAAGATTCTGTAAAACCAAAGCTATGTTGAGGATTTAAAAGATTCTGGAAAACCAAAGCTATGTTGAGGATTTAAAAGAATCTGTAAAACCAAAGCTATGTTGAGGATTTAAAAGATTCTGGAAAACCAAAGTTATGTTGAGGATCTAAAAGATTCTGTAAAACCAAAGCTATTTTGAGGTCTTAAAAGATTCTGTAAAACCAAAGCTATGCTGAGGATTTAAAAGATTCTGGAAAACCAAAGGTATCTGAATGTTAACCTAGAGTTTTGTTCTTGGTGTAGAAAATATTTTGAATCACCCTCTCTCTTCATTTACATCCCGACGCTTGGATTTTACGAGACCGGGTTATCGTAGTACTTACATGTGCATTATATAAAATTAAAGTTGTTACGTCATGTCTTAATTATAATAAAATGCATTTTCTCGCCGATAAAGCGATTGTTTAACTTACGTAAAACGAATAATTAGTCAATTGATTTCATGTACAGGGAATTTTTTTTCCTGTAGTATATATGTAATTGATTTCGAAACTCCTTTAACTGCCTTGTGGTACAATCCAATAAAAGAAATTTATATTCACCCCTGCTTCTTATGTTGTAAAAACATTGCGTGGGATTAATGTTTTGTTGCTTATTGTCACTAACCACGTAGGCGGAAACTCTGATAAAGTGATACATTCCCCATGTATCTGCCACTTCGAAAATTGTTTTAGATTGTAGAAATAAGACATCAAAGGCATTTTTCACAAATAAATATTTAATTGAAACAAACAGTAATAAGTTAGAACAAAATAAATACAGTAGTACAATAAATACATAATTCACAATATATATATATTACAATATTAGATACCAATAATAGTTTTCCAATGCACTATTTCGTACAAGCAGTCAGTAATAACTTAAGTCATGATTACACAATTTGATCTTTGTGTTAAGTCGTTGTCGATGTGCAGTCGAATGTTGCTCAGTCAGTTTCTGGGCAAACACTGGGCATGACTGGGTTTAATGTTCTTCATAAAGATTGAAGCACCGATGCCGTCATCTGTCCCTGTACATCTGCTAGTTTGTAGAACTCAATCCATTCACTTTATACCTTTTAGTTAAAGCTGAACTTGTTATTCACAGCATGCCATTTTCTAAACCATATGAGATGACAGCTCCAAGCACGACCAGGAGGAATATGGAGAAACCAAATATAAGACCAAGCCATACACTCTTCCTTGATGTCCTCTTTACTGTCTTCAGTGTAACAGTCTGTAAAAATATATAAAATGTTAACAACATACTCCATTTATCTTTATTATGTTAACACCATAATCCATTTATCTTTAATTGTAAGATGTATGTAAACTACACACAGTCATGCAAATGACAGTGTGTTTGACATTGATTTGGTATTTAGATATTTAGGAAAGGCAGTATAAATCAATCTTTATATCATCTATAATACAGAATCAGCAATAAAAATCAGTAGGAGAAATAGAGTTACAACTTTTTTTTAATTTTGCGGTGTGTTTGTGTACGTTACGAACTAGGAATATACATACATGTTTTCCTTCCTTGTTCAAATGAAAGTCAGTCGCAGAAACAAACAAATGCGTAATATCTTATCTCAAGACTAATTCCGCCTACTTTTTTTTTTATATCTACAAGTATTTGTATCTAACTGACGATAGAAGCGACATAATAAAAGTGAAAGATCAGACAAGAAAACTGCTTCAATAAGTTACAATCTTGAATTTTATACAATTGATCCTTTTCATATTTTTATAAATAATTTTAAGCTAATCTGACTTACCGTAGATTTATAGACTGGTACATTTGCGTAGTGCCTGTGTGGGTCTATGACAGTGTAAGGAGGTAGGTTCCACTGGTTCTGTGAACAACTGGTACATGATGAGCTGTCAGACATCAGATGGAAAGGAAGACTTTGTTCTGAAGATACTGTGGAGTATGTGTCCGATGGCCTCAGAATACGGCTTTGCACACAGCTACCAGAAGTCGTAGAACAGTCGTCCATAAAAAGTGCCACCATACCACTTCTGTCCACCTTCATGTTGTTCTTTCTTGGAGTACTAATAACTGGGACGCGGTCGTATACCATCTTGTTCATTTTCTTTTGTGGAATCTTGTTAATTGTTGTATTGTACATCTTTCTATCTTTATATTCTGAAACTGTAAATCAAAAATAAGATATTAATTATAATTTTTATTAATTATAATAATTCTAAGACCAAAACGTCTATTTCCAAAATATTTTTTTAAATAAACCATGTGTAAAAATGCATTAGAACTAATGGTCAAATTGATATGCACTAGCTTGATAATATATAAAATTAAAATTGAGATTATTTTGAACAGAAATTAAAAAAAAAAAAAAAAATAATAATCATCATGTCTTTATTAAAACCCTCCAAAGAAAACTTATCCCTCATAAAACTCTTACCTTTCTTTTAAACTTTCTTTAATATTCGGGAATTATTGAATGTTTTAATATTTGTTTGACGTTCTTTTATAAACGAAAGACAGTTGTGACTTAATTGGATTATCAGACTTTTGGACGACTTTATAGTTTTTGAGATATGTCTGTCTGCTCTAATAATACTTTGTTGTAAGGGGTGATAAGTGAGAAGTATACTTAAGATGTTTTGATAACATTTGATATCTATAATTGAGTTCTTGTGTTGATACCTTTACTAATTATGTTGTAAACCTGTACTGATAATGATTAGATTAAAATTGGATTAGTTTTGTTTCTCAATCAGATTTGAATGTTTGTTTACTTTACAATTAAAACTAGAGTAGAGTTTCATTTCCTTATAGAACTCCACTAGAATGGCACGTTACATAAAGAGTATATAATCTTCAATTACTTTTTACAAGGATTTGTATAGTCTTACTATACAAATTCTTGTTTTTTATAAAATAATTTAATGAATGATTTAAATGCACTTTTTTTAATGAAAACAAACCTTTAATTATGACAGAAATGGTACTAGTCTGGTATCTTTGGTGAGTGTTTTTCTTTCTTTCTTATTGATTTTTTTTCTTTCTTTCTTTCTTTCTTTCTTATTGATTTTTTCTTAATTTTTAATGCAAAGAGGTCTCCTCGATTTCATCATATTTATTTAATTCTATTTTGATATCTTTTTATTTGCACATGTTGATATTACAAATAAATCATTACAGAATACAGGGTACAATTAAATGATGCTTCGGACTTGTTTATTGACTAAACGAAAGACAATATTCATTATTTTATTAATCCCTTCATGTAATAATTTTATGTTTCTTGTGGTATGGGTGAATGCGTAACAAGTTCGAATATATTGACTATGTTTTAGATAACCCTATTTCCCGGAAACACCAAAACTAATTTTAGAATGTATTCCGGAATATCTCAATGTGCTTTTTGGAGAATTTTCTACAACTTTCTAAACTATATTTAAACTTGCCTGAGTCATTTATGTTCTAAAAGAGAAGTATATAAGTAAATCATATCGATACATGTTCCGTGAACTTACTTATATTCGATTTATTCAACAGTAGTTCGAAATTTTAGAGATTCACTTCGACTGAGGCAACTTAGCCAACTATTACTTGTATATTGATTTGCTCACATTTTGTGTCTGTTTATTACTGTACCTTACGTAAAAATTGTTGACGAATAACTTATTGAAATGGCCAGTGGAGATGGTAAGGACCAGAGGAATCCAAAAGATATGAAAGCATTGTTGAAATTCTGTTTGGAAGCAACAAAGGATGAGGATGCAAAATCAGAGGAATTTGCTCCTATGGATGAAGAGGTACATGTACTTGTTTATATAAATACTCTAATATGGAGACAGGTATAACATTTGAAAGAGGATGCTATAGGCTATAAAAAAATAACCATTTACCTTAATCAAAGTAACAGTAAAATGACACCATGATTATTTTGAATCTTTATTTTCAAAGTCCATCAATTAATGATTGAGGATCTCCCAGATTGAACAATATATCAGGGGTTTCTCTAAGGATGGACAGAATCTGTATGTTATTTTATGTAAAAATATCTTTCTTTGTACCATTAAATTGGTTTAATAAGAAATAAAGAATCTGTAATCTGTAAGGATTTTGAAGGCAAGATATTATATTTGGTCATGACAGCCCTGGCCATGGTTTCAACAGTGAGTCAAAGAAATTTTATTCCTATATGTTTGTTTGTATTTCAGTCTCCACATCTAAATAGAGATGTGAGATGATGTCAAATTTAGGTTACATGTATACATGTATTTAAACTTTTACAATAAAATGGTGATATTTGGGATCGGTTAATTATGTTGATAAATTACCTGATACAGCATCTTTGGACTCTCCAGTTTTGAATATGATATCGATGAGTCCAGACAGATTTTCAATAGGCCAGAACTCATGGACTCTGCATAGTTAGAACCCTGCAATAGATAATCCATATAACTAAATTGGTAAAAAAAATCCCACCATACACTGTATATATGATATCATGATTATACGAAAAATCAATGGAAAAGGTGGGGTGTACATGTAGATACATTTTTGTGTACATGTATGATGCATGTACCTTCATGTACACAAAATTGATGAAATGTGGACAACACCTAAAGCAAAAACATTAAAAAGTCTCAGTCAAAAAATATTTAGCAAAACTAGCAAACCTGTAGGGTACTAGTCTACTAGAAAATATTCATAATTCTTTATTCAGTACAAATCAACACTTAATTATATAATAACCAGGTGCAGTTTAGGTGAGGTTGAAGATGAAGTTTATTGATATTTAAATGAAACATTAGCAATCCATCATCAATATTTGGATTTTAAAATACAACAAAAAAATAATATTAAAAAATCTGGCCTTTCAAAAACAAAACAGAAATTTAAATCTCTATTTTACCCTAGAACATTTATTATTTGGATACTTTAAAAAATTTGGGAGACCAGCAAGGAGCATACATCAATGTACATGTAAGAAGAATTATATATTCCCATTATTTTGTGGTTCTGTCCTTTGGTCATCACTTCTGTTTTATGATATCATGTACAGTGTAGTAGCTTGATATATAGTATCAATGATGTTTTAACTTGAACATGTTGTTATGATTTGTTTCCTCTCAAGTTTGTGATTGATATATTTTATTTGTATTCTGAAAGGAATTTTCCTGTTAAGCACTGGTTCTTTTTTGCATATGTATAAAGGAATGAATAGTTAATTACTAACAGTTATTTGTTCATGTGACTGATCTGCATTAGGAACATGTACAAATGTATGTACAAAATTCAAATATATATAATAATAAATAACTTAGGGACAGACAAATTTACTTTTAAGGGGAAAACAATATCCTGATCCCTATTTGATGGAAAAAAAATTCTGTTCAAGTAGATGACCAAAAAAAATATTCTAATTCCAGATTTTCCCCATACCTCATAGTGTTAAATTTTTGAAAAACTAAATAGAATTGTCATGATTGTGCAGACATTTTTTTCTGACTCTGCCATAAAACCATTGGCATACCCCCTCCCCTGAAATGAAATGGTTGCTTCCTAAAATTTTAACAAATTCTATTTAAAAAAAAAGTGCTACATGTACGTGACCACTGCTATTACAAGATACATATTTGAGACAAAAAGTAATTAAGTAAGGTTTATAATTGCAGGGCTGAAAGTATAAATTTTGTTTTATATTTTAAAATTGAAATTAAAGATTTCCAAATACATATGCTAATTTAACTAATAGAGTTATAATATTGACAGAGAAAGAAATGGTTAGAGCAGGCATTGGTTGGCATGTCTGTAAGTCCAGTACAAAGAATGAGGACATGTATTGAATGTTTGAAAAACAACCAAAGCAGTGATGAAGAAAGAAGTCAAGCTATGGAGGAACTGATTGAATGGGGTGAAAATATGGATTATGCCACAGGTAAACCTTATAGAAAGTCTTAGCACTAAAACACCTTACAATTTTCTTCTGATTGGATGAACTTTGACTTAATTGCCTGCTATCATGCATACATGTTTATTATTTGCATATGCTCAGGGTTTGTTTTTAAAAATACCCTTTAGATGTACATGTATCGTGTATAAATTAAAATTCATTTAGGTTACTTTGGGACAAAATGATGAAAAATAAAATTGAGAATGGAAAGCTCTTTAAAGTGCATTATAATGGTCCTTCATATTCAAATTTTTAAACTGAACTGTTACTTTAACCAATCATGGTTATTTCCTTCTGTGACTTCAAATAAATTTATAAAAATTAACCATACTTCCAATAGTCTAGCAAAATATAGTTTCCTTCTTAAAGTTCATAGCAATCATAGTCCAGTTAAGGTGGCTCGGGCCTTTTCGAAGTTTCTATCAGAAGTGCCGTATTTTTTGTTATTTTATTCTTTACAGAAAGTGAATCAAATTGGTCGAAAAAAAATTGGGGGTCACGGACCATTTAAGCTAAAAATTTTACTTTTAAAGAATTTTCAATGAAATGATAGGGAAAGGAGAGGTGTTGACATATTTTTATCGAAATATCAAAAAAAACTTTCTATGACACTTGGTCCAAAACTGGAATATAAAAAGCTGAAATATAGCTTCAAAAAAGGAGCAAATAAAAAACATAGGTCACCGATAAGGAAAAAAATATATATTGCCTTAAAACCCAAATTTTGGCGGGAAAATGGTGAAAATGGGTGAAATGTCATTTTGACCATTTAACAAATACGCGCGAATAATAACGAAAATATTCTATTAATCACATAACTGCAATGATTTAACATTTCTAATCAAACAAAATATTTAAAAAAAAATATATCGAATTTACGACAAATTATACTTTTGTAATTCATGCGTGAAATTATGCGCAGTCGAAGTTTGAACCTCAAACTAATTACAACAGAAAATGTGTTAGTTATAATCTATAACATTTAGCCCCAAATATACACAGAAACAAGAATGTGTCCAAAGTACACGGATGCCCCACTCGCGTTATCATTTTCCATGTTCAGTGGACCGTGAAATTGGGTAAAAAATCTAATTTGGCCTTAAAAGTAAAAAGATCAACCAAAAGGGAACATGTGTACTAAGTTTCAAGTTGATTGGACTTTAACTTCATGGAAAACTACCTTGACCAAAAACTTGAACCTGAAACTCACACTTTTAATTACTATGTTCAGTGGACCATGAATATGGGGTCAAAAGTCTAATTTTGTTTTAAAATAAGAAAGATCATATCATAAGGAACATGTGTACTAAGTTTCAAGTTGATTGGACTTCAGCTTCATCAAAAACTACCTTGACCAAAAACTTTAACCTGAAACTCGCACTTATAATTTCTATGTTCAGTGAACCATGAAAATGGGGTCAAAAGTTTAATTTTGTTTTAAAATAAGAAAGATCATATCATAAGGAACATGTGTACTAAGTTTCAAGTTGATTGGACTTCAGCTTCATCAAAAACTACCTTGACCAAAAACTTTAACCTGAAGTGGGACGAACAGACGGACAGACGAACGGATGGACGGACGAACAGACTGAAGATGGCTAAGATATCAAGAATCAATACATTCTGTTGAAATAGAAGTGGTTAAGTTATAATTTTGTATCAATTTTTATTGATATTTCTGCCTTTTTTGCAGAGTTATCTCCCATTTCAATGCAGATCTCCATTGGCATTTTCAAATCGTTTTAATAGTTTTTCTCAAGTTAGATTTTGTTGGAATTTTTTATGTGTATATTTGGGGTATTACTGCTAAAGATTAACACTTAAAAATCTTCTGTTGCGATTACTTCATGGTTAGGGTTAAATTAATGCTAGATTGACTGGACTATCAATTATCTTTGAAGCCAAATACCAAGCAATAAAATCAAGTTTCGTCAAAATGTATGACAAAATTTCTTCTAAATGACATTATAAGAAAAGGGGGAGATTTGTTTTTTTTTATATTTCAAAGTCAACCTTTTAAATTATATTTTATATTTCCATAAATATGGTAAATAAATAAGTGTAGTACAATTGTTCAGTAAATCATTTAAACCAGCAAATAAATGCATATAATTTGAAGAAAACTGTAGGGATTTTACAAAACATAGTCATCAATTTACAAATGGTTTCTTTGTGTAGGTCTGGACACATTTGTTCAGTTTAGCCAAGCTTCTGTTTTCCACTGGGTTTTGTTTACACAGGTTTTGAAATATATGTTTACATGAATTTTTATTACCTAATTTGACTAACTTTTTAAATGACAATTGTACAGTTTTTAATGCTAAAAACACATAAGTATACGCAAAGTTAGTTCCATTCATCATTTCAAAAGAAATTCAAAACAACATATGTGTACCAACCTGTTTAGTGAGGACTTTTATGATATTTGTTTTCATTATTAGATAAATATCCTGAGCCAGAGATAATTATTATTTGATTAGTTTATGAATGTATATATCTGTTCAAAGAACTTTTGGGAATAAAGAGACATCAACTCTAATGATATCTCAATTTTCAAAACATACATATCATGCATATGAGGAATGGAATAATGCATTAAAATACATTTTAATTTTGTTAATGGATATACACATTCAATATTTTTTAAGCTTAAAGATCACAGGTATTAAATATCTGAAATAGATTTATAATGACTTTGAAATTACTTAGACAGTGATTTTGATAATTGATATTTTTTTTGAAACAAAGAAAACAGTCAGATAAGAACACCATTCAAAATGCTAATTTTTCTGCTTTCATTTTACAGCTCAATACATTATTCATTCTCTGTTTTCATGATTTTTAAATGATATTGAAACATTTTACAAATTTTTATGCAGATTTTCATAAGATTGGTGGGTTTGACCTTTTCCCAAGGTTATTATCAGACGAAGAAGCAGAAATAAGATGGCAGACATTGGAACTGGTTGCCTGTTTGGTACAGAACAATCCATATTGTCAGAATGCAGTTTTACAGTATAAAATGTTACCAGTTCTGCTTGAAATGTTAGATAAAGATGATAATTCTACAGTGAAAACTAAAGCATTATATGCTGTTTCATGTAAGTTAACAAATAAAAATGAATTACTTTGATAGATTTTAGAGAAAGAATGACATATAATATAAAAAAGAAGATGTGGTATGATTGCCAATGAGACAACTATCCACAAAAGACCAAAATGACACAGACATTAACAACTATAGGTCACTGTACGGCCATCAATATTCCGGCATATAGAAGAAAAACTTATATTTAATTGGATCACTAGTGTGCAAGTCAACTTATATAATTTTGAATCCCAGGTAATATCCCCTCAATGGAGAGGGGTATACTCTTTTACCTAATATCCCCTCAATGGAGAGGGGTATACTCTTTTACCTAATATCCCCTCAATGGAGAGGGGTATACTCTTTTACCTAATATCCCCTCAATGGAGAGGGGTATACTCTTTTACCTAATATCCCCTCAATGGAGAGGGGTATACTCTTTTACCTAATATCCCCTCAATGGAGAGGGGTATAATCTTTTACCTAATATCCCCTCAAATGCTCAATGGAAAGGGGTATACTCTTTTACCTGTATGTTCTTCCAATAAGATTTCTGTCACATTTCCTCAGGAACTATAAATGAGAGCTTTATCTAATCATGTTAGGCTGTGTGTATTCAGAGTCATCAAGCCTCAACTTCCTGTTGGTTAAATACTTATAACTCATAAATAATGGCCATGTATTAAAGTTTTCTCTTGAATTGCAAATAAGAAGGTCCTAATTTTTTTGAAATTTGTTGAAAGGCTTCATATGTATTAACATACTATACTGTGTGTTGTGTTTTCAGATTCTTTCCTAATCAAGTTCCTGTGTACAGAATACTTATTTCTCCTAAACAATGGCCATGTATTCAAATTTTTGAAGCAATTGACCTGGAAAGTAAAAATAAAGGCTTCTGAATTATCCAGCTTGATTGAATATGCTTTCCATGGGGTGCATTATCATATTTATCACTTATCAACTTTCTGTTAACAGACTTCTTATATTTTCCAAAAAGTAATGGGCATGAATAAAAATATTGCTTCATTTCTGAACTATAAAAAAGAGCTTTTTGGAATTTCTTATTAAAGATTCAAGCATGTGAACATGGAATTTTGTTTGGGGCATTTATAAACCCTTTGCTATTCAACTTTCTGTTACCAGATAAGTTAAAGCAGAGGTATAATTAAGTTCTACTTTTTGGTTTTTATCTGATTTTTTAAAACAAAACATGTATAAGAACAACATGGAGATAGCTGGAAAATTTAAAATTCAATGAATCAAACAAGATATTTGTTTATGTTTATTATTTTCATGTACATAAATAAGCCAGCTAGTTTTCTTGTTTGAATTGTTTTACATTTGTTATTTTGGGGCCTTTTATAGCTGACTGTGTGGTATGGGTAGTACTCATTGTTAAAGGTCATACAATGACCTATAGGAAGTACACCACTAATTAATGGCCCCATTGCTTTCTATGTTAAATTCCTCAATTTTGAGTGGTCACAGCTCTTTTATCTTAAGTTCAAATAAAGTGACAATCATTGCATGTCAAAGCAACACCTTCTGGTGTCCTGTACTGAAAAAATCAACACACCTTACATGGCATTTAAGAAAGAACTGGTTCCCGGAACTTCTGATGTACCAAAACAGGTACTTCCGATCTGACAAAAAGGCAAAATGTACCCTCCTTTTTAAATTTCATGTCATTTTTTTATTATTCAAATTTATCAGTCAAAAATTGTTCTACAATGATCAACAATCATGCAGCTTTCATTTGATACCAAAATTAATAAAATACTCTAAATATTTTGAAAGTTATGTCCATGTGTAGGAACTATTTTGTGTTAAATATGTACTACTTTCTGGTATGTGCTTTCTGGCCGGGCCCGAATTAGTGGTGTTACACCTATAGTTGTTAATTTCTATGTCATTTGGACTCTATCATTGGCAATCACAACACATTTTCTTTTTTTATATATAAACCATTAAACTGCATCAAAATTGTATGAAACAAAACATTGTTTTTGATGTACATAACATCATAGGTGAATTGTGTTAAAGTACAAATATTGAGAATGTTTCTGAAAATTGATTAAGTACTGTTATTGGTTATCTAGCGCAGCATGGTATTTGATTAACTATTAGATATGTTAAGTCATTGCACGCTAATTGGTTAAGTTATTGTATATTCCTTTACAGGTTTAACAAGAGACTGTGAAGAAGCCCAGAAAGTATTCACAGATAATGACGGTTTCTCTGTGTTGATGAGAGCTATGCAACAAGATGTAGAAAAGTTAAAAATTAAAGCTGCTTTTATGTTATCAGCACTCTGTAACAACACACCTGAATATAAAGGTACATCTCAATACATATTTCATATTTAAAAAATACAATTATCACAATGTATATTCTGCTGTAATCTTTAATATGATCCAGAAATTATTATGCATTTATTAAATATTGATATTATCAAAGGAATACTGTTAATGAGATATATCTTGTTTATATCTTATTTTCCTTGTGCTGTTGATTTATAAACTTAGGGTATAGGCTTTAGTACATATAGTTCATTAAATGTGCATGTAGGATAAGGATTGAATGTAGATTTCTGTGCAGATCTCCATCTTCAAGTTTGATAACATCTTCATGGCTTTAAATATTAAACATGTTTGGAATTAAGTAATAAGACTATAGATTGGCCCAAAGAATTTGAAAAAAATGAGCATTAAAGTGCACTTACTCATCATTTCACTTTCATCCCTTACATCAGGAATAGAAATTGGAATTTAATTTTAAATGATGATAACTTCCCTGGAGATTCAGATAGTTGAAATTGAAATTGTAAATGATAATGGATAAACTTAATTATACATATGTGCCACCAATTCTAAAGAAGATTAACTACCAGATACCCTGATTATATATGTTGTACACAAGGTGCTTGTGTTGTCTACAAATGACTCATCCGTGATTATCGAATCAAAAATGTTTTTTAAAAAAATCCAAAACAATGTACAAATTTAATAAGCATTGAGGACCCGAAATTCTGAAAGTTTTTTCCAAATATAAACAAGGTAATATATTCCTGAGGAGAAAAATCCTAAGTATTTCAAAAAATTAAAAGTTTTATAAACAGCTAGTTTATAACTTTAACTAAGAATATTAGTGATGATATATTACTGCTCATTATCAATTATTCATTACAATTTTGACAATAAAACATCACAACCTGTGTACGTATAATCATTTTTTGTAAATTTATTTTCAGATATTTTATGTGATATAGGTATGATAGATCAGTTAGTAGGACATTTAAATGAAGAACATAGTAATTTTCATGAACATGTGATGTCAGCCATGTTAGCTATTGTAAGAGATCATCCAAGATCGGTCGAGGAATGTCAAAGATCAGAATTAGATTTACACAATGTCTTACAACAGAGAATAAAGTTCTTGACAGGCAAAGAACAGTTTACAGTAGGTTTCTCTTTGTTTTAGATTTTCTATTTTAAAATTCAATGCTATTTCACATTATGTGAAAAATTAAACATCATTTCTGGTGAAATACTCCCATAATCATGATAATTTGTTTTTTCTCTTTCTCTAGGGCAGATGTTTTGTATGTCCTAAAATTGGTGTCTGTTCTCTAACATTAGTTTGCCTCAACCAAATGTTATGAAACTTATACACAATGCTAATAACCACAAAAGATCAAGTTCAATTTTGGTGTCATCACTTTCACTGTTTAGAGTTATGCCCCTTTATAAATGGAAAAGTTGCTGAATTTTACGTTTCAGTTCTCAAACTTAAGTTGGCCTCAACTAAATGGTATGAAGCTAGCACGAAACGCTTTTTTACAGCAAAACACAGATGAAGTTTGAATATTGATGGTGTCTTTTTTACCATTCTAGAGTTCTGCTCTTAACAAATGGAAAATTGCTGAATTTTTTGTTTTCTTTTTCTAAATTAAGTTTGCAGCAACAAAATGTTATGACTTTTATAAGAAATGCTTATACCACAATACACAGATCAAGTTTGATTTTTGGTTGCGTCACTTTCACTGTTCTAGAGGTATGTCCCTTTACAATCTCATCAGTTTCAATGAAAATATAACTCTTTTCTTTCAAGTTAGAATAATATGTACCCTGTTATATATATTGCAATTTGAATTTTTAAAATACATACTATTTTTCAGGAGGAGAAATCTTATGCAGAAGAAATACTACAGCTGATATCAAGTGAAGATAATTTAGGAGAAGTTAACAGATGATTTTATAATCTGATTTGGTGCAAAAAGTTTCTTGGTCGAATCAAAAGTTGTGAAGATGCATTGAGAATTTTTGTTCTTCTGAAGATAGACCTGAAGATACAAAATATAACTATGTACTGCTTCCAATATATATTGCTGCATCTATGTCAAAATGAATGTTGTTTATCAGGAACTTAAATCATGGCATTAATTTACATGTGTGCTGTTTATGACCAACTTAAAACAAACTTTAATTTATTTTGATGTACAATTTTCACAGATATTTTATTATAGCAGTCATTAATGTCATTTAATAAAGCCTACTGAATGAATATTTAACTTTCTATGTTTAAGCTATGATAGAAGAAAGACAGCAATAGCTTTGATTGCAGGAGAAGTCGGCTCTATAGGAAGAGCCTGTGTATTCATCTATTTTCTTGTGTATCAATTTTTATGGTTTGAGAACATATTGTGCTTTCTTGATTGTGTGGTATTTACAGATTCTGCATACAGGGCTGTAGTACAGAACCAGTTTTGTTTAACACTTACTTGTGGATTACTACTACATCATGACGTACACAAAAATGACTACCCTATGAATAAATGGTAAATCCACAAGAATACCATAACTGTTTTCTGGATGCCAAATTGTTTTATCTCTGAAATTCTTTCCAGTGATAGGAAAAAGGTTGTTTGTGTGGCCTTGCTGAAAGAGAAAATATAAGACTTAAAGGTGCTATTTCCAAGGGAATGTCAACAATATGTTATTTTGTGATCAGGTCAGTTTATGGGAAACCACTAGTGGTAGGTCAAAGATATTTGGTAAGAAGTTGTATAAGCACTGGCACATTTGGTTTGCATAGAGATTATTTGGGCTCACTCCCGCAGTCATAGTATATTGATTTTGAACTTTTGCTTTGTTCACATGTATAAGTTTGTGATACAGATGCATTAGAATTGGCAAATATCTCATCCATAGAGATTATTTGTCTCTGCCCCCTCAGTCATTTGACTATGTTTTGCATAGTTTACATGTTAAATTTGATGGTTAGATCAGTTTAAGTCAATGATACTTTGTATGCAGTTGTGTTAGCATTTGCAAGTCTAATTTCCATGGAGATTATATTACCACGTCCCTAATCATGGTTCATTGATTTTGAAACTTTTACTTGGTAAATGAGTACTAGTTTTAGTTCAGTGAAAATGGAATTCATACGTATACTAAACTCCATAACATATAAATGAACTAAAATTTAAAAACATACAAGACTAACAAAGGCCAGAGGCTCCTGACTTGGGACAGGCTAAAAAATGCAGTGGGGTTAAACATGTTTAGTGAGATCTCAAACCTTCCCCTATACCTCTAGCTAATGTAGAATAAACAAACACACAGTATACATACACATAAAACTCAGTTTAAAAGAAGCCCCAGGTGATGTCAGAATAGGTAGCAAAAGAAACTAAACAAAATGACAAGGATACATAAATTAACAAAGGACTACTTGCAGTTTCTGATGACATGCCAGCTCCAGACCTCATTTAAACTGATAAAAAAATTATGTCTTCATCATATGAAAATCAAGCACAATCCCTCTCGTTATGGGTTTAGAATCATACAATCATAAAATATAAGAAGAACATAACCCTTATCATACCAACAACTGATTTCAGAATAAATGGGTTTATTTCAAATGCAATGACCATATGAGTGAATCAATATTAACACCAAAATATGCAATCCTAAATGACCTGACAACAGTATCGTAACTATATCCGTTCCAAATAAGTCTGTTTAAAGAATTTGGTAAGCTTTTGAGTTGAATGCTGACATTTTTGTGCTTTGTAAAGATTATTATTGTTCTGTTTAGGTTAGTTTAGAGGAAACCACACATAGTAGGTCAAATGATATTTGTTCTGTAGCTTTACAAGCATTGGCATTTTACATTTCCATGGAGGTTATTTTGACATTCAACTGCAATAAGATTGCACACCTTGTCGATTAGTCATGCTAAGCAGACCCATACTTGTTTAATTTATGTAACACTAAGCAGGTGGCTGGTCTATCCATTAGGCACCCACAGGTAACAAACTCATCTCTATCAAGCATCTGACTAAGTAAGAAGTCACTATGTCATTGATAACTTATGTCCAGTAATACTTGATAGAAATGTTTGACCCAAATTTTAAGTTAACAAGCTGCAGACTAAATATGAAGTCATTATATCACTGATAACTTACCTCTAGTTATACTCGATAGAAATTTTTCAAGTTGATTCCTCATATTGATAAATTCAAAGTATCTGCAATAAGAAGTAGATGCATGACAAAAGAGCTCACTTGTTACATCTCCAGATAAACTATCAGACAGTCAAGGTGATTGCAATGTAGCCTATAAGTCATTGAGTAAATAGCAAAAAAATTGTAAATTCATCATTTAAAAGAAAAGAATTCAACACTGGGATTCAATCTGCAATTTCCCTCTTACTTCAACTTATTTGTACATGCAATACTTTTGTAGATAACAGCTTCTTCTTATCTTTTATCCATACTACTAAAAGAAGAGAGTTCAAGAGACCGATTTCATTGAGCCACAACTCCTCTGAAACCATACAAAGTCAGAAATATTTATGATATGACGTATAAATGTAGTGTTTTGTACTTCCTAAATTTGTCTTTGAAACAATCTTTTTTCCACAGAAAAAAGCCAGTTTATGAGAAAATATCAAAATTTCAAGACCATTATCGACCTGTCTTAAAAGCTTTTGCACATACTTAATTAACTATTTCAAGTCGACGGTTAAAAAAGAATGATTTTGAAAACAGAGAAACCTGTGCATCTTATAATCAGCAGGACTTTATCAGATGACAATTACGGATACTAAACAAAAGGCTTAAAGATACATAATATGATACTTTTATTCAGGCATGGACCAGCGATTCGCAAGTGTGTTCTAGTAAATTCTAAATGAGTGGAGTATTGAAATTTGTTAAAAGGTTTATTTAATTACAAATAAATCAACTATTATTCACACTGTTTTAATCCTGTCAATAAAACAAAAACATATTTCATATTTTAATTTTATTTTGGAATGTTTAAAATAATTCATGAATCTCTATAAAGGTTTGCAGCACAATATTTGTAATTAGCACACAAGTGAACAAATAAAACATTCTTTCAAACTGCACTGGTAAAACTTAAAACATGTGATTGACATAATGCTGTCATATTATAGACATAGGTATATATTATTTGTCACCTGTGTATAAAAGGTTCTGACCTTAATATATATGTGTGATACATGTACAAATAATTAGAACTGTCGTACATATGATTCACATGTAAGCAACATTTATTATATGAAGTTTTACAAACTTGTGTAGTGTATCTAACACAAATATATCATTTAAATTTAAACCATATCTTTTTCTTTGAGAAAAAAAAGTTGAACTCTGAAGTGTTGCTCACAAATTTTACCCAAACTAAGTGTTAAGTTAATTTGATGATTGACAGATGTGAAAAAATACCTCATGGAAGAGCAAGCTCACAAAAAGCTTGATATGAAATTTCACAAAAAATTATGACTTGCAGTTTCTGAGAAATGTGCATTGATTGTGCATTGATTGTGCATTTAAAATTTCATACATGGCCATTAATATGTGTAGGAATATACTAAGTGATTCGTTTAAACAGAAAGTTGAGTTGTGATGAAGGTAAAAATGCATCACAAGATATAACATGCTCATATAAACATTGATACTTAATTTTAGAAATCTTTGAACTGTAGTTCCTGAGAAAAATGCAAATAAAAGGATGATGTAGCCACGATGTGTAATAATATATAAGTATTTGGTCAACAAGAAATTGATGAGCAATGAATGTTAAAATGCACGACACAGTATAGCATGCTTACATGAAGATTGATACCAATGCAACAAAATGCATTAGACCTACATAAAGCAGTTTACCAGCAATTAATTTTTTCACCTTCAACTTTTATGCCTATAATTTTGAATTATAGACAGCAATTGATACTTGAAAATATTAGGCAATGACATTGTGTGTTCATGTCCACCCACGTTAATTTAGTAATGAAATGCCTGTGAGTTCATTCATACAACTGAACAACTGGCTGTTTGTACACATAAAATGGTTTTACTAAAAAAAACACAAATTTTAAAGCACATTTGCTTGATCTTACCTATAAATAGATATTTACTTTAAGAACTAACAGTTAGAATAAAAAACAAATTTACAATGCCCCGCCATGTTTCCATGATTATAAAATGATATCAATTCAATATAATAATAATAACTACAGTCATCATAATTATACTATCTACAATTATATCCCACCATTCATTTAATCATACCACAATCATCCTTAAACTAAATTCATCATTCACCACACATTATGATAATGATGATTCATATAAACAGTATGCCCCACAATAATATACATAAAATACCCACTATCAAAACAATGTACAGGATTTGTTTCCATTTTTACTGGCAATGAGATGAGATGAAAAAAGGCTATAATGATGTTAAAAACATCAATAAAAAAATATTGAAATTAATTTAACATTTTTTGGTACTTTAAAATGCAATATTTTTGTAACACAATCATGCCAAAGTGATTAACATTTACTTCAAGTCATAAATCAGCATTTTATTATTTTATAAAAAATTGTTCACAATAACCTTTTAAATGCAAAAAAAATCAACACAGAACAAAAGGGGAAATTCAGGACTTCCTGGAGGTTGAGCAGTTCCAGATAAAAAAAAAAAAAAGTGCTACAAGTCTGCAATTAATTTTTTTTACATCATGGTCTACCACCAAAAATGATGAAAAAAAAAGGAGTTATATTGCAATTCCAACCTGAATTACTCTGATCAAAGCCCACTTTACATGAAAAAATGATGAATGTTGACCAGTAAGTTGTTCTGATAAAAATAATTCATTTGAAACAATACATAATAAATAAATAACAAATGCTCTGGATACTTAAATCTGACATCATAAATATTACAATCTCTTATCATTATAACAGGTAGCTTTCTGTATAAAGTAAAAAAACAACAAAAAAAACTCTTGTATACAACAGCTATGGTAAATAACAACTTGGAAGACATGTTTTTTGTATACTTTGTACACTATAAAAAAAGATATGTATAGAAAACATTGCATAAACAATAAAATGTAACAATTTTATTCAAGGAATATTAGCACTTTTTTTTTTAAATTCAAAGCACAAGAAAGGACAGACTCAATATCTGTATAGTTAAACACTATGACAGATACCTAGTTTAGTGTACTTAAAATCCTTCCTTGTGTAGACATTCTTCTTTATTTATACAATTTTATTTTATTTTAAACAGTTTATATTTTTTAAAGGCAGCGATTCAAAAATTATAGCCGGAAATAAAAATTA
Organism: Mytilus galloprovincialis; assembly: GCA_037788925.1. Lineage (NCBI taxonomy): Eukaryota > Metazoa > Mollusca > Bivalvia > Mytilida > Mytilidae > Mytilus > Mytilus galloprovincialis. The sequence continues at coordinate 461,116 of JAWDJN010000033.1, forward strand.
ACTGTTACTGTATTCATATGCCATAAGAGATATGATTATAAATAGGAGTATTATTAGAACTATCATTAAGATGTCAGGTGTAACTATCCAGAGCAGTAACCGTCATACGGTCATCAGTTTTCCTTCATCAGACGAGGGTCTTTGTCGTCTGAATTTTTTCTGTAAAGCTTCAATCTGAAAATATAAATACAAAATTGTAATGGCTGAATATTTCCTTTGTCATAATTTAATCATCAGTTTTACTTGAAGTTTATTTTTCAATTTCTATGATTGTATTCATTAGCAAGACATCATCCTTACCAAACTTACAATCAACATGACATAGAACATTACAGGCTTGTCAACAATTAACTCCCCTGAAACTGTATCAACTCCTTTTAATTTGTGTTTAATCTGCATTTTGTTCCCATGATTATATCTTCATAACATTATATGTAGTGGTAAGGGCATCTTTGATTTGTATGTCAATGCTATTTTAACCCTGGAATAGTGTAATAATGTATTGCCATTAAAAATTAGTGAAGATAAGATGTCTCATAATTTTAAAATGCCTTCTTAAAATTCTAACCAAATCTGTAAAATTAATTTAAACACAGTAAGTATTACAGAGACTGCTGGTACAGGGCGTTTCTTTGGAAACAATTACAATGTGTGTCTGAATGATGATTTTGTACTGAACCTTTAATATACGTTTGATATTATAATGAATTTCATCAATTTCCATATATCTTACCTTATCACCAAAATATGATGCAATGGTAAACAAGACGAGTATCACTAAAGCGATATGTGTAAAAAACTTCAACCAGTCTCTTAATCTTTTCCTACAAAATAAAGAAAAAACATTTGTTAAAAGGCTAATTAACTTCATATAAGAGCTATTTTATTTTGTTATTTTTTCTCAAACACATGAGTTCTTGTGGATAAATCCTCATACTATCCTATCTTTTTAAAGCCCAAAATTAAGTGAGATACAAACAGGAATCCTTTTTCGTTCAAGTGCTAGTTTATCAAAGGGAATATTCCCTGCATGCAGGAAAGCAGCATCAATTTATTTGGTGTTCTGTTTGACATACATGAAATGTGAATGCAGGTCACCAACCGTTAATGTTTTGAGTAAATTGAGAGCTTAAAATATGATGTTTTGTTCTAATTCTGACAAATTATAAAGCTGAAACTTACATACTGGTAAGTACAGGATTGAAAATATAGGGCTACATTACCCATATTAAGATATTTAATGCAGACCACATGTTAATGAACACAACATGCCAGACTCGACAGGTGTGTAATATACTGGTAAGATCAAATCTAGAGAAAACAGTCTTGGAAGTGCCATATTGTCATGGATTCCATATAGTCAATCAATTCTACAGGTTTTATTTATTTGTTATATGCAAAGGCCAAAATCAATAATAAAAGAACCATAATAATTGAAATCTGTGAACAGATGCATGTATTACCATTGTCTTAAATCATCCACATGTAAAAATCTGTTTCTGTATTCTCTAGGTAACTCAAACTGAGACTGTATAGGCAATACTGACTCATAATAATCTTGTAATATGGCTTTGACCTGAAGACAGAAACAAAGAAATATCAATATAAACAAGTGAATCTATAAGCTACTGCTTACTAATGATACCCCCATCCACTAATAATATAAGCTAAACAGGAAGCTGTTGAGAGATGAATCTGAAAACGCATCACATGGTATAGCTGACTCGTATATATAGATTTATCATTTTATGTCTTCAAGGTGTTACTGATAGACAGACACATTTTATGTTTGATAAACCTTGTAGCTGGCAATATTAATTTTGTTGTCTTCACAATTTTCTTTGCTGTCTGGTATTTCAACCCCTTGGTTCAATATCACCTTAAAATGCTATCTTATGATAAATATAAAATAAGAGAGGCTGAGAGCAGATTGGGAGGGGGGATACAACAAACAACTAAAAAAATAATGTTGTAAGATTTTTTGATTTTTTTTTTTAAATATGTTCAATATATTATTATATCACCTAAAAGTTTTTCTAAAATCATTTGTATCTTTCATGTTGTGTTGCAACCTCTTGTAATACATACTGTTTGTTTCCCTCTATATATATTCAAGTAAAGTAAATATACATACTGTTTGTGCATCTGGTTTATTGTGTTCTATGTTGTCATTTAAACATATAAACTTCCTGAAATTACAAAAATAATTCATAGCTGTTTGTTTGATAAATGAAAAAAATTCAAGTTCCTAATGTAAATCATCAACCTTCAAGAATTAATTGTCAACTTATTCACAAAGCATTTAATTGATAGCACTGTATAATTTTTGAAAATGATAAAAAAGATGAGCTTTCTGGGAATGTTGAAAAGTACCAAAACTACTAAACTACTTGGGCATTTGTACACAAATTTAATGTTCACTCTTATAAAGATCTGATCAAGCTCTGTTCTACTTTTTGCTCTGGTTACTATTATATCAGCCAATGAAATTGGGGCCTTTAAATGCTGATACAATGTACATGATAAGTATTTTAATCAGATTGGTCCTCTTTCAAATCATACAAAAAATTCAAAACAATATCCTTAATTATGGGCACAAAGTAAAATTAGAATGATAAGATTTGCTTTTGTTCAATCAGTTGCAAAGAAGTCTCGATAAATCAAAATCATAATTTAAAGGCTATTCATATTTCAGACCAAAAATCCATTTTTTGTATTTTTTTCATATTACTAGTAAGTACCAATATGTAATGACCATCAATTAAGGTATGATTTTTATTTTGTCATTACTATTATTGCCTGTTATAAAAAAAAAACTTATACATCTCTTCTTAGTCTGGAATCGTGATGCTATCTCAATAAATCTACAGAATATATTTATTTCAGAATTGAAATCATTGACAATTTATAAAGATTCATTAAGATTTAATTCTTACAATCTGGTCTAGGCACTTATGCAAAGTTTGATAGCTGGGTAACTTTTATTTGTCAACTTTTTAATTCTTTTTGGATAAATGTGTCATTCATGATTAAACACATACAAAGGTTTTATTTTAAAGATAAGGTGTAAAGATTGACACCATTCGTAATATAAAAGAACATACTTAGGATTTTTACGTAGATCATCAAGTTGTCCAACAACAGTAGATATGTTACTCTTTATCATTTTAAATGCTATCTCATGATCCTCCAATGTTACAAATCTGTAATATAAAATTTAGTTCTCATTAATCTATATGATTATCCTTCTTAAATGAAAATGTAACTGAATCACTTTATCAAATTTATCCAAGCTACTTATGATTTTTTTTTTTCAATTGTTCAGAGTAAATACAAATATCTTAATAGTTACCACTTTGTACATATATATTTCAAATGGATCAGATACAATTTCTTCACTTACGAATTGTCATCCTCTGTAAAACGGTCCTCTTTATTACATTAAGACATTTATTTATTTAGATAACCAACTGATATGTGTCCAGAATCATTTTTTCGGTATCATAAGAAACAGAGTTGTCGAAAAGTGGTGGTTAAAGGGATTTGACCACCAACATTTGCAAAGGATTGGTATTTTGTAATAGAAGTAATAGTGAGAACCAGCAGTTTTTCTTCAAGGACCACCAGATATTAAAAGATTTTGAGAACTCTGAAGAAATAAGATGTTATAATACATACTTATGTTTTTGTCTTGATTTGAACTTTGATTGGATTAAGTCCACCATTTCATCACAGTTGAGGAATAAAGTTCTTGTAGCTTGTGGCTAAAATACAATTAAAAAGTACTTAAAATCATAGTCTATGACAAAGTACATGTCTATGATAAAGAATATTGTCTATGATAAAGTACATTGTCTATGATAAAATACATTGTCTTTGATAAAGAACATTGTCTTTAAAAAAAGAACATCGTCTATGATAAAGTACATTGTCTATGATAAAGAACATTGTCTATGATAAAATACATTGTCTTTGATAAAGAACATTGCCTTTAAAAAAGAACATTGTCTATGATAAATTATATAGTTTTTGATAGAGTACATTGTGTTTGATAAAAGTACATTGCCTATGATAAATCTATACTATTAAACGAGAAGACCTCATTTTTGGTGTCGCTTCTCTTCTTTCCACAATAAATTAATCAACACGCCTCTGTGTCCTATAGGTACAGTGCATAGTCGCATTTGTCATCCATTCATATGATTATTCAGATTGAGTTATTTTAGGAGAAAAACGAGAAAAAAAGGCATCCGGGTATTGTCCCGTCATTGTACGAAATTTTAAGTCAGATTAGACTTCCGGTTTGCGTTTTTCTGTATACTTTGAACATACATATACTACGAATAAAGTGTATTTTCAGAATTTTATCTGCTATCATTTTCAAGTTTACTATCCACGGCAGTCACAGAGTTTATTAAATAGAGAGGGTCTGTATACTATATCAATGATCACCATGGATCGATTAGTAAACTTAGAATTGAAAGTAAATACGCTTTATTTATATAGTAATGAATGTTCATAATATACAGATAAGCGCTAAAATTATTCATGTGAACTTTTGGTACTTTTTCTGAAATTCTCCAGTCATTAAATCTTTTACAAAATTCATTGATTACAAAAAAAAAAGAAGATGAGGTATGATTGCCATGTTGAGACAACTCTCCACAAGAGACCAAAATGACACAGAAATTAACAATTATAGGTTACCGTACGGCCTTCAACAAAGAGCAAAGCCCATACCGCATACTCAGCTTCAAAAGGCCCCGAAATGACAATGTAAAACAATGCAAACGAGAAAACTAGCGGCCTTATTTATGTACAAAAAATGAACGAAAAACAAATATATGTAACACATAAACAAACGACAACCACGTGCACTGAATTACAGGCTCCTTACTTAAATAAATGTTCATAACATACTAAATGTATGTTCATATTGAAATTGATAGAAAACCAAAACTTGTGAACTTTGGAAATAAAGGTGGAGGGTAAAAAAAAAACATTTTCCTGTCCCCAATAACCTATGACTTATGATACTTTTGCTGAAATTCTCCAGTCATTCTGTATTTAACAAAATTCTTCCAACAACACTTTACATACTGATACTTTAAACTACGCTCTGAATGCCCGCGATTTCGCGGGTGTGTTCTAGTATTAATAATAGTGCAAAGTTTATGCTCTTATTTTAGATAAAACATATTACTCTAGAAAAAAATAGAAACGAAATAAAGAAAAACAAACCATATCTTTGTCATAATATGTTTCTACATCAGTAGGAGGTGGTCTTTCAATCTTTTTATCATCTGGTAGGTATTCAGAACAATTCTTTAATATATCTTCTAATCCACTCAATGTCTGCAAGTAAAGCAAACGTTATTACACCATGTATATCAATAAAAAATAAAATCTACTGGCAGGATATGTAAGGGTCTTAAAGAATTATTTAAGACCTCAGTAAAACATAGGTTAGTATTGGTCATTTTAAGAGAAATGAATTTATGTTCTCTGTAAATTAAGCTTTTGTTTTCAGGTGTAATGAATTTTCAATAAGTTTTGAAGTCTATCTCATTGGATGTTGTAAACTAGGAATATTTATCACTTTTTCTGTTTATGTCTTTTCTGTATAAAATTTAATAGTACAATGCAAATCTTAAATAAGTAAATAATGCAAAATACCCAGAGTCAAAGAATCATTACTGAAGGAAAAAGGCTAAATAATTTCTTATCATGAGTGGTTCCCCTTTAACTAACATAATCACAAACTTTAACATGTAAACAAGGCAAAAGTTTCAAAGTCAGAAGACAATAGCTTCAGAGACAGAACGATCTAGTTCTACAGTTGTATTAAAATGAAATGTTGTGAAAAGAATGTAAACTTACTTTTAAATCCAATGGTAAATCATAAAGTGATGCTGCTAATGTCCTTATCTCTCTATCTGATAAAGATCTGGAAATAGAAAATGTTAACAAAATATCAATCATTTCAAAAACTTATTCATTTCTAACAGTTTTAAGAAAATATTTATTGGTATTTTAAAGTTATCAATTGTTACCATAAGAAAATTCTGGAAAAAAGAACTGTCATGGCCAGATTTGCGAACAGGATGGGCAAATGCTCATTTCTATCTGTGCTGATGCAGAATACAAAATATTCTGATTTACATACATAAGGGTGCTCTTCAAAAGTAGCAATACAGCATATACACATACAATCTATAACAAAAAATAAACCAGATGCTCCGCAGGGCATAGCTTTATACGACCACAGAGGATGAACCCTGAACAGTTGGGGCAAGTATGGACACAACATTCAAGCTTAATACAGCTCTGAATTTGGATTGTGATTAAAAAGTTGACACAACATAGGTTTCTGACACAGAATGAATGTGGTCTAAGAACTTTAACTTAAAAACTTAATTTTTTTTAAATTGGACATTTACCTATTATGGTCCAATATCCAAAATCTAAATATATGGTTAGATTCAGCTTATCAAAGAACCCCAAGAATTCAATTTTTGATGAAATCAAATAATGTACAATTTTGGACCCTTTAGACCTCAATGTGGACCAATTTGATAACCAGGCCCAAATATTAAAAATCCAAATACACGGTTAGATTTGGAATATCAAAGAACCCCAATAATTCAATTTTTGATGAAATCAAACAAAGTTTAATTTTGGACCCTTTTGGCCCCTAATTCCTAAACAGTTGGGACCAAAACTCCCAAAATCAATCCCAACCTTCCTTTTGTGGTCATAGACCTTGTGTTTAAATTTCATAGATTTCTATTTACTTATACTAAAGTTATTGTGCAAAAACCAAGAAAAATGCTTATTTGGGCCTTAATTCCTAAATTGTTGGGACCAAAACTCCCAAAATCAATCCCAACCTTCCTTTTGTGGTCATAAACCTTGTGTTTAAATTTCATAGATTTCTATTTACTTATACTAAAGTTATTGTGCGAAAACCAAGAAAAATGCTTATTTGTGCCCTTTTGGCCCCTAATTCCTAAACTGTTGGGACCAAAACTCCCAAAATCAATCCCAACCTTCCTTTTGTGGTCATAAACCTTGTGTTTAAATTTCATAGATTTTTATTTTCTTATACTAAAGTTATAGTGAGAAAACCAAATGTCTTACGACGACGACGACGAGACGCCGCCAACGTCATATCAATATACAACCAAAATTTTTTTAATTTTTGCGGTCGTATAAAAATATAGTTGTTACTGTACATTAAGTTTTTGTCATTTATTTTATCCTACACAGAAATGATTTGTTTAAAGTGTGAAATCAAATTTTATTGGAAACATTAAACTTACTAAATTGCATTTTTACATATGGGTGAAGTAAATGAACATTGTAGGTAAAAGTAAACTAAGAAAAGTTTTTTTTTTAATGTTTACCGTGACTTATCTGTATCCATCTCATCAAAGATTTCTTCTGCTGTCACATTACGTTTTACTCCCATCAAATAATAAAAATACGAGAAAGCAAACTGCATGTCGTCTGAACTACGAACTTTATGTGAAGATGTGATGTCCCACTCTTCTGGAAACTTTTCATGAAGTTCATACATAACAGACCTATCAACAAAGTGTGGCATATGTCCAGGGACTTTTCTAGCAGTAAATCCAAACTCTCTGTTGTAGATTTTATTGACATGACGTAGTGAATCACCAAATGTATCTAGAAGTCTCCTTCTAGGAATGTAAACATCCTCTGTATATTGTTTCTGCGTAGCCTCTCTTCTCCTCATCTGAAAACAAAAATAATACTGAAAAGTTAAATACAGTTAATTAAAGAGTAAATATGCCATTATCAATTTTTTTTTTAATTTTCATTTCTCTGTGGTGTCACAATATCTCAAATTATGGTACACTGAAATGTTGCCTATGAACTTATAAAACATAAGCATATCATCATATGTCATATCATAGCAGCCTTGTTTTTGTATTAATTGATTAATTGTTGGTTTGTTTAGAGGTAGTTGGAATATTTTATGACAATCTAGGACAATGTGATATTACTTATAGACATTTATCATACAAATAACTACAACTAAAATCCTACCTTTTCAAATTTCCCAAATACATTTTTCTCTTCCCATGGAAAATGTCCTTCATCTGTATATTGTCTTCCTGATTTTAGCAGGTCCTCTAACGTCTTGTACGAATAATCATTTTGCCTATAAACTGGTACCTTATCTTCCTGATTCATTTGAAGAATAGGAACCTCTACAAAGCTAAGTAATTTTCTGACAACTGGTTTAGTGAATGAGGTATCATTCTTTGGAGGGTATCTCAAATATTCCTGATATTTCAGCCACAGTGTCATCTGTTCAATCCTAAAACCTTTCTCTGTTATATCACCTATTAAAACACACAAGTAAAATTGTAGCAGGGTTTTCATTTTGTCTTGTGCAGTCAACCTGTACCTTTTTTCAATTGCACAACTTCCAGTGTAACTATAGATTTAAAAATTTTGAAACTTTGCACTGGAATTAAAATTAACTTTAAAAGAAACAAACATGTTTTAATTCATTTAAACAATATGCTTCAGCTGAAATAGTGCTTTTCTCTATTGCTGTAAAATATGTATGAGTCTATAATAGCTATAAATCAACATATCTTATTAAGTTGATCATAGCTCTTATTGAATAATGCACAAACAAATATTAACCCTCATTTTTCTCTTTTACCAGAGCTTCATACTGTATCTTGATGAATTCTGGTAGATCTATGTTTGTGAGGTTAACATGTTCTGGTAACGCCTTTTGATCTACTGGTTTGGGTTTTACTTGTCTGAAATAAAAATTAAACAAACATACTTAATATAAACAATATATACACAATATATAGCAGCGATTCATAAATCCTTCTTGAAATAAATAAAGTTATTATGATATACCTACTTACTTTTGTACGTAAATGGTACCTTCTTTCACAACAAACTTTCTTTATACCCATTTGAACACAAGTACTTTCTACAAAAAGGCCATATACTTTAAATAGTCAATACCTAGTTATCTGTATTATATACCTTGCACATTTTTGGCTTTATAAAATAACTCTGGAAAAAGTTAGCTACTGATTTTGAAGTTTTTTTTCTTTTACCTTAAAAAATACAATAGTTTAGGGGATATACTTTTATTTAAATATGCCTTTCTGCTGTCATGTTTAAAGACAGATGGTTAAAAAAATGCTACTGTCCTGAATATGCCTGTAATAATTGCTAGAGAAAATTAGACAGTCCTAAATCAATCTATCACACATCATTCGCAGCTCAATTTATACTCTTTGCACTGCCTGTCCTAAATAATAGATAACAAGAGTGCACACGCTGAAATGTCTCGCCTTCTATACTAATCATTGATATTATGTTGATAGTCCTAAGTATAAAGCTAAGCTTTATTACAACTGTCACATAAACTTAACATTAACCAAGATAACTAAACAAAGACCAATGAACCTTGAAAAAGAGGTCCAGGTCAGATGAACCATGCCAGGCAGACAGGTACAGCTAACAATGCTTCTATTCAACAAATATAGTTGACACATTACTTATAGTTTAAGAAAAATAGACCAAAACACAAAAACTTAACACTGTGCAATGAACTGTGAAAATGAGGTCACGGTTAAATAAAACCTGCTCGACTGACATAAAGATCATAAAATATTTCCATACACCAAATATAGTTGACCTATGGCATATAGCATTAGATAAAAAGACCAAAACTCAAAAACTTAACTTTGACCACTGAACCATGAAAATGAGGTCAAGGTCACATGACACCTGCCAGTTGGACATGTACACTTAACAATCATTCCATACAACAAATATAGTAGACCTATTGCATATGGTATGAGAAAAACAGACCAAAACACAAAAATTCAACTATAACCACTGAACCATGAAAATGAGGTCAAGGTCAGATGACACCTGCCAGTTGGACATGTACACCTTACAGTCCTTCCATACACCGAATATACTAGCCCTATTGCTTATAGTATCTGAGATATGGACTTGACCACCAAAACTTAACCTTGTTCACTGATCCATGAAATGAGGTTGAGGTCAAGTGAAAACTGTCTGACAGACACGAGGACCTTGCAAGGTACGCACATATCAAATATAGTTATCCTATTACTTATAATAAGAGAGAATTCAACATTACAAAAAATTTGAACTTTTTTTTCAAGTGGTCACTGAACCATGAAAATGAGGTCAAGGACATTGGACATGTGACTGACGGAAACTTCGTAATTTGAAGCATCTATATACAAAGTATGAAGCATCCAGGTCTTCCACCTTCTAAAATATAAAGCTTTTAAGAAGTGAGCTTACGCCGCCGCCGTAGCCGCCGCCGCCGCCGGATCACTATCCCTATGTTGAGCTTTCTGCAACAAAAGTTGCAGGCTCGACAATAAACCATCACGTCATCAAGTCAATAAAACCTCAACATCAGCTGCTCCGAAATGGGATACAAAAGTATACTCCCCCACTCACAAAACAACTTGCTAGTCCAATTACTGTAAATTTGGAAATTATTGCATGCATTTATTATTGCCATTGTTGGACGTTCTACACATTGATTGATTGTTGGTTGGTTGCATCATGTCTAGTGGCAGATATTTCTACGTTCAACACAAATGCAAGTTTTTTTATTATTAAAATGTGATTTTTTACTATTGCAATACATATCTAGTTGCAAGTTTTGCTATAGTAAAATCTTCCAACAATGATCAGAATTTACTTTACCAATAACACATACATAAGTTCCTCTGCTACTTCATACACCACTGGTAGTTCAATCTCTTTCTCCACTGTAACATTTGATGTTTTATTAACTTTATCTGCAGTCTGTAACACTTCCAAGGTTTTATTTTCTTGTGTAGTATCTACCATCACAGTAAAATTATACTGGAATGAATAAGGTATAATCTACTTTAAATGCATGATAAACAATATTAAAACTTTGTTTTGTTGCGCTGATAAACCATAATTGTTAATGCATGATATAAATTAATGTTTACCAATAATGAGTTACAATTTGTTCTTATGTTGTGCTGCTACACCATTATCCCAAGTTAAAGGGGAGTTTGAGTGCTCATAACCATGTTTGAAACCACTACTTTCTTTATGTGTCTGTTTCAAGTCAGAAGCCTGTAATGCAGTGGTAGCCATTTAATGCTGTTTGCAAAATTTGTTTTTTCATTTATTGGTTTATAATAAATCAAGCTGCTGGTTGTTTCTCATTTGATTTTTTTTTCACATTTTGTCATGTCAGGGTCTTTTACAGCTGACTAAAGGGTATTGAGTTTCCTCATTGTTAAAAACCTATAGTTTCTAAAATCAAAGTCTTAAGGTCTATTGTTGATAGTTGTCCTACTGGCAGTCCTATCATATTTCAACCAGATGGTTCAGTAAGAAAGCTTCTTAGAACTATTCCCTGCAGGACTGTAACTGTTTGTAATCTGGAAGCTGAGACTGTCTAATATCATTTAAAAGGATGAAAGTTGATCAATTCTATTTCAAATATACATGTACTTAATTTACCTGGAATTTCTGTGTAACATTTGCATAATGTCCTTTTAGATGAATGTGGAGTTTGGTGGCATTGTGACCTTTATTGAACACCATGGTGATGACCTTGAACTTGTTAGCTACAGCTATTGCCTTGACAACAGATGACTTCTCATATTCTGCTGATTCTACACTTCCTTTGTCTGTCATCAGGGTTGTCATGTTAAAGTACACAATTACCTCACCTAAAATCAATAATATTGATTACAAACTAAATTTATATGAATAATTCAACTGAGGCATCAAGTTTTAAATCATTGTAAAAATCTAAAATTTTAGGAAAATGATGCAAAATTATGGTAAAAGTTCTCATACTGTAAATTTTGGAAATAGTTGTGTTCATGTATATTTGCAATTGTTGAACAATGGGTGACAAGTGCAAGACAGTGACCTATAGTTGTTAATTTCTGTGTCATTTTGGTCTCTTATGGAGAGTTGTCTCATTGGCAATCATACCACATCTTCTTTTTTATAAGATCAACTTTTTACAATTTCAGGAATGCTGATTACAAACAATGTTACAAAATTTTATTAATAAAGTCTCGTTGTAATTTCAGAATATAAAAACCTCAAAGAAAATTTCAGAATTTATAGCAATTGATGCTTATATATGAAGTAAACGTCCCCCTTAATCTACCATCAGAAAAATTTATAAAAGTTAAGACCATTATATGACCAACAAGCATTTTTAACAATGACTTGTATGGCTCTCCATACAAGCGAACCTAATCAAATCTTATCCAAATTAAGAAGAATAACCAACCTATACATAAAAGAATTATAATGTACTACATGTCACATAAGTTTTAAATTGATTTTAAAGTATACCCTACCTTTTGGTACTATAATTGATTTTATTAAAAGTATACCCTACCTATTGGTACTATAATTGATTTTATTAAAAGTATACCCTACCTATTGGTACTATAATTGATTTTATTAAAAGTATACCCTACCTGTTGGTACTATAATTGATTTTATTAAAAGTATACCCTACCTGTTGGTACTATAATTGATTTTATTAAAAGTATACCCTACCTTTTGGTACTATATACTCTGTAACACTTGTCTCCAGTTTATAGCCTATAAGTTGATCATATTTAGATGTACCACAATCTCCAACATCAAAACCACACGGCTTTACATTACATGTCTGAAAATTCAAAAACTTTTTTTTTAAATAATGATCATAATTTACCTATCAAATGTTGACAAATTTAAGTTAGAGATTAACAAATAAAGACACCCATATAAGAGCTGGAATGGGCAAAAATGCTCACACCTTACAAATAATAACTGGACATATGTGTGACAATTTTTTAATTCATTGAAAATAATGAAAATTCAGAGAAAATAAATGTGCTACCATTGTTACAACTCATCATTGTCAAGCTTCTGGTCATTCTGTTTAATTGTTCTTGCAAATAGAGTGACAGAAATATGCGTTGAATTAAAGAACCTTAGTGAGCACGCTCACATACCCCACGTCCCCACATTGTCATTGGAGAAATTAAATAAGTATAAGAAAAAAACATAGTATAAGAAGAAATATTGAATAATAATTTCCTGTCAATATACATAGTATGTCCTTATTATCTACAAAATTTCATGAAATTCTGTTGTGTGTTTTCAGAGGAGTTGAGATGACAAACTGTTGCAGAAGTACATTGAAGCAAATAAGTTCAAAGGGGCATAACTCCTAGAAAAAAAATTGAACCGTAATTTCCTGTTGATATGCACATCTACATAGTATGTCCTTATTATCTACAAAGTTTCATGAAATTCTGTTGTGTGGTTTGAGAGGAGTTGCGATGACAAACTGTTGCAGTAGTACATTAAAGTAAATAAGTTCAAAGGAGCGTAACTCCTAGAAAAAAAATTGAATCGCAATTTCCCGTCGATATGCACAACTACATAGTATGTCCTTATTATCTGAAAAGGTTTCGTGAAATTCTATTGTGTGGTTTGAGAGGAGTTGCGATGACAAACTGTTGCAGTAGTACATTAAAGTAAATAAGTTCAAAGGGGCGTAACTCCTAGAAAAAAAATTGAATCGCAATTTCCCGTCGATATGCACAACTACATAGTATGTCCTTATTATCTGAAAAGGTTTCGTGAAATTCTGTTGTGTGGTTTGAGAGGAGTTGCGATGACAAGAAACAGGACTGACGGACGGACGGACGGACGGGTCAAAAACATTATACCCTCCGCAACTTCGTTGCGTGGGGTATAATAAATGGACAGACAAACAAGGTGCTTACAACATAGCCTCCACTCCTTGAATGAGGTACACATATTTATTTAAGTCTACTGATACTTTTTCATCAGAGTTTGAAGCCAGTTAAGTAATACAGGAAATCCATGTACTTACAGTATCACAATATCTATCTGCCAGCCAGGAATCAGCACATCCTTTGTTACAATGTTCTACAAACAAAAGAAAAACAAATAATAAATAATCTCACTCTCTTCCCAAAATTCACTTTATTTCCTGTTCAAATAATCAATCCAAATCTTCCAATCAGTTGTTTCTCAAATATGGATATAAACTAAAGATGCTGATGAATAGGTTCTACACACAAGGAATGTTCCACTTCCACAAGTTTGATAACTTGGTATATCATGTCATGCCCTTTTCTTGAAACAAAAACCGTAGCATATATATTAGTTAAATTATTCGCTCACAGAGTATTAAAAGGATATAATTGATTTATTGACAGGATTTAATTGGGAAAACAAACCAATGATTAGGGAATTAACTGGAGTTTATTTAGTTTTTTATCAGTTTTTGATACTATTGTAAGATACATTACCTTTCTGATCATTATACCAGCCAACACCACCACTCCAATGACCTGCCCCTGCCTGTACATTACTACCTGTATAATAGTAATATATCATTAAATCAATGCACAGCTCACATCATCAAGAGATATCTAAATTTAATGCCAAATTATTCAAACTTTGTGTCATACTGTGTAAACATGTGATTCTTTTTAAAATGAAACTTTTAGATCTACTGTGGAATCATTATTAATTGCCGGTATACTAATTTTCTTGGATTTCTTGGGTTCAGGGAAACCACGAATTGAAAGGTTCAACTTATTACAAATTTTCTTAAGGAATGTATGCTGACTTTTTTCAAAACCACAAAATTAAATATCCACCAATAGGCAAGTTCTCTCAAACCACGAAAATTGGTACCCACGAAAATTAATGAATCCACAGTATTCGGCAACAAATAACTTATTAGTCTCCTTGTCAACTATAACATTTTTTTTAAATCTTGATAACAAAAATATGCTTGTGTTGAGTTGTTCAGTGGACCGTGAAATTGGCGTAAACAATCTAATTTGGCATTTTAATTAGAAAGATCATATCATAGGGAACATGTGTACTAAGTTTCAAGTTGATTTGACTTCAACTTTATCAAAAACTACATTGACCAAAAACTTTAACCTGAAGCAGGACAGACAGATGAATGGACGGATGAATGAAATGAATGAATAGACCAACAAATGAACAGACAGACAGACAGACAAACGCAGACACAGACCAGAAAACATAATATGGTAGGTGGGCATATATCGTAGGTCGGGCATATAAACACCTTTATCCAACATATTACATGTGTAAAAAAAACTTTAAAATGTGGCTTAAATTGTCTACCTACAGTGCATCATAAATTAACTACAAGCCATTTAATAGAACAACTGACCATGACAATCTCCGCCATCCCATTCACATTCAGTGTTGTTACAGGCCTTATCACAGTAGCCATCTTTAATCCACGACGATGGACATCCCTCATTACAGTTAGGTACTGGCCATGTTAAATATACCTTAAATGTAAATTAATAAATATAGATGTGTCATCTAACATAGATCTGTGAAGATGGTCATCCTCAGTAAGTTACTTATCATATATATCACTAACACAAAATACTGACACATAAAACAGCTAAAATAGTCAAAACACAGTCAAACCATGCCTATCATCACCTCCATACAATACCGAAGTACAGTGTCTTAATGTCAACTATAGGATAATTTAGAGTTTAGTATGATGTCCATTATCACTGTACTTGTATACATATTTTTTAAGGGGCCAGCTGAAGGACACCTACGGTGCGGGAGTTTCTCGCTACATTGAAGACACATTGGTGGCCTTCGGCTGTTGTCTGCTCTATGGTTGGGTTGTTGTCGCTTTGACACATTCCCCATTTCCTTTCTCAATTTTATAGTATTATCCTATGACCAACCTTTTAACTCATCTAAGATTGAATCTTATCCTTACCTATTTTTTTTATTGAAGGTCATGATTTTCTCTGGGCACTCTGACTTCCTCTGCCTATAAACTGACTGCCATGAGACAGAATAATAGTGCTGAAAAAGGTGGTAAGTACCAACCAATCAATCAATCAATATACTTAACTGAACCCTTAATAATCCAGATAACTTTAAAAGAGGATTGCAGAATAACATCTACCTTTTTAAAACCATGATCTTCTGGTTCTCTACTTTTCAGCACTTGATTTGTGATATTCACTTTGTGAACCTTTTAAAACTTCAAAAATAGTACAACTTTCAAACCATACCTTATATCCGTCGCTGTAGGTGTAAAAGTCATCAGGCCATACATCCTTACCAAACATAACATCATCATTCATGTAAATAAACTTCTGTGATAGACCAGGTATTTTGTGGATGTTAGCCTCTATGGCAGGAGAACTAAATGTTGGTAGATGTGTTGTGTTTGTGAATATCTCCTGCAAACAGATGTGGAAGTATTTTATTATGGGCACTTTATAGATTAGCAATGGTGATTCAAAAAAGAGGGAGTTTCATCATGATTTGTACAATGCATTTCATTTTACAATAAAATGTTTGTGTAGAATAAATTTTGTAATTAGATGTTTACCACAAAATAAAAGATATTTAGAATCAGATTCCCCTTTACCCTCACAGCTCTTGAGGGTGCTCCAATATATGGTGAAATCTACAAGTATATACAACAATACATTTTTCAAATTTTCCCCAATACTTTGGATTCATTAACTTTTCGTGGGTACTAATTTTCGTGGATTGAGGAATCTTTGTATTTTCGTGGCTATTTGATTTCGTGGTTTTTATTAAGGTCTGCATACAAGCCTATAGAAAATGTGTATTTTGTTGAACATTTAAATTTACGAAAATTGGTTTCCTACGAATAATAATGAATCCACAGTATACAATATTAATCTCACCTGATGTGTAACAATGGTAAGTCTAGAGCTCTCCATGTTTAACCAGTATGGTATTTGACCATTGGTGATGATGTAAACATGTCTGACCCATGGAGCAAACCTCTCTAGAGATCGTAAGGAATACCGCAATTCTTCATTATCCTCAAATCTACTAGCTGATATATCAGAATCTTTTCTGAACTGAAATTCAAATCATAACATCGTGTTTATGTTTAACATTGATTTTAAAAAATTTAATCTTCAGATAAATGTTGCACTATTGGTAGATAACGTCTACTTTAGAAAGAGTGAAGTGGCATTTTCTTTGCATAAACACTAAATAAATCAACAAACAATCTTTTAAATAGTCCCTAATTTTCAAATAAAAAAAGTTGTCTAAGTGTTTTCAAAAGCATTAAATTATGGGGAGAGAAATATTGAGTAATTTGTCTTTTTATTCAAATTCATGGGCGAATTTTTCATGCATTTTCAGAACAGAAAATAAAACAAAGGTGCTTGTTAGGACATGAATTAGTATGTGATATTTGCACTAGTCTCTGTTTTATAAACATGGAGAATAATTCTTATTTTTATTCTGATAATCAATGTCTAAGAATTTAGTAAGCGTAAACAACTATTGATATTTAAAGGTATTCAAACAGATGAATAAAGGAAGGAAGTTTAGAGTTACTCACATCTCTCAAGTCCCATACTAAGTTAGCAGCACTAAATGTTGGTTTCTTTCCTTCAAGTGTAAAATTCTCAATCTGAAATGAAATAGCTAACAGTGATCTAGTGGAAACAATGCTTAAATCACAAAAGAAGATTGTATGTTTTGAGGCTTTTATAAAGGAGTAGGTCCGGTAAGGACCGATTTTGGCCTCAATTTTCAAGTTCATCTAACGAAAGATTTTAGACACTTTTTAAATACTTAAATGTCTATTTTAATTGATTCGATAAGTTTTTGTGGTAGATTTTAACTGATTTAGTCATTAAAAACGCTCCGATTCAAGCTTAAATCTAACAAATCTATCAAATATGCCAAAAAAACTCACTTTTTAGATGGTTTTTGTCAAAAATGAAAGTGGCCCCAGCCGTGTTCATCCTCAACCTTTATATATATTATGTATTATCAACAAATACAACTTACATTTCAATATTATGAATGAACACGAATGCGGCCACTTCCATTTAAGACGGAAACGGTCTAAAATTTAACTAAAATGCTAAAATTTTGAAGATTTCAGTAATTTAGCATGACTTAATGGTGCTACTACCCGATATATGTGCATTGTATTGTCAAAAACAGCCCATATCCATGTAGCAGAGACATTTTTCTTTCCAATAAATAGCTTAAATATTACATTTTCACAATTTTGTAAAACTGCTATATTTTGGGGCCAAAAAGGGGTCTTACTGAACCTACTCCTTTACTTTTTTTTCAAATTAATCATACCATTATTTATCACATTCTTTTTAATGGCAAAGAGATTTAATACACTTCCTATATGAATGCCTTGTTTATGGTGGTTGTTGATTATCAACCCTGTTGACTGAAGTGGTTAATATTCAAAAAAAAAAATTGTAATTTTATCATTGTATAAACAATGAAAAGAAATACTTCAAACAAAATATATTGTTCTATCTAAATATACAGATCTTACATTTAATTCTAAAAATTTAAATATCACTTTTGCCTAAAATCTTATCTTCTCCTTTGAATATTCTGTTCATTCTACTTTTGTTCAAGTATAGATTCTTAAGTGTTATTTTAATTTTAGTTTCTTGTGTACAATTTGGAAATTAGTATGGCGTTCATTATCACTGAACTAGTATATATTTGTTTAGGGGCCAGCTGAAGGACGCCTCCGGGTGCCGGAATTTCTCGCTACATTGAAGACCTGTTGGTGACCTTCTGCTGTTGTTTTTTTCTATGGTCAGGTTGTTGTCTCTTTGGCACAATCCCCATTTCCATTCTCAATTTTATTATCATTACAACTATACATTTTAATAATAAGAAACATACATTATATTAAATCTAAGTTTAAACCATTTTCAAATGATGTGCTAAAGAAGTTTCCATACATGAGAGTATTTAGAAACTATATTATGAAAAATTATGGTTGTATCACTTGTTTTTCAATAATTCCAGAATAGGAAAACATGCAAAAATAAGAAATAAATAACAACTAAACTTACATTCACCAATGCTTCAAAATCCTCTTTTTTGGATATCTGTATAACTGCTAAGCCTTCATCTTCATGCATTGTAAACTGAAATCAACAACATCATTGTTTTGTTTCATTGTCAATAACTTTCACTGCTTTTGTTTTATTTGTAGGTTCTGAATTTTTTAAAGAAATAATTTAACTCATGTTCCTATAAAATGCAACCAGATGCTCCGCAGGGCGTAGCTTTATACGACCGCAGAGGTTGAACCCTGAACGGTTAGGGCAAGTATGGACACAACATTCAAGCTGGATTCAGCTCTAAATTTGGATTGTGATTAAATAGTTGACACAGCATAGGTTTCTGACACAGAATGAATGTGTTCTAATGAACTTAAAATTTTTGTTTCTCTTAGAGCAATTCACTATGCTGTTGAATATTAATCCTCTCAAAAAAATGTTTGAAGAAATTTTCTTTTTTATTTATGAAATTTCAAATGAGAAAAATTGAACCCAATTTTTTTAATCACATCCCCCTTTCCCTTATTCCAAAACTAATCTCAATTAAAATTTCTAATGGAGTTTGCAACAATAACTACTCATTTAAATACATCATAAAATATTAAGATGTAAAAAAACTGCTTGTTATCACTGAATGGTAAAGATTATTTTAATTTATCAGTTGGTAGTAAAAAGTGAATATACATTGTATATTGTATATAACAAAGATTTAAGTTGATTCTGGACAAAGAAAGATAACTCCAATTAAAAAAAAATCTTGCTATTGCACAATATTTTGCAATTAGATATTTCTTGCTTACTATTCTGGACAAAGAAAGATAACTCTAATTAAAAAAAAATTTGATATTTCACAATATTGTGCAATTAGATATTTCTTGCCATTGCGCAATACTGTGCAATTGAAAAGACTTGCTATTGCACAATACTTAATATAATAATTTTAGATCCTGATTTGGACCAACTTGAAAACTGGGCCCATAATAAAAAATCTAAGTACATTTTTGGATTCAGCATATCAAAGAACTTCAAGATTTCAATTTTTGTTAAAATCAGACTAAGTTTAATTTTGGACCCTTTGGACTTTAGTGTAGACCAATTTGAAAACAGGACCAAAAATGAAGAATCTACATACACAGTTAGATTTGGTATATCAAAGAACCCCATTTATTCAATTTTTGATGAAATCAAACAAAGTTTAATTTTGGACCTCGATTTGGACCAACTTGAAAACTGGGCCAATAATCAAGAATCTAAGTACATTTTTAGATTCAGCATATCAAAGAACCTAACTGATTCATTTTTTGTCAAAATCAAACTAAGTTTAATTTTGGACCCTTTGGACCTTAATGTAGACCAATTTGAAAACGGGACCAAAAGTTAAGAATCTACATACACAGTCATGACAGTTAGATTCAGCATATCAAAGAACCCCAATTATTCAATTTTGATGAAATCAAACAAAAGTTTAATTTTGGACCCTTTGGGCCCCTTATTATGTTGGGACCAAAACTCCCAAAATCAAACCCAACCTTTCTTTTATGGTCATAAACCTTGTGTTTAAATTTCATAGATTTCTATTTACTTATACTAACGTTATGGTGCGAAAACCAAGAAAAATGCTTATTTGGGTCCCTTTTTGGCCCCTAATTCCTAAACTGTTGGGACCTCAACTCCCAAAATCAATACCAACCTTCCTTTTGTAGTCATTAACATTGTGTTTAAATTTCATTGATTTCTATTTACTTAAACTAATGTTATTGTGCGAAAACCAAGAATAATGCTTATTTGGGCCCTTTTTTGGCCCCTAATTCCTAAACTGTTGAGACCAAAACTCCCAAAATCAATCCCAACCGTTCTTTTGTGGTCATAAACCTTGTGTCAAAATTTCATAGATTTCTATTAACTTAAACTAAAGTTATAGTGCGAAAACCAAGAAAATGCTTATTTGGGCCCTTTTTGGCCCCTAATTTCTAAAATGTTGGGACCAAAACTCCCAAAATCAATACCAACCTTCCTTTTGTGGTCATAAACCTTGTGTTAAAATTTCATAGATTTCCATTCACTTTTACTAAAGTTAGAGTGCGAAAACTAAAAGTATTCGGACGCCGGACGACGACGACGACGACGCCGACGCCAACGTGATAGCAATATACGACGAAAATTTTTTCAAAATTTGCGGTCGTATAAAAAGTCATGCTTTGAATATTTCTTTATAGTAAATGATGATTTATGAATATAAAAAAGAAGATGTGGTATGATTGTCAATGAGACATCTGTCCACAAGAGACCAAAATGACACAGACATTAACAACTACAGGTCAACGTACGGCCTTCAACAATGAGCAAAGCCCATACCGCATAGTCAGCTATAAAAGGCCCCGATATGACAATGTAAAACAATTCAAATGAGAAAACTAACGGCCTTATTTATATAAAAAAAATGAACGAAAAACAAATATGTAACACATAAACAAACGACAACCACTGAATTACAGCTCCTGACTTGGGACAGGCACATACATAAATAATGTGGCGGGGTTAAATATGTCATTTAAACTTTATATTCAAATGAAAACTACAATATTTCAAGCAATCTTATTCAACACTACAAAAGAAACAATTTTCACAAATAAGAATTAATAAAATGTTGAAAAAAGAAGTATTTTTTACATGCTGTCAAGTGCATGCAATAACTGTTTTAGTCTTTTGCTGTTACCCAAAAATGGTTAATTTCATCTAATGCTAAAGTAACTAAAGACCTCAAAATGCTATCTAAAAACTCTAACCATGCATGTTCTTTTTCCTTCAAAAGCATTATTATTCATGAAAATCTTGTCAAAACTAAAATATATTATCCCCTGAAAACCATTTGATAAAATTATTAAGTATGGACAAATTAACCAACAGTTCAAAGGCTTTAACTCTGAACTATTAAAAGGCATGTTGCCAGATGAATAAGAAATCACCATATTATGTTTTCATTTACGACTTCTTTTACTTTTAGTTGTTCCTTTAGAGCCCTCTTATGTGAGTTTTATATTGATTTTGTCTGTGTTGTATATTGCTGAGGAAATCCTTCATCCATATAAAGAAGGAGATGTGGTATGATTGTCAATGTTAGCCTTGGAGAAATACCAAACTCAGTCTATTTCCATTTAGCAGGCCATAAAAGGCCCTGATATGACAAATGTAAAACAGTTTAAACAAGACACTGTTTACTTATTTTTTTTAATTTACCTTTGTAATTCCTTTCGCTATTTTTTCTGGCAGTTTGGTCTGAATTTGTTCAGCAGTATATTGAGGAGGAAATCCAGCCATTATAGCAGTATCTTTTAGCATAATACTATTGTGTACAGTCCAATCTGTTGTCTGAAAGAAAATATTATGCCATTTCACATCATGTCTAAAATTTAACTTTGAATAATTCAAACTTGGACAATTTAATACAATAATGAAAGAAAGAATATTTGGTAAATTAAGATTATTTTAGTACATTAATATTCTTAATTCGTTACTTTTGAAAGTTAGTCCAACATGAAAAATAGTTCACTGGCAAATGAAATAGACTGTTATTTTTTACAGTTATTTTCAGTGATACTAATTTCAGTGGATTGAGAAAATTTATATTTTCGTTGATATCTGATATCATGGTTTTGCCAAAAGTATGCATACCTCTTTTTGATGATAGACATTGGATAAAGCAAAATTTTGTGATTTTAAAGAGTAATAACCAACAAGAGTTTTAACATTTTTTTGCAGGAATTACACGACAATTTTTTTTTCTGTCTAATTTTGAAAAAAAAATGTGTTATCTGAGCTGGCCAGACTTTTCGCCGTATCAATGATTAAAAACTGCATTATTTTAACATTCAGGCTATTTGTATTACCATTATGTTTCAGATTTACTTTAAAATATGTTTCTTCTATGCAATTTAACAGTCGGGGTATTTCTAATGACAACATGTGCAAAAACACTCAATGATTTTTACCTACTAGTGTTTTCGACCGTTTTGTACGGTACCCCAAAACTGGTCATATTCAATATACCTAAACATAAAATGAAACGGTGAATTTCCGTAAGACTTTGGCAGATGATGCATGGACCCCCTACCTTTTCAATGATGTAAATATAAGAAAAATTAAACGAGAGGAAAATTTTGGTGTTACCAAGGCCTACAC
This sequence comes from Mytilus galloprovincialis, assembly GCA_037788925.1. Taxonomy (NCBI): domain Eukaryota; kingdom Metazoa; phylum Mollusca; class Bivalvia; order Mytilida; family Mytilidae; genus Mytilus; species Mytilus galloprovincialis. Next base: position 484,296 of record JAWDJN010000033.1, read on the forward strand.
CCTTAAAGTTCTTCAAATTTTGATAACTTTCTTAAATTATCCTAGATTTCTCCCAAACTTGTACAGAAGCTTGCTTATGATAATCAGATAATTTTCAAGAAGTAAATTTTGTAAAAATAAAATCAAGTTTTTCCGTATTTTACTTATAAATCTAGTTTTATGCCAGTTAACATTACATTCACACTGTGGTTAAAGTTTTTAAAATTTTAAACTTTCTCAAAATATCCTGGATTTCTACCAAACTTGGACAGAAGTTTGTTTATGATCATGAGATAATATCCAGAAGTAAAGATGGCAAAAAAATCATTTTTCGTATATTCCTTATAAATGGACTTCGTTACTTCGTTTTTTTTTTTTTTTTCTCCAGTTAACATTACATACACTCTCCGGTAAAAGTTTTTCTTAAACATTTATTAGATTTCATAAACCATCCTGGATTTTAACCAAAATTGGACAAAAGTTTCTTACAGTCCTAGACAAAAGATAGTATATGGAGGAAAATTTTAATATTTTTTCCCATTTTTGTTGAGCCTGCGACTAACAGCAAATGTAGGCGATATACTGGGTTCCATGAAACCCTTACAATTTTAAATCTGAATCCATCGATAACCTATCTACAGACTACAGCTAGGGGTTGAATTGAAGGTCCCATGAATAAGTATTCAATGAGGTCCATTTATTCGCTTGCAAGTGCACAACTCATCAAGCAGGTTTCTCAGCTTAGTTTTAGTAAAATAAATCCAGATGGACTGCTAAAAGTGAATTATAATTTCACTATATCATTTTCATTAATGATTCAAAAAAAGATACATTTTAGGCTAATCACTTTTTAAAAGACTGCTCACTGATCTTCTATAGTTAGTATTACCCTAACTTTTGATCAGCTGACCATATTACAACATTGTTTTAACAGATAGTAAATAGGAGTAAAAATTCATTTTAAAATTAGTAATTACTGGTAATAACTAGGCCATTTCAGGAATTACTAGTATTTACTAGGTGCATCGGGGATTACATGTAATTCCTAAATTTTAGTAATTACATGTACATGTAATTCCTAATTTCACCTATTTACTGTAACACATACAAGCCTATTGAACTTTTGTATTTTATTGAACATTTAGATTTGTGGTTAAACAGTACCCACGAAATCCAAATGGGTATCCATCAATAAAAAAAAATCCTTGCTATAAATTCAGCATAGTTTTTAATACTGCAGAATTTACTACAACTATGAAATTATATGCTCAAGATATATAGATAAAAAAAATAAGTAAGCTTTACTGAATGACAGGAGAACAGTATTGAACATACTGGTTTTCAGATAATAGAAACTACACAAAGATAACTTTTATTTTGTCTTTGAATGACTTATATAAATAAAATAGCAGTATATATGTTCTTACAATGTAACCTCGTCTCACTGTAGTATTTATCTCATGTACCAATATTGGCTGACTTAATACCTCTGTCACTGAAAAATACCAGGAAACATTATTAGTTTTCTACAACATGAAACATTGTTATATGATCAGGTTCTTACTTCAGTACTTTCTATACATATAGCTTTGATATGGACCTTTGTCTTTTGATCATTTTGATTTTTAATTTTTGGGATTTCTCTTACATAGGTTTCAAAATATAAAATAATCTTGGCCTTCAGTCATCTAAGTTTACACAATAATCAGGAGTGCAGAATTCTGTTCAAAACCCCAAATACAGTATTTTGATAAATTGATTTTTGTGAGTCTGAATATAAGAATCTTTCTTAAAATGTGTGTAACCACAAGGCATGGCTTTTTTGATTGGTGGATTTCTGAGTCTGTTTTTAAAATGGTGCTCCAAAATTATATGACTTACTGTTAGTGTCTTCCTTAAAGACAATCACAGTATAATTGGCATTCTCATCTGTATCTAAGGACACTGTAAACATCTTCTCTGCCTGAACAAACACTTTGTAGACTAATGATAACTTCAGTAAGGTCATCTCCTTTGGCAACACAGGGTCAAGAATAACCATATTGGTTGCTAGGCAGTTGGTAAAAACACATTTGGAATCACTGCAATATAGAACATGAAAAAAATAACTAATGTTAAAATGGATACAGTCATGACAGTTGGATTTGCAATAATTCTTCAATAAATATGACATTAAATACAAGAATGTGTCCACATTACACGGATGCCCCACTTGCACTATCAATTTCTATGTTAAGTGGACCGTGAAATTGGGATAAAATCTAATTTGGCATTGAAATTAGAATGATCATATCATAGGGAACATGTTTAATAAGTATCAAGTTGATTAGACTTCAAATTCATCAAAAACTACCTTGACCAAAAACTTTAACCAAAGCTTTAACCTGAAACTCGCACTATCATTTTCTATATTTAGTGGACCGTGCAATTGGGGTCAAAAATCTCATGTTCAGTGGACTGTGCAATTGGGGTCAAAAATCTAATTTGGCATAAAAATTAGAAAGATCATAGCATAGGGAACATGTGTACTAAGTTTGAAGTTGATTAAACTTCAACTTCATCAAAAACTACCTTGACCAAAAACTTTAACCTGAAGCGGGACAGACGAACGAACGGACAGACAAACGAACGAACTAACTAATGGACACACAGACCAGAAAACATAATGCCCCTCTACTATCATAGGTGGAGCATAAAAATTTAGACTTCAGTTGATATATTAATTTCGCTAAATATCCCAAGTCATGATTTTTCATTTAGTTCTATATTCAAGTTTACCTCATTATAATTGTAAAGGAAATACAGAATATATTTACATGTTATAATCACTTACAATATTACATTGCAATGAATTATCTTACAATTACAAGATTTAACACAGACTGATTATTGAGTATCACATTCATATAATCTAATATAACATTGTAACATTACCCTCAGAATATGTAAAAGCAAGTCATATAAATACTAGCTAGCAAAATCTTGATTGGGAGCTATAAAAATACACAAGAAAAGACCTTTGTTTCATGGATATCCAAAGTAATCGGTGAATTGAGGTAAACCTTACTTTAACAAATGAAAATAAAAATAGTCCTGAATAAAAACCAGGATAATTAAGTAGTATACATGAAGAATACAAAGGGATATATAAGAAATGGTAACTATAAGCACCAAAGGTAATAATTTAGTGTTTTTTTTCATCACTTTTTATCAGATTGATCCAGTAGATACACTCTCCTCTTGGATTGAAAAAAAACAAACATCATTCTTCAAAATCTTTTACATTCTTAGACGCACTGTGTTATAGTGATTTTTTTACATGAGATTACAAAATGTATGCACACTTACAATTTTCACACTTTCCAGCTACCAATAAAAGCAGTGGTAAACAAAAATATAAGTCAATTAACTTCATGCCCCATTCACATTTATATCACATTTCAATGTTTAGTCCAGGATGCAGAGACCAGAAACATAATGCCCCCGATATATGTAAGTTGACATAAAAGGGGATATTATCTTTTTTAAACAACATGAAATCTATGTAAAATTAGTTCATTTAGTATGTCTATTATCTGGTGAATAACTGCTAGCTCTATAAATATGCATAATGGACATGAAATTGTCTGTTTGGTTATCCCTTTACCAGCTGATCATACATATATCATGTACATGAAACAGTACAAATTCAATGACCACATGCTCTCAACATTACAAATAGCTAACAATAAACAAGGTCTAGCATTCTGTCTTTTGAAATCTTACCTGTATTTGTTTCTAAGGTAAATAAATGAGCTTTAATCATTAAAATGCATTTTTCTTCAAAGCCAAATGAAATTACCTGATAGCTTCTTGGGAGGTGCCCCTGATTTCAGTATAGATAAAAATATAAACATTATAAATATACAAGTAAGCTTGAGCAATAGTATATATTACAATTTTCCTAGTTCTTTTTTTGGAAGGGCCAGCTGAAGTCTGCAATTGGTGCAGGGTTTTCTCTCCGTGTTGAAAAGCCATTAGTGGGCTTCAAATGTTTTTTGCTCATTGGTTGGGTTGTTGTATCTTTGACACATTCCCAATTTCCATTCACAACTTTATCTGTTTGATTTCATAAAATAGATAAATAAAAACAAGAATCCCCAAGGATACTTAACTAGTTCACCTGGCATTTTCATAAATTTGATATTATAATAAATATTTTTACTGGCAAAAACAACAAATGGGTAAAAATTGTCATTCAAGGTCAGTAACTCCTGGTGTTAATGGACATGCTGGTTCTTAGCAGATCTAGCCCTTTTAATAATCTTGGCTGTTTCATTCCCTCATTCAATTTAGTTCGTATCTCTTGATTTTTTTTATAAATCAAGAAAGAGGTGTCTATCATGTTGAATCAGTATACCTTGTTATATTAAGTTCTTCCTCTATATTTAACTTGAGAGTTCTGAGTTGATTTAACAGCTTGGGATCTGTTCCATTCACCCATGTATACACAACATCAATCGGTAATGGTGAGCATAACCTATAATATAATATATTATAATGTACATTGAATATTGATTTGATAAATACAAGTATTGTTACAATTTGAAACTTCAAATTTAAGCAGACTACTGGAGTATCTATGTCCTTTTTTAACAATCTCCTTACAATCTTTCATGGTAATCATTTCTTTATGGTAAAACTATAGATATTCATTAAAACCTAAATGGTATTTGCAAAAGCCTTAAAGTTGTGTTTTAATAATAGTAGGGTCACCATCAGTATGTGTAATTTACCCTTCTATCTATAGAATATATGTGAGAAAGAATAATGTGTTTAGTCTTAGATGCATGATTTTTTTATTAGTTGTTAGTGGCTTTGAACTAGCTGTCAGATAACAGCGAGTACTCTCAGATCTGTTCATTGTGTCTTTTTGTGTCGGGATGTATAAGTACCCGGCCACGTCCACTTATATTTTTGTCCATCTGATGAGTTAAGCCTTTTTCAACTGATTTTTATAGTTCGTTCTTATATTGTACTGTTATACCACTGTCCCAGGTTAGGGGAGGGTTGGGATCCCGCTAACATGTTTAACCCCGCCACATTATTTATGTATGTGCCTGTTCCAAGTCAGGAGCCTGTATATTCAGTGGTTGTCGTTTGTTTATGTGTTACATATTTGTTTTTCGTTCCTTTTTTCTACATAAATAAGGCTGTTAGTTTTCTCGTTTGAATTGTTTTACATTGTCTTATCGGGGCCTTTTATAGCTGACTATGCGGTATGGGCTTTGCTCATTGTTGAAGGCCGTACGGTGACCTATAGTTGTTAATGTCTGTGTCATTTTGGTCTTTTGTGGATAGTTGTCTCATTGGCAATCATACCACATCTTCTTTTTTATATACTCATCCAATTTGAACCACAATGAGATAAAGCAACAACTTCTCAAAAAAGGAACACAAAACTATAGGTGTCATACCACCAATTAAAAGTCCCTATCTGTTCAACCAAATTTTACAATTTTCACAGCTTTCTAAATATTTTACCTTAAGTTTAACTTCATATAAACCAGGTATATCCTGAATCGTACATGTATCAGCTTTCTACATGCCAATTTTCAACAGATGTTTAAAATCATATAAAAAAGAAAAGGTCTTCCGAATAGAGGTACCACTAAAATTAACCCCTGGTTTTCTGGAAATCTTAAATTAGTATACTATGGGGTGCATTAATCCTCAATTTTGAATGCAAACTCATAAACAAGTAAATTTTTTTTGTTAAGAGTAAGACTATATGTTGAGGCAGGTCTATTCATTTCATTCAGAGGCCTTCTCATTGATGCGTACACAACACACCTTAAAATACATGTAAAGTTATATATACCTTTCCCTGTAAGATCTCCCTGCTATGTTGTCACTGTACGAGTTGAAAACCTGAGCATATTTCTCGTTACTCCATTCCACTACAGTCTGAAAACATGACAAATCATCAATTAATGATCTATTACTGCTCTCTTGATGTTAAGTCAAACAATTTAATTTCACTTTTACACATCAAAACATGGCATTATATCAGCTGAAACAGGTGACTTTGAGATGAATAACTGATCATAAATTCCCCCTAAAATTAAATGCATGTATGGTTATGTTTTGCTTGTTGATCCAGAGTCAGACATGTTTTAATTATACCACTCCCCTGTTTTATTTTTACCAACTGAAAGATATCAATCATAATCATTATCTAAAACATAAATGTTTCCATAGTACAGATGCCTCACTCCCACTATCATTTTCTAAAACATAAATGTTTTCATAGTACAGATGCCTCACTCCCACTATCATTTTCTATTTTCAGTGGACCGTTAAATTGGGGTCAAAACTCTATTTTGGCATTAAAATTAAAAAGATCATATCACAGGGAACATGTGTACATTTCATGTTGATTGGGCTTCAACTTCATGAAAAATTACCTTGAGTCGATCAAAAACTTTAACCCGAAGTGGGATCAACAGACAGATGAACGAATGGAGGATCAAAGGATGCACACACCAAATAACATAATGGCCCTAGGTGGGGCATAAAAATGTCTCCAGAAAAAATATAAATGAGGACTATCAAATGTTAATTCTCTTAATCTCTTAAGACTTTAAAACGCCATTTTTTTTTCAGTTGGGTCCCCTAATGTAACTTACCTTCAGTGAACATATCAACATCAGGCCAAATAAAAAAATATGTGTGGTTCTAGTTACATCTGAAAAAAAGTTATGGTAGGTAGGTAGGGATTTTTCTTTATTTTATGGTTTTTTTTTACATTGAGTCTATGGGAGCAACATTCTGACTTTAACAGTGCTTAATGAAAAATGACAATAAAATCTTTAGGGTAGGCTATTTTTAAGCCGAAAAAGTAGGGACGGTAGGGTTACTGGAACCACACATATATTTTTATTTGGCCTCATAGAAAAAAAAGCTGGAAAATCACTTGAAATTTTAAGAGAAATAAAAGGAATTGGTAACATAAAAACAAAATTTCTTATTTAAGTCTATAATAGTATTATAGGTTCCATTTTTCTCTACGCAAGCTGTATTTGGCAAACAGGAAAAGAAGAACACTTAAAAAAATTAAATACCATAAAAGAAAGGGTTTATCTATTTGTCTTGGGAGTTTCTGCAACAGCAAGTTTTAAAGTATTACAAGTTATGGCAGGAGTATTGCCATTAGATCTTAGAAGAGAAGAAATGGCTATTAGAGATATTGCAAGATTAAATTATATTCAACAAAAATCCCTATCAGAAACAAAATTGATGAATGGAAAAACAAAGAAACAGTGGACAAGTTCATATCACCTTTAGGCTTAATGTTACAACAAGCAAAAAACATGACAGAAGAAACAGATATCAGTATTGATGACATAGAGCCAGAATATCAATTTAATGGTCTAAAAGCATCAAAATCTCCACCAGAATATTGGCGTACTCTTGGTTCCTTAAAAAACAGAACTAAAGAACAAGAAATCACAGGAAAAAAATTAATATTAAACAAACTTAACACAGTATCTCTATCAACAGTTGTTGCATTCACAGACGGTTCTTGCCAATCCAACCCAGGACCTTGTGGAGCAGGTGCAATTGTAGTCTTCAACAATAAAGAAACAGAACTTAAACAACATGAACAACCAGTTTCAAAAAGGGGTTCAATTCTTTTGGCGGAGCTTGTTGCAATAAAATTAGTATTAGATTATGTAAGCAGAATTGAAAATAAAACCATAATAGAAGAAGTAAAAATATTTTCGGACAGTCAATCAGCAATTGGAATTTTAACATTAAACTGGAAAATTGAAAATCACAATTATATCCCTTATTAAATCTATCCAAAAACACCATAGAATAATAATTAATTTTAATGGACCCCAGTACATGCAGATGTTAGAGGAAATGAAATAGCTGATAAACAAAAGATGCAGCTAAAGAGGCAAATCAAATTTAAAAAGAAGCTCATGTTACAGTAACTAAACAAGACACACGTATTAAAACGGCAGCAAGAATTTTAGCGAATAAAAAGTGGCAAAATCGATGGGACAATAGTGAAACAGGAAGATTTTATTACAATTTTCACCAGAATGTCAGCAAAAAGTCAACATTTGATTATCCAGATCATAAAACAGCAAAAATTATAAGAAATTTAAGATCTGGATACTACCTAAACTAGAGGCTCTAAAGAGCCTGTGTCACTCACCTTGGTCTATGTGAATATTAAACAATGGACACAGATGGATTCATGACAAAATTGTGTTTTGGTGATGGTGATGTGTTTGTAGATCTTACTTTACTAAACATTCTTGCTGCTTACAATTATCTCTATCTATAACAGTACTTTCTGTGGAAAATGTTATTGAAAATCTTCAAATTTTAAGAAAATTGTTAAAAAATCACTATAAAGGGCAATAACTCCTTAGGGGGTCAATTGACTATTTTGGTCATACTGACTTATTTTTAGTTCTTACTTTGCTGTACATTATTGCTGTTTACAGTTTATCTCTATATAAGCCAAAAACTGCATTTTACCCCCATGTTCTATTTTTAGCCATGGTGGCCATCTTGGTTTGTTGGCCGCGTAACCGGACACATTTTTTTAACTAGATACCCCAATGATGATTATGGCTAAGTTTGGTTAAATTTGGCCCAGTAGTTTCAGAGGAGAAGATTTTTCTAAAAGATTACCAAGATTTACGAAAAATGGTTAAAAATTGACTATAAAGGGCAATAACTCCTAAAGTGGTCAACTGACCATTTTGGTCATGTTGACTTATTTGTAGATCTTACTTTGCTGAACATTATTGCTGTTTACAGTTTATCTCTATCTATAATAATATTCAAAATAATAACCAAAAACAGCAAAATTTCCTTAAAATTACCATTTCAGGGGCAGCAACCCAACAATGGAATGTCCGATTCATCTGAAAATTTCAGGGCAGATAGATCTTGACCTGATGAACAATATGACCCCTGTCAGATTTGCTCTAATTGCTTTGGTTTTTGAGTTATAAGCCAAAAACTGCATTTTACCCCTATGTTCTATTTTTAGCCATGGCGGCCATCTTGGTTGGTTGGCCGGGTCACCGGACACATTTTTTAAACTAGATACCCCAAAGATGATTGTGGCCAAGTTTGGTTAAATTTGGCCCAGTAGTTTCAGAGGAGAAGATTTTTGTAAAAGTTAACGCAGGACAACGACGACGGACGACGATGACGACGGACGACGGACACCGGACGCCAAGTGATGAGAAAAGCTCACTTGGCCTTTCGGCCAGGTGAGTTAAAAATTACCAAAACAAAATCAATCAAAATATAGATCCCAAGTGTGAATGTGGTCAGTTAGAAACTGTGGAACATTATTTAATATTTTGTGAAAATTATGAAGAGGCTAGACAGAAACTTATACATGAGATATACTTTAACAAAGGATCGTTACATATTGATTTGGAACTTTTATTGTCCATTAAAAAAACAACAATGTCTCCGTCTCTAATGAAACACTAATGCGATTGTTGGGTGACTTTATTTGTGAGTCGCGCCGGTTTTAATTAATGAAACATTCATTAATTATATTTTTTTATTTTTTTTTATTTTCTTGTTAATTAATACATGTAATAAAAGTATATATATTTTTAATTTTTGTCAAAATATGTTAAGCACAGTTGCCACCTAAAAGTATACATTTTTAAAAGTACAAGAGAGTTGTTTACCAGAGTGAAATATTTACATGCGAGACTTGAATATTTACAAGGGAGACAATCCAGTGTCAACAGCGACACCTACAGAATACAGAATGTAACTATAGACGATTGTTTCCTTTAGAACCTTTGATCATTCATCTTCAACCTTCGACCTTACTTGTAAACCAGTTTATATCTCTTATTTTTGTATGCAGAGTTGTGCAGATACTGCAAAACTTACTCTAGCAATAGTTTGGTCAACCAATATTCAAATGCCAAATGAGATATATACAGTGCAGTCCAGTGTATCCGCGCACCTAAGACTTCTGACTTCACTTCATTCAATTGATAACACCAATAATTGGATAATATTGTGTGAACACTTTCATCACATACTTTTATTTCATAAAATCTTCTGTTTGTACGGTTTCATCCTCTAGATTTTTGAAATGTGTGTCCAAAATAAGGGAAACCCCTGTTCTGAGAGGTCCTCTAATGTCCGGTGAATTCGTGCATGCCTTCCAAAAAAGAGCTCATTTTAAATAAAGGAAAGATTTTATACTACAAAATATAGCTGAGTTTGAACCAAATAAACTGCCAAGGATGCAGAGCAAAAATTATTTCAATCTGATATAAGTTTGACTTAAATAAATGATGTATTTTTTTTTATGGAAATTGGCCAAATACGGCAAATCATGTGATTGCAGTTATTAATTAACTCTTGAACTTATCAATTTTATTCTTTTTCATCCCTTCGGAAGGCTAAAACAATAACAATAACGATTTTGTTTATGTTACTGTATCAGCTAATGCACGATATCACGGTCCACGCCGACACAGGGGACTCCACTGTATACTTACTGTGACACCTAGTCATGCTAGAAGGTGCTTACTTTTACCTTACGTAGAAATATAAACAGGTTCAGCTGACAGAAGTGGTTAGGGGTCCTGGTATAAAGTATTGATTGGTACAGACTACTACAGTGGGGTTTTTTACAATGTTCAGAGCTCGTTTAGTTTTTAAATAACTGAATCTTACCTCTCCAAAATAAAAAGATGTCAACGTGATGAAAATGAGTACACCAATGACAATAAGTATTCCATATTTATGTGACAAAACATCATAAGCCTGCTTCTGGACTATTTTTCTACAATGATCGTCTCGCATTTTTCACTTTTTGTAGAAAGCGTCTGCTACCAGCTTTTTCACATTGCATTGTGGGGAAAGGGGTTCATAATAGACCGGTTTCCATGTGTTGAATATGAACACTTATCAAAAGAATTGACAGGGCTTAACAACAATTATCTGTTGTAAAACTATAGAGTCAATCCATCGCTTATTTCTCAACAAAATGCTAGATACAAAAGTGGGCAAAGCAAGAGGGTAAGACAGTTGCTTTAGCTTGAAGTGATGAACAATAAAGAGATATTCCGAAAGAAAGTCACGTGAAAATGCTAGAACTTGTGCAGCCGCCCTGGTCATTGACCCAACTATCCCTACAGAATTTTCAATATACACATATAATAGAAATACTTTAAGAATTCAGGCCAATTTTATCAACACGTTATTCTTTAAACTGTGCGAGTGTTGTTTTTAAGAAGAGCAACCAGATAAGCTTCGTATACAATAATTTTCAAATTTAATAATTTAAAAACTTCATAACTTGATTCTGTTTGGTAGCATACACCAGTGTTATGATTACCAAACCAGTTAATTCCGTTTGCGTTCATTGATTTTATGCACGTTTTCAGCATACCAATTAAATAAACTAATAAACTAATGGACACATGAAAGATAACTAAAGAAAGTTCACCTATAGCTGTGTAACGTGTACACAGGGTAAGCGTGTCTAGTTCGTTACCAGTTTGATACTGGATCCAAAATGTTCTATTTACAAAATATATAACAAACAATATTTGTTCATATATTAACGTCAATGAACCAAAATATGTACAACTGCTCTTTGCGTTCTCTAATAAACTATCTACATTTATTCTACTTCAAATATATACAACTGGTACAAATTTGTACTATTACAAATTTGTCCTGGGTCAGGAACAAACTTGTCCTCTTGGTACAATTATATACCTTACAAGTTGGTCACAAAGATCCATACTTGTCCTATACATGTTGGTACCCTTCAAGCTACGACTTGTCTTAATGGTACATTGTGGTATCCTACAAGTTGGTCACACAGATCCATACTTGTCCTGTACGGTTAACTTCATACTTGACAAAATACAGTTGCACAAGTCTAAAGAACAGGCACCAACCTTGTTTTTTGTTTCATTACATTGAGACTACTATGACACAGTAGTATAGTAGTCTTAGCATTACATCATGAATGCAATTCTACATATTAGAGAATATTATCAGGCACCAACCTGTTCTTTATTACACTTAGTAATAGATCTATATAAGAGACAACGATCTCAAATATCCTACAGAAAATACACTCAACAAAATAGTAGCAATGTATTATTATTCAATGAATACTATGTTGACATTGACTCAAGTGCACCCGGTAAGTGTATCTTCATTTTGAAAAGACAAACAGAAGCATTAGTAGTTTGTGCGGAGAAACTTGATATTAAAAAAAAATACAAAAAAAAACCAAACAATTTAAGCACTCGTACATTTGACTATGAGGTATACTGCAAATAACAAGTATATTTAATAACGGATATTAAAAATGACTTATCTGCAGAAAGCACACAGAGTCGGTGCTTAAAGGGAAGTCCCTACTTGTATTTAATGCAGATGAGTCAAACTCCTAAATTATATAAAATATATTTTGAAACATATTTTTAAGATTATAGATTCTGTGTCCAGCCAGCAAGGATCATCAAGGGACGGTGCCAGAGAATTTGATATTCTCCCTATGATCTGTCCAGGCTTAACAGGGTATCCAAATTCATATTAAAGAGTTATATATTGAAATTAGTTATTGCAGATTATGTTGTCCTTCAATTCTTAGTATCTTCTATATAAATTATAAAACTTTTAGAACAATTATATGCAGCTTTTAACAAGGGAAATGACGAGCCAATATTTTCTAAATGATGCCAATATCCTAAAACATGTTTGGCAAAGTGTGTACTTTTTCTATTAACACCTAAAATATATTTGAAGAATTTGATATGAAGTTTTTCACAAAGTATCCTTGAGTAAATTGTATCCACCGATATGTTTTCTTATTTTAAACGCGCAGTAAAGGGATTAAAATATTCCCAAATTTCACACCCATATAAAAGTATAGGCTTTATTGTATGGTCAAAAACATGAATTGCATCTTTAACAGTAGGATTATGCACTAAAAAATCATTACATAGTTTGAAGTTTCAGCTCATTTTTGTTGAAAATAAATTTTTGAGAGATATGTCTGCCCGCCTTGTTGAATATCAACACTTTAGTTTTCTTAGTATTTATATTTAAGCACCAATCATTGTAAAAATCATGAAGTTTATTTAATTTCTCTTGTAGTCATTCTGATGGGTTTGATAAAATTTCAATGTCATCAGCATACATAAGGCAATGAATGAGTTTGCCATCCAGCATAATTGGATCTCTGGTTTGTGTAAAATAATCTGGAAGGCTATTTATAAATATTTTAAACAAGTTAGGACTTAAGTTATCGCCTTGTTTAACACCAAGCTTGAAAGAATTCAGTTCAAATATATAAAGTAAGGCTTCTGCCGAACTGTAACTAATGTAAACAATCTATTAACCGAAGATACAAAATCATCACAGCTGCTTAATTACTACTACGTTACTTGGTCTCTCTTGAAATGTTGTCTCATTATAATTCACACCACATTTTCCTTTTTGCATACACTTTTTTTTTGAATTCTCGTAATAATTTTGATTATACAGAGCAAAATTGTCATGGAATAAAAATATTTCAACCTCAGGAGAAATTCTAGTAATGACTCACCCACAAAAAAAAGGACACACCGTATGAAGGATTTTACGATTCTGTTCACCAACACAACTAAGACCATTTCGTCGATTAAAAAGTATTGTCAGAAGAAAAGTTCAGCTTCCCATTTTTATTTTTAATGATTCTAAGGATTTGTATAGATATAAAATATAATTATTTGTAAAAATAAAATCTATGAACGGTTGGCACAGATTTAAAGTAGTGTTTCCTCCATGACAGTCTTGAATATTAAAACTTTTAAATATTTTTATAGGACATTTATTAGTAAATTGAATAGCCTAGAACACAAAGACTCTAAGTCCTTTTGGAAATCTATTAACAATCTAAAAAATAACCACCAACAGGCACCCAGTCCATTATCAAAGCAGGAATGGGTAGAACATTAAAAATCCTTATTAAACTCTGATTCAGAACTTAATTTTCCTGATGATCTTGAAACATCAAAAGACAATCATTGCTCTCTAGATTACGCATTTACTTGTAATGAAGTTAAAAAGGGTATCACTAGACTTAAATCTGGTAAGTCTGGTGGTCCTGATTTGATATTGAATGAGTTTATTAAATGTAGTGTATGGCAAGCCGTTCTCGTCAAAACTATGTTTAAACCCTTTTTTCGAAAAAAAAATACACACTGAGAATTAAAAACCTAAAATAACACACTGAGAAATCGAAATTTCACACTGAGATTTAAAAAAATAAAAAACACACACTGAGAATTCAAAATTACACACTGAGATTTTAAAAAGACACACTGAGATGAAATAAATTGAAAAACACACACTGAGAATTGTTAATTACACAATGAGATTTCAAAAATACGCACTGAGATTAATATGCAAATTACTAATGAATATTCATGAGATGAATAATTCAACAGATTTATATCTTGATCTCAAGAACTCTTGTCATTATAATGAAATGCGATTCCTTCAACCAACATTCGTAATAAATTTCAAGACTTAACATCGTTCATATTCATAAGTTTGTTGCCTATAATTCAGATCATTACTACCAGTAATTAAACATGTGTCCCTTTTCAAAGTCTTCCAACTGTTTCCCTGATTTCGCTAGTTAATCTTTTATATTTTTGTTACGTTTAGATGCTATAATAGACACTTGAGTAAAAATTTCACTGCATTCTTTTGCAGATTGTTCCAATGTTTTCTTATAATTTTAATAAAGTTTTTCACCATTTGGTTATATTTTGTAATAAGAGTAAGTGGGTATTTTTCTTGTTCTTGTATTTCTAAAGTTTTTTTTATTAATAATTTGGAACCAAATCGAAGGACTAACGAGTTTTGTCCCCTTGTTGTTTTAAGCTTGTAATAGATTCAGATTAAGTATGCTAATTAGATATGTACGCATAAAAAGTGCGCACAAATCTCAGTGTGTAATTTTAAATTCTCAGTGTGTAATTTCAAATTCTCAGTGTGTGTTTTCAGTTTATTTATTCTCAGTGTGTCTTTTTGAAATCTCAGTGTGTAATTTTCAATTCTCAGTGTGTAATTTTCAATTCTCAGTGTGCATTTTTCATTTTTGTAATCTCAGTGCGTCTTTATGAAATCTCAGTGTGTAATTTTTAATTCTCAGTGTGTAATTTTCAATTCTC
This sequence comes from Mytilus galloprovincialis, assembly GCA_037788925.1. NCBI lineage: Eukaryota > Metazoa > Mollusca > Bivalvia > Mytilida > Mytilidae > Mytilus > Mytilus galloprovincialis. The sequence goes on from JAWDJN010000033.1 coordinate 499,514, forward strand.
AGTGTGTAATTCTCAATTCTCAGTGTGCGTTTTGAAGTTTTTAAATCTCAGTGTGCTTTGTTGTAATTCTCAGTGTGTAAATTTTTCGAAAAATGGTTTAAACAAAGTTTTGACGAGAACGGCTTGCCATAGTAGTGCCTCATCCATGGTACTAGTTATAGTATAACTTTTTAATAAAATACTACAATGTGGAAAATTTCCAAAATCATGGAATCTGTCATATATTTCTTCAATTTTTAAATCAGGTGATCCAAATGATTGCAATAACTATAGAGGTATATGTGTCTCTAGCTGTTTAGGTAAATTATTTACTTCATTACTGCAAAACAGATTAACTGTGTTCATAGAGTCTAAAGACTTGTTGAGTGCCAAGCAGGGTGGTTTTCGTGAAGGATATAGAACAAGTGACCATATATTCATAATGAAAACTTTAATTAATAAGTATTTAAATAAGTGTAAGAAAAATCTTTACATTTGTTTTGTGGACTTTAAAAAGGCATTCGACAGTGTTGTAAGAAAGGCATTACTACATAAATTGCTCAAAAAGGGAATAGGTGGGAAATTTTATGACTTGTTAAAACATATGTATAGTAATACATTATATTGTTGTTAAACAGATGGATTTATTAGTGAATCATTCCATGCTAATTTAGGGGTGAAACAGGGGGACAGTCTTAGCCCCACCCTTTTTAATATTTTTGTTGATGACATAGATTCCTATTTCAACCCCGTTTTGTCTGATCCAGTTAATTTAAATCAGAATAACTTTAGTCATCTTCTTTATGCAGATGATTTAATCTTAATTTCAGAAACACCTAATGGCTTGCAACACTGTGTGGATGCCTTACAATAATTTTGTATTGATTGGGGCCTAAATGTGAACACCAAGAAAACCCAAACTATGATTTTATCAAATAGTAAAAATAGATCTTTATTAGAAAAAACATTATTTTTATAATGGTCCCCAACCATTAGAATCTGCTACAGAATATAAATACTTAGGTATTTTAATATAAATCTTGACACTGCTGATAAACTGCCATTTGAAAAGGTTCAGAATATGATTATGAAAAATATTCTTGGTGTTCATGGTAAGGCTTCCAATTTAGCTTTACGTACAGAACTTGAGCTATATCCAGTGTGTTTTATATCATATAAACTAATGTTTAAATACTATACTAGATTAACTGACATTGAAGTTGGAAACAACCCAAAATTTGATTTATTAAAATCTGCATTCATTGAAGATAAAAAATTGTATACACAGAAGAGCTCTTGCTGGGTACAATCATTACATAAACTAAAAAAGTTAATCAACTTTGATTCACTTCAAATATCACATATTGTGTTTGAGGACTCACTAAAAAACTTTTATAAATGCAAGATTTTGGGTCAACTGGAGCATATCAAATCTAATAACACAGGTAAACTAAGATTTTATAGTAAAATGTGCTCATCTTTTGACTTAAAAGCTTACTTAAGATTTGATATTAAGAAATATGATAGATCACTGCTTACAAAAGTTAGAATAAGTGCACATTCACTTGCAATTGAAACTGGGAGGTATAGCAAACCAAAAATGTTAGCAAGTGAAAGATACTGCAAACTTTGTAAAGATAAAGTGGAAGATGAAGTTCATTTTCTTTTATATTGTCCTCTATATAAAGACCTTCGAGACAAGTTTGATATTTTCAAAAATTTTAATAATGATGATGATTTTAAATCAACGATTTATTTACTTAACCCAGTAAATCTGGTTGACACCAGACAAATATGTAATTATTTAAGTCAAGCTTTTGAACTTCGTAATAAAAATCTAATGTCAGTTGGTCTACCATAAGTATAATACTGTGATATTATATATATAATTAGTACTTGAAATGTTTTATTTATGTTGTATTTGCATAAATTGTCATGTTTAATGTGTTTGTATCTTGGAATACGCATTGTATCATATGTGCTTTGTCCAATAAGATATTTGAATTTTGAATATAAGCTGCTATTTCTAGTGTTTGGTATACAGGCTGTCTGCCACTGTGCACAACATAGAATATAGAACCCTATAGGAAAAAAAACAGAGAACTTTTTTTTGTCAGAAAACACTGTCAAACATCCAAACATACAGTCTATTTGCTCGCACGCTCAAGTTCCTGTCGACATTCCTTTTTTAAACCTAACTAATTGTTCCCATTAATTTTTATTTTTTCTTTATATCTATAAGCACCCCTTCTTCACCCCTCCTTATCCCCCCAACCTCCCCATTTTTCTCCATTGTTTATTTTTTACCCAAACGTTCTAAATGATTATCTAAACTCTATGACCCAGGCTCTTCTAAGTAGCTAGTCAGAACATGTCTCTATGAATCCGTCGACCGATAAACGGAAACCATTCCGTTTTGTTCAGTAAATTTGTCAAGTCGTCCGTGAAAGATAAATTATGAATGATAACTTGTATACATTTGTTCGTTTAACGTAAAAATCGATGTCAATATATTTAGAATTATAAACCATTAAAAATTTCCCATTATAAAGTTTTATCGGTTTCTTAATACCACAAACCAGGGAGATATTTTTTTTTTATTATAAATGGGTATATCTTGTTAACCAAAACGGTCGGATCATTGGTACACTGCTTGATTTATTGAACCCTCCGAGTACCGGGGAAGCTTAATTCGGGTTATGGAATAGCGACTGTGGTGGCAGGCGCGGATCCAGAGGGGGGTTCCGGGGGTTGGAACCCCCCTTTTTTTGACGATCAATGCATTTGAATGGGGACATGTAATTGGAACCCCCCCCCTTTTGTCCAGGGTTAGGACCCCCCCCTTTTTAAAATGGCTGGATCCGCCCCTAGGTGGGTGTGTTCGATGTTTACTCTAATTTTCTTAAGACTAAAAGAAATTTCTATTACCAGAAGAACACCTACTTACCAATAGTTCATATACCTTCGGTTTGTATCGTACTATCCAATAAGATCGGAACGATTCAAACTGAAAAAAGGTTTGCATAGCCCCTGCGCAAAATAGACACGCAAATTCGTGAACCGTTTACCATGCCTCATGTAAAGTTTTTCCCTGGGATCGATTTCATTCCATACGATATTTCTCAAATTATTTAAATCTTTAATAAAGATGTGCATAATCATATAAACATTCAATATTTTCATACCAAGTTTGATATCCTTCAAAGTATTGCTACCATGACAACAAATAGCCAGGCAGTCATAACAAACTATCTTTGTACAGTGGAAAGAAATAGTGTACAAGAATCGTAAAATGTCAAGGTAGGACGACAACCTAATCTTCATTTCAAGCATTTAATATTATTCAATACTTCAATGTTTTAAGTTTTGTATATATATGGCATGACCCAGATGAATCGTTTACCCTATCTACTCCAAACCAATTAATTACATATCCTGTTTTACAACATTTAAAATTTGTCACGAGCGAGAGTACTTCTATGGAGTTGCGTTTGTCTAAATTAATGTCTGATTTTGTACTATGCTAACTATCCATTAATGACAAAAATGCGCATTTTTCGAATTTTTGACATAATCGTAAATCCGCCTGTCCTTATGCTTGTTCAGCTATTAACTGGTAGTTTCTTCAACCCCTTTTAAATCCTGGATACGCCATTGACTTTCAGTAAACATGCATTCTCTGTTACCTTTTCCATCCTCATATTGTTTTGCTTCAGTTTCTTCGTGTACGTATGTGCGCTTCGTTTGTACGTACTATAGATAGATAGATATTTTTATTATTAAAGTACAACTTGGTACATATACATGAAATACAATTGATTGCAGTTTTAAACACAAACATTCAATAAACATGTATAATTATACCAACCAGCCTTTTGAGGCTTATGTCATGATGCACTATCATTTATGTACGAATAATTATATGAATTAATTTCAAATCTATTCATTAATTTTATATCTGAGGCTTTATTCTTATTTGATACAATGTAGTTTCAATTTATCAGTTGTGTTTAATAATTAAATGAGAAAATAAGAATGAAAGTAACTTAATAACTTTTATTTGATTATGTAAGGGTTGAACATGGAAATTTAGGAAGATAAGAGTTGTCTCTCTTTGTATGTATCTGTTACAGTGAATTTGTATAATCAGGGATTATGTAGAATCCCTGATTTTTCAGGGATTATGTAGAATCACTAAAAACATTAGTGATAACATAGATTCCCTGAAAATGACCAGTGATTTTATATAATCACTGATAATTTTAATTATTATTCTACAAATTCCCTAATATGATTTCAGGGATTATCAATAATTAAAAGCTTCAAAGATGATATCTCAAACCAATTACACTAGTGGTTCCAGCAAGGATTTGTATAGTCTTACTATACAAATCCTTGGTTCCAGGAAAGAGAGATCCCAAAAAACTAATGGTCAATATTCACGAAAAGGCTGAAGAAGGATATCACCTTGCTATATAGCATGGAATCCTGCTCGGATCTTTAATACAAGAAATCAGTTTGAGGTTGCTGATTACCCTTCATTGGTACAATTTGTACCTTCAGATGTTTGTGCTGAAAACTCTATTTCTCTGAGACGTGCCGTAAAATCTGATTTGATGTGGAGGAAAAGTTTTTTTTTAATGTTGATATCGTGGTAAAAACAGATGTGAATTTGATAGATATGCCTGTAGAAAATCAGGGCAAATGTGTAATAGTCGATGCCATCCAAATTTAGTTTGTAAATAAAATGTTTAATATTAAAATATTATACATAACATTAACATTTATCAAAACAACTGTACGCATAAAAATAGTTTTAATGACAATTTCATTTTAAATTATTTCATATTCTCAACTAAAAACAATTGCTAAATGCTAAAACAATACGATAAAAAGAATAATCATTATGCAATTTAATATTTTCATACTGACTTCATCAACCCGCCCGTGTGGGCTCGCTTGATATTATTAATACTAATACAGACAATATCAAAAAGGGCTAGCTTGATATTATTACTGATAAAGTCAGTATTAAAAACAAAACATCAATTATTCCATATATATTTTGCTTATCATTTAATCATATTGTGCTTATCATTTGATTATTTTGTGTATAACATTTCAATATTTTTGTCTTTCATATTAATAAATTATGCCTAACGTTTTACAATATTAAGGTTATTATTATGATATATTAAGGTTAACTTTTAAGATATTTCAATATGTTATATATTTTAGTATCATTTCAGTTATTCTGTATAATCCCTGACGTTTTTTCTAGTGATTATACATAATCCCTGAAAGTTTTAGTGATTATATATAATCCCTAAACTAACCAGTGATTATACATAATTCCTGAAAATTTTAGGGATTCTACATAATCCCTGATTATATAAATTCACTGTAACATATCCACATCATATTATGAAAACTAGAATTTGTATTTATAAAAGATAAGAAAAAGAAATTATCACCTAGATTTGACAAAATTCTGACAGTTGATCTATATAATAATAATTTATCCCATTTGCTGTGATAGAAAAATAGCATGTAGACACTATGGCTAATATTTGAAAATGTAAACAGGTACATTTAAATGCATACAAGTAAAAAAAGTAAATAAAGAAATATGACACTATTTATTACAATAAGTATATAACAAGCATGTGTAACTATGAACAGACTAGACCTTTCTTTCTACAATGCAGATATTATAAAGTATGTATACATGTATAGTTTGGCTTTTCATCTTGGTGTTACTTTGGGTTATCTCCCTTTATCAAAATTGAAAATTTGACATTTGCTTCTCTTCGCTTTTTTTGTAGCTTTGTTATGGTAAAAAGTAGTTCTATTGTGTTAAATTGAGTTTGTAATATTGTGTATAGGATTGTCTCATGTGTGCCTGCACCAGTCATCATACATGTATGTTCAACAAAGTGTATTATCTTGCGTTACTTTGAAACATAGTAATAATTCAAGTTTGTTTCAAAAGAAAACTGATTCACATTACATATTAAATACAAAAAGTATGCACTAAAATGATGAAATGTAACTTCTCTTACTTTTACATTTATATTAAAATTTATATTACATTTTCAATACCACATAAAAATGAAGCGTTCATGTACACTTTTCTCAAAATTTCTTAGGGGGTCCAAGTATAGATTTTCAAACTTTCTGGTGTGAATAGAATTATACAGATACATGTGAGGAAATTCATATATGTCTGTGTAGTTTGTTTTATCCATGGTACCTCAATTCTGTGGATAGTATCATACATTCGTTGGTTGTTTTATTGACAATTTAACTGAACCCCAAAAGGAGCTAGAGCCAATTTCTCCTGAATTTGTTCCCCCCTCATATTGTAAACTATATTTAAGTCAACTCCTATATACTAGACATTTGATATTTAAGAGTACCGTATATATACAATACCGATTTACAAAACAAAAACAATATATTTAGCGGTACATGTAGCAGTTAAATGCATTTCATACCAAATTGCCAATTTTACATGTTTTTATGTAATTTTGCATCGAAGAACATCACAAACTAAAATGAAATCATTCGTATCCGAAAGACAATACATATCTTTATTAACAACAAAATTTGTTTTCGATTTACAATGTCCTCATTGGGGATTTTTTTGTTGGGGTGGGGGTTATGTGGAGGGGGAGCTAAGTTAGGTCAAAGTGCCAAAAATGAGTTTTTATTTGCGTTTTTTTTGGGGGGGGGGGGGGGGGGAGTCCGTCATTGACTTGCTGGTAACTTTTTAACACATGAAAAGATATATAAATCTTTTGAAATTCAGGAAATTAGGATTTTAATGAGACAATTATTTTTAACGATCAATATCAAAAAATATGTATGTACATATGACACCATATAAATATATATTTATTTATTTTATATATATTATTAATTCGTATATTTTAACAAAGGAGTAGGTTCAGTAAGACCCCTTTTTGGTCCCAAAATATAGCAGTTTTAGAAAATTGTGAAAATGTAATCTTTAAGCTATTTTTTGGAAAGTAAAATGCTTCTGCTACATAAATATGAGCTGTTTTTGACAATACAATACACAAATATCGCGTTTTAGCATCATTAAGTCATGCTAAATTACTGAAATCTTAAAAATTTTAGCATTTTGGCTAATTTTTAGACGGTTTCCGTCTAAAATGAAAGTGGCCGCATTCGTGTTCATTAATAATATTGAAATGTAAGTTGTATTTGATGATAATACAAAACATATATAAAGGTTGAGGATGAACACGGATGCGGCCACTTTCATTTTTGACAAAAACCATCTGAAAAGAGACGTTTTTTGGCATGTTTGATAGATTTTTCACATTTAAGCTTGAATCAGGGCGTTTTTAATGACTAAATCAGTTAAAATCTTTCACATAAACTGATCGAATCAATTGAAATAGACACTTTATAAGTGTTTGAAAAATGTCCAAAAACTTTCGTTAGATGAACCTGAAATTTGAGGCCAAAATGGCCCTTACCGGACCTACTCCTTTGATTCGTTTAGGAATAGTCACATGTTAAACTGTATGTTCGAAGGTAACGAGAAAACGGCGGGTAGCAAAAAGCATATTGCACAGCAAAAAGCATATTGCAAGGTTATTTTTAGAATGTCTAAAAATCGATATACTTTGTGACGTCATGTAATGAATTTCAGGATATTATTAAACATTTTCAAACAAATGATATCTTTGAACGATTATTTGGCGGCCCCGGAAAAAATCTTAAAATACATAACTTGCTAAACAAAAATAATTGAATAAAAACTAATATGTCGTTATTGTCAAGGAGACAATATAATATCTAAAAATTCAAACAAAATCAAATGACGATTTTGATACAAATATGGTCGGAAATTAATAATATAACAAATATAGCCTTTGTATGAGGTCAATACTGGATATATCGACCCAAAGAAGTATATCGACCTCGGACTTCGTCCTCAGTCAATATACTTCTTTCAGATCAATATATCCTTGTATCGACCTCATACAAAGGCTATATTTGTATAATATATCACGGACGTTAATAAACAAAAAATACGTAACATCTGAGCTACATTGTACTAAACTAACAGGATATAATAATAGACTGAATATCACGATATTTTTTTTTTTAATTAACACGATATTATCCTAAATGATAACGCTACATTAAATATAGACCAATAATCTTCTCATTAACCAAATCAACAATTACTCTAGGTCCATACACGCTTTCCTACAATAAACTAATGCGATTGAAAAATCCGCCAATGAGATAAAGATATTTACATTTTACGAGAACAGAAATCGTTCAGTAATCCAAGTTAACTAGGTTATCAATTTCCACACACAAATTATAAAAGTCACATGTGTATGCCTCTTTAAAAGGTAAGAACAAATATTCATTTTTTCCATTTATATCCAATCTATAAAACTCAAATCTAGCTGATGTGGTTTTAAGTTACTAATAAACGAAACATCCATAAAACTCAAATCTAGCATCACACGCCAATAATGTGATAAGGTTGTAAATTAAACTGAGAACCCTAACGCAATATTTGGCACAACGTGATCACTTATTCTATATTTGAGACACTATGTCAATAAATCGTAATGATTAAGAACATTAACCTTTTAATAAGAAATTATTGAATTTGTGTTAATTTATCCTTTCATGGGTATATAAATATATTTATTTATAATCACTAATCAATATATAGGATATTCACAAAAACATATATTATCAAAAAAAAATTAGTGATCACAAAATTTAGAAAACAATCGTTATTATTGCATAGCAACAAAATAATTCTCTTAGAACGTGACAAAAAGCGTTAAATGTTTTATCATATTGCAAATCAATGTGTGACACAATATGTTTCAAACAATTTTTATATAGCTTTGCTACACAATGAAAGGATAGTGATATTAGTCGACCAGAAATAGACTAAGAATATGTGAAGTAACTATAAAAGGTCAAAATACACTGTTGTAATGTCAATATTTCTTGTAATTTCCTTTATATCCGTATTATCAGAAGTCCATTACTATACCTCAGGTATTATACATATTTGGGCTATATAGCTCTTTGCATGTTTTGGTACTTATAAAACCTTGTCTGATGAAGGTAAATCTATTAAAGTGCTTCAATTATAAGGTGTTATTTACATATTCAATCTGAATTTATTTTTTCATATAGAATGAAATTCAAAACAGTGTGGCTGTGGCCATTGATTGACACATTAAATTCATCCATTGACTGGGACAATTTACGTGAACGTTTGTCTGTAACGACCACTGTTCACGACCCTCCTACGATAGACATTTAAACTGTGGGGTCACCAAAGGTTTCTTAACGCCTTTAATTATTAAATAATTCGAAAAATTAATCAGGAATAACCTTTATGTTTTGATTTATATAATTGATATAAATCAAAACATCGTGTTATTTCTGATTAATTTTTCGAATTACTTTATTAAGGTGTTGAGAACCTTTGGTGACCCCATAATTTAAGTGTCTTTAAAAAGTACCGTCAGTGAGCAGTGGTCGTTACATACAAACGTTCACCTAAATTGTCCCAGTCAATGGATGAATTTAATGTGTCAATCAATGGCCACAGCCACACTGTTTTGAATTTCATTCTATATTTTGATTTAAGGTTTATATATACCATAACAGCTGTTACACAAATGATATATAATGCCATACATGCCATATGACACAGTGCAATAGTTTACTGGGTTTACAGGATAGAAATAATGGGCAAATTGTACGGAAACTGACAAATAAAAAGAGAAGAAAGTAGGCCCACAAAATTAAGAATAGAGAATAATAGAGTGCTACAATATAAAGAATAGAGAATAACAGGCAAATTTAAAATTTTTTAGAGAAAATAGTCTAAAAAATTAAAGAATACAGAACCCCAATGGAGACCCTAATAATACATACAATTCACTTCATTTTTTTATGAAATCAAAACATATGAAAGAGATTATTATAAAGTTATAAACAGTATTGCCGTCGCTGCAACTTTAAAATGGAGGAACACTGAACCAATGTAGGATCATTGATGTTATATCAGTAAGTCTTTTCATAATTGGAAAATAGCATAACTTGAGTAGTAAAATAAACATAAGAAATCGCTATAGTTTAATATACAACCTTTATTATAAATCGGGTAAAGTCACATTTATTAATGGAACACACCTGTAGAAGTATCGTTTACCATACAAGTATTATATTTTACTTCCTTTAGTATACTCAGTTATATAAAATTAATGTACATCAAATGACTTGTAATCTAATACAATTTGCTAAGGAACAGTCAAGTATAGCCTTAAAGCACTCCAACCAGTATAACTAACTTTACTGTAAATAAAACTTACCATGAAACATATAAAAGTGACATCATGATCAAATGTGATTAAATAAATCTTTGTGAAATGGGTTTAAAATCCCAGGTTAAGATTGCCTTACCCGAATTTGCCACGCATTTCGGAATTTTTTATTAATACTTATACACGTACATTTTGTAATATTTGATTCGGCTTTACAACTGTTTTACCACTGACGACGTCGAGTCTATGCACACTAGCGTTAGGGCGTTTTATTATAAGTTTGGTATATTTGATGAGTTTTTACACACATTATATATCAGATGACTGCACCACAAGCATAGCCTGGGAGAGTTTGGCAGTACCGGCCTGTACTTGGAAGCTCATTTTTGCATGGGATTTAGTGGTACTTCACTAAATTTATCTTCATATGAAGCAACTAATAATGCAATTGAAACTAAACTTGTTCTGAGGCATCACTCATGATGGTGTCTATATCCAAACGTTTCTCCGCTGACTCGACTATCAATCGAAGAACAGTTATACAATACATTTTGTATATTGACTACTCAGAATGAGCTTATATTATACATACATAACTGGAGAGCAACACGGACTCCTTTAATATATTTGTCTCCATACAACTAAATTCTTTCAATTTCATTTTATCTTTATTTCATCGATTTTTTTTCCACAGTCATTCAGTTATATCTTATATTGAAATGTGAAATGTTTTATTACTACAAATATTGACATTTTAAGATATATTAATCCTTTTATCAGGTAGAATAATGTCTGAAAAAATCCTTACTAAGAGTTATTAAAGTTTCGAAATAAAAGGTTTTTTAAATGATTTGTAACAAGGAAATATTATTGAAACAAGCGTTCGAGTGGACATATCAGTCACGGAAAATTACAGATTGCAATGCTTTTTTATTTTAAAGATATTCAATTAAATATTAAAAAAAAAAGGATAACACCAAATATATTTTAACAGTTTAACAAACCACACCATGCAACCACCAACAAATTTAATTGATTATTATTTTTATTATTTTTATTTTAGAATAAGTTTTTGAGTTTTGCCTAAACTGATTACCAAATTGTGTAGACGAGTGTTAATTACTGAATACGATCCTGTTGGTTTTCAGTTACTGTAGAAGACAAGTACATATATTTCCGTCCGTCTTGTCTTAATCGTCTATTTCCTCGAGTAAAGCTGCTGAATGACCGTTATCCGATAGCTTTAAACAACAAACTTAACCGCATTTTAGATGAAAATCCGGACTATTCACTTAATTCTTTTAAATTTATCTGTCCAGGGAATCAGTTCCTTGATATTCTCCGTTTAAAATAATTAAGATTACCCCAATCGTCCAGCCAATATAAAATTATGTAGCCGTCCAACCAATATAGCCACCATAACGACAATTAAATATTCTAAAATTGATGAATCGGTTAGGGACTTTTCGTTTTGAATTTTACTTGGAGTTCAGTATTTTTTTGATTTGACATTTTTTCACAAGGTTCAAGTTTACATACTTTTGTTTAGGATGGGAAGCAAATAGTAAATATATTTTGCATTTGCGCCAATCTGCATTTACCAATGTCACTTTAAAGTTTATTCGCTTATACTCTTTGCTCAGACCAGCAGACTGAATTTTCCTCCACCAGTTCTGAGCCAGATGAAAACGACAACAATCTTTTCTACATTCTACATTGTGGAAGAATATGCATTGCATGTTCAAAGTCAATATGTATAACCTCGACCACAAAGGAAAGTTGATTTTGACGACAGAGATCGTAATTATTTTCCACATCACGCCATAACACTGTTCCTCTTTCGTTGGTGCACCAGAGGTACATATTACGTAGTTTCCATTTTTACATCCGTGTAAAGTATATAACTGATAAAATTATTTCGGACAGCACTTAACAATTTCATCTATAAATATTTCAGATATATCATTGCTAAGACAATCAAGATTGAAGTTTGTAGAAAAAATAAGTATACCTGGCTCGCGATCATTTGCACTGACCTTCCAATATGTATGGCCAGTATATACTTACCTATGTCAAACTATATAAAATCTGCGCAAATGAAAAAATGAAATCAGCGCAAACGAAAGAATGAAAATTTTAAAAATCGGCGCAATATATTAATGTCATACGCCCGCTGGTGCGAACTTAGCAAAGCAATTCATTTTCATTCGGTATCAAGTTTTATTAATATTTAATCCTCAATAAATTAATTCAGGTTTATCTTAATCCACCATTTTCTACATAAGAAAATACCGGCTTCAAATTAGGAATATGACAGTTGTTATCCATTCGATCGATGTGTTTAAGCTTTTAATTTTGCCATTTGATTTCGGACTTAAAGTTTCCTTTTTGATTTTTCCTCGGAGTTCATTTTTTTTTCTTTTTTTTTTTACTTTTTGGTGATTATCAGTATACATTTATTTCCCGTGACTGGGGGAGATATGAACATTTGCTCACCCATGCAAGAAAAATCATATTTCCTGATAATCCAAATAATTATGACGTCTTGGAAGGCTAATTTAATTTTTTTCTTTGACGCCTTCCTGCGATGTAATTCGTCAAAGAAAAAAATATAATAGCCTTTCAAGATGTCATAATTATTTAGACTAATTTCCTGAGAGCATCACCTGAGGGAGATGTGACTTTTCAAGGCTGAAAAAACTTCAATGTCCCACAAGGCAAAGGGAAAAACATGTTTTATTCCACTGCCTATACCTTTTTAATTTCCCTTTTATAAAGAAAAACTACAGGAGCGCCCACCGATTAGTCAGACTATAAGTCACTGTAAGTAAATTTTGTTGACTGCCATTTGACTATGTTCATTTTTCAGTAAACTTTAGAAAAGAAACAAAAAAAATCTATCGTGATGTTTTACTCAGCAATGATCCCCAAATTAGGAAGAAGCATTAGTCAAAGTTTTGTAATATTCCTTGACCAATTGACAATTTCATTTGAGTTTTTATATTTTAAACACAAGAATGTTATCTAAAAATCCAAAACAAAGTTATTTAGATATTCAACGTATTTGCTTAACCCAAATAATTCAGTCCCTCCCTGTAATCGATCTCTCCTACATGCTACAATGTTAATAAAGTAATAGCAGATCAGCGAACATAACGACTGAATAATTCGTGTTAATATTTGATCTGTTTTTTCTTAATAATGAAGAATCTAAGTTTCGTTATCCATGGAAGGTCGGACAAAGTTATTGAATTCTTTACAAAAAAACATTTAACGTTTAAAGCAAAAAAATAATATTTTTAAAGCTTCTTTCCTAAAATTCATCAAAGGGTCGGCAAAGTTAGTGAAGTCTAGAAAATTTAAACTGCAGACTGTATCTTTTAAAATTTTAACTACATCGCTGTCTCCTGACCTGTAGGTGAGACAGTTGTAAGTATAAGTATGTGTAAAATTTTGATTTAGTACTTGAATCAATCTATTTTACATTGGTCAAAAAGAAGTGGTGCTTACAAACGCTTACACATATATATATATACAATTGAATTTTCCATTACATCCGATTTTTCCTGTATCTTTGGATATTTTGATAAACAAGTATACATGTATTTCTGTTCTATCTGTAAGACCAAATGTTGATTTAGAAGGTCACAGGCGGAATGAGCCTACTCTTTTATGAAACAATTGGATTATTATTTAAGCAATCACACATGACTGGAGCGGGGCCCCTCTTATGCAGTCAGTGGGCCCTCCTTTTGAAAATTTCTTAATCTGCAACTGAAGTCGTTTATGATTAATGCGTCTTAAATAAAAATCGACAATTTTAAAGTCCAAACACTTTTTTCTTTACACTATATTATATAGGTCAGATAAATGCAATGCAAGTACATTTTTACAAGTATTTGAATTATGAGACTAGCTGCATTTGAAAAAGAAAGTGAATACGGGACGTCAATGTACAATAATAGCAATCATATTATATTGAATATTCATTTCCTGTTACCTTTTAAGATTTTTTATAATTGCTATGTAAAAAACTGTTTAATTACTGCATATTTCCGTTTGTCACGGGATAACGTCACAACTTTATTTTGTCTTTCAGGATATGTAGGTTGTACAAACATTACAAACAAAAAGACGCTTTGACTTAAACGTGAGTATATTTTAAACTAAAGGTCTTTTGATTGAAGAGGGGAACATATAGTATGTATATTTAGCACACCTGATCAAAAGGGTCACTGTTTGGGATAATTTTGCCATCATTGGGCGGACAACGAACGGATATCGTCCACCAATGTTTACCGATATCAACTCCCCTGAAACTGGCTACCTGCCTAATTTGAACCATACGGAGCCACAATCATAGGTACGAGGTGTATCGCTTAAAATCGTGCCTGCTGATAAAGGTGGCTAACCAACATAGACGCATAGGCTTACAATAGAATATAGGGGTAATATGCAGATACACAACGTCCTTCTTATTTACTGTTTCTTTGGGGCGGGGAATGAAAGATAACAGACTTATGATTTTGTACGCTATGCAAATCTATTTAACCTAACTTTTGATATGTTTTCCTTATATGAAATTTATCAAGGGATTGACAAAAAAATAGTACCACGTGATAAGAAAAAGTTTGCACACTGCATCTCAGTTGTCGTCCCTCTTATGCTATTCAATAGAATATGTGGATTTACTTCGACTGTACATTTTGTCATGCTAGTATTGTAATTGTATGCATCTTCGGAAAACATTAGAAAGTGTATAAAATATTGAAAAGTAATATATAATGCGGGGTTCACACATTGCCGATTATTGCTCCCGTTTGATATCAGACAGCGATACGACACGAAAAGTGAAAAAGTCGGATTAGTATCCTCAATTATCTGGAATGTCCTATTATTGTCTGAACGCAGTCGTTTCAGTTCGTAACAGATTCCTACTGGTCGGGAAGGGTCCGAATAGTTGGGCAAAGCACCCCGACAGTTAGGTGCGTCCCGTAACATTCGGGGAAACTCAGCCGATTTTGTGTAGTCGGATGACAATCGTGCCTATGTCATGACAGATTCTGCTGTATCGGATCGAATTCTTAACAATGTTCTGTGTATTCGGGACGGTGTCCTGTGGAACGGGAATGATCTGGAGAAATTTTTCATTGCTTTTTTCTGCCGATTGAGTCCAGATTGCATCCAGATCTTGTCGATTGCGAACCGTTTTTGCCGAAACCGTTCCGAAACAGTCCCGTTATTAATTCTAAATTCGTCAATGATACCCACGTCAATGTTCCGACAATTACAGAACACAATACGACTGAGACCAGACAAAGCCGTTTGCAACGCGATAGAGCGGACCGTGATAGGATTACGTTTCGACAGTACCTGATCATCCCGAGTATGCCGACAGTTTTCGAACGGATGACTTCCGTCAGCGTCCGTTCACTGTCTTGTCACTAGCTGATCTCTGTCGGATTATTTTCGGTAGAATCGGGACGCAGTCGTGACAGACTCGGTCGAATTTTACCTGGCGTAAGATACAAATCGGATTAGAAGCGGATTTAGAACGGGATTATCGGGATAAATTCGCTTGGAAACGGTTGAATATCGACGCTTCCTGAACAATATCTGATTGTTGTCGTGACTAAATTATTTTTTTTTACAAATTTTAATTAAAGTTTGAATTTCCATCCACGATTCATAGGATCTTGATCAGACTTTTAATAAATTTTAATCGGGAATGATCCTGTCAAGGACGGCAGTAAAAATCGTGGATGTGTGACCCCAGCATAACAAAAATACCGGTCTCCGACGAAAACGGAAAGTCCATAAAATCAAATGGCAAAATAAACATCTCAAAACACATCAAACGATGGATAACATCTGTCATATTCTTCTGACTTGGTACAGGTATTTTCTATTTATTTTACCCAACCGTGGTATAAATGTCACAGTCATGATTTTATTATTTCTTTGTTAAAATAATAATTTTGTGAAAGGTACGCATGATGCCATCCGTGAAATATCGACCGACGCCTCTACATACAAGTCCACATTTGAATTTTATTTTTGATAAAAGGGAACTGAATAATTTTACAGATTTAAATATATTTTTAACAGGTGATTGACGAGCTTCTGTGGGTTTTTTTTTCTTCATTTAAAAATAACTTTGCTTGTATTAGCTCATAAACACTAGTCTGTTTTATTTTGTATTTAGATATACAATAATTACACTTTACATCAATATAGATTACTGTTACTATTTCTGTTTTAGAACGGTTTAAAGAATTTGACATGCTTATCAATATAAATTTTTTGTGAAGGTGTATACATTTTTGTCATAACTACTTGAAATAACTACACAATGAAATAATGAAGGTAAGTCAATGCCTGTCACTTTACAGATAACACATGCTGGTAGATTTGTTTGCTTTATTTTCAATGTCCTACTAGGATATAATCTTATAACTTCATTCGAACCATTTTAAGTTTATTATCATCGATCCTCTCAGCAGTCGAAAATAATCTATAATGCGTTTTTTAAAGTTAAGTTTTTTTCCCGGAGATCATGGCTGGTCTGAAATCTGTGTTCTCGATAAGTTTTTCACTGATCAGAAGAAAGTCAATCTTGCTTGCCTCAAGGTCATTGGTTTATTCTTCTCTTCACGTGTATTGTCCAGTAGAATGTAATAGTGTCCATATATCTATAAAATTTATTGTTTTTTCTTTTGATTAATGTTTTTTAAACTTCAGGATTTGTTGGCCATCTTCCTATTATATTTCAATTTTTCTGTCTTCCTTTTTCATTATTTCGTTTATACTTCCTCCGGATCCATAAATATACAATTACAAGCCATGTTCATCGATTTATGTATCTACTTTTTTAAAGATAGTATTCATGTTTTTCTTTAAAATCATTTGATTTGTACAGATTTAACCAGAAAACATTTATTGTTTATTTCTACATTTAATATACGACCGTCCTGATTAGAATAAGTGTCTTTTATTTTATAAGGTGTGGTTTTGTTTTCTATAAATATAAATAGCGAAATTATAAGATTGAGATGTGATAAAGCTGTGTATCTTCAAAAGTTTCTTGTCGAATCTTATTTTCTATAACTGGCACAAAATGGGTTTCTTGTATGAATAAATGAACAGTTGTATACTACTGTTACCTTTATTTGTAATACTACTTTATCTATGTAAAGAGCCTATTCTGTTCTTCTTTTTGGCCTTTAAGATTATGTAGCTTAAAGAAGTCAATATACATATTTGTCAAGTTTAATCAGTTATTCATTTTATTGACTGGCATTTGTTTAAACGGATTATTAAAACGTAGAGACATATATATTTGTTCTTAATTAAAAGTATGGTACTATATATACATAGCACAAATTAAAAGAGAGAATCCGGGAGAGTTAACACAATAAGGGTTTCCTGTTATGCATGATTCACCCGCCATTGCAATCTTTACTCAATGGTAAAAAAACATCTCACGACAGAGGAATAGGACACATCAGTCAACTATTTTGACAGCATAATTGTAGATGGCTAAACCATGTCTGTCTTGAGGTGCGACACTGACACATCGAATCGTTGATGGTGACTATAAAACTTATTATTCGCAAAGCAGGTGTCTATTGCTTGGTCAGTGGACGCACTGTGTTTATTCAGTAACGTGTCATTTTTACTGATATCATTTGAAACCTCCATCCATAAAACAGGGCGAAAGCACATATTCATTCTTTGATACTTTTTTTAATGGATGTAATACTAGCTTTACGTTTGAAAGACACGTGTCAGCTATCATTAGCAATACGACAAACAAAAAAATATGTTCATGGAATTTACCACAGAATTAGTATAGAAACAGTAGTTAACGCGAAATGAATTTATCTGAAATAAAAAGTTCTGTGTTGCTGATTGCACATGCAGTATTAGTACTGGTAGCTTGTTATTGGTTGTGATAAAAACAATGATAAATTTTAAGTTCATAAATGTAGTTCATATCGTGCTATTTCAAATATTTAAAAAAACATATTAAAGGTATAGGTCATCGGACTTGTTTTATAGCTACATGCTGTGCAACATTTTCATATTTTGTAAGGATTATAAATGGAAAAAGCATTATCATTTATCAAGAAGGTAGATCAAATGATAGATTTTAAAAACAAGTTATGATTTTAGTAACTATTATAATGATACGAAAACAAAACCACATCTTATAGTGATATAAAATATAAGTGAGCACTACAGGCGCTAAATTAGACGACCACGACGTGGTAAAGTTTCGTTTTTTATATAAAAGTTTATTACACGTCCCTATTGCAATACCAACTACTGACATCAGGAGAAAAGTGCCACACACAACGATTCCTTATTCTTTTCGATTTAATGGTTGTAAAACTGATCGAACGGCACGGATTCCATTGCCATTTCAGACGGAGTGGTACATCCACGTTGTATTTCTTTGTGTTGTCTTCTTTTCAAGAAGGAACCCATACGGTACTTTAGTATTCATTGGTTATCTAATGAACATCTAAAAGCATATATCTAAGGCGTAATTAAGTTTGACTAGCAACCAGGGTTAACCCCGCCAAATTCTTTATGCGTCTTTCCAAAGCCATTAGCCTGTAATTCAGTGGCTATCGTTTGTTGCTGTTTTCATTCCCTGGTTCTCCAATTTGTATTTTTCTACATGTTTTATACTTGGGTTTTTATAGCTTGCTCTACAGTGTTGGTTTTTGCTAACTTTTGAAGGCCGTACGACTACTTTTAGTTGCTAGCTTCAACGTCATTTGATCTCTAGTTGATAGTTGGCTCATCGGCAATCATACCGCATCTCTTTATTTTATATAAAACCGGCTTTTATGTTTTTAAATAAAAGCACATGTGCAGTTTTATATCTAATTGATGTTATCAACATGCTTGCTCTAATATATGACGCCTTTATATTTCGCATATTCAATCTTTTTCAAGAAAATTGTCGATCAAAAATATTGTAGTTTGCCCTCACTGGGTTCCGCTATATTATAACTCTGATTAGTTGTCATTTTGTGGTAGGAATTACATCTTTCAGCATGAATCTGACAGTGTCAATACTTAAGGTATATTAGCATCTCCTTGAGGCGTCTGTAAAACGTCCGATACCCTGGGTGAACATTTATAGGATAAGATTTATCCAACACAACACGCTACCGTGCTGGACTCCAATTGTACATGTGAAATTTCTAAAACAAAAATATGCCAACTGTTTTCTGTTTTCCAGATGAAAATTCTAGCCATACTGTGGCCGTTTCTCTTGTGCCATTATGGTTAATTACAGGATAAGATATATCTGCTCCTTGTTGCAGATCTTGCCGTATAACTGATTCGAATGGTAGTACGAATAAATTTGTCTTCGCAAAGTTAAGTATATGTGGCCTTCAGCTGCTGTCTGCTCTTCTGTCGGATTGTTGTCTCTTTAACATATTCCCCATTACCATTCTCAATTTTATTTATGGTAATCATCTGTATACTTAAAATCACCCTGTAAAATACTGATTAATGTTTTGTCTTTTACAGGAGTTTAGAATGACAAGACAAGGACAAAGTAAACATGTGTCGTTAATATATGGAGTTTATTCTGTGAAGAAAGTTTTGAGATATGTTTGTATAAAGATAGCAAGAACACGAAGAACTTTCACTAAGTTAATATATTTTATCATTTTCATGTCTTCGTTTGTTTATTTAAATTACCGTTACAATCTTCCTGTCTTTCATGTTTTTCGGAATCCGAATGTTAATAAACCATGTACACTTCCGGTGTATGATATATACGACCATTCAGTGGACCAGTTCTTCTGGGACCAACAGGTCTTACCATGCGAAGGTTGGTTAGATTTGCTGTATGTTGATTCTAAAGGATATATTACAATGAATAAAACTGCTGTAAGTTTTTCTGGTTATTCAGATATAAAATGTGAATATCGATATATACAACGGGTTTCGGAGTCAAAAATTAAATTCTCGTCTAAAATGGATTATGTTCAACCTGCTTATTTAGATGGTGACTTTGTTCATGCAGAATGTTATGATTCGAATAGAAAACTACTTTATAATAACTTGCATATGAATATTGACAGTAAAAAAGTTTTTGATAATCGTAAACTGGCAGAAGAAACTAAAACGAATTTAAGTGTATATATCATTGGTATTGATTCTCTATCAAGACTTATAGCAGAACGCAAAATTCCGAAAACGTTAAACTTTTTACGACATAATTTGAGTGCTTATATGTTTAAAGGATATACGCGAGTCGGTGATGGTTCATATCCGAATTTACTGCCATTGTTTACTGGATTAAAAGCATACGGCGAGGAACATAAAGTGGGTATAAACAACATACAGTATATGTTTAACAATTATTCCGAGAAAGGTTGTATAGATATGTACGCGGAGGACTGGGTACAGGTTGCCACTTTTGTTGACATCTTTAGAAAACAACCGTCTCATCATTATATTCAGCCTCTGTTTCAGGCAATTGATCAAGTTAAATCTAACAGTTTGGCTGTTGAATATACCCTTAAGTTTTTACAACATCATAATATTCCCCTCGGTAATACTTCTCCTATGTGTTTTGGTAATGTTTATAAGTATCAATTAATATTGCAATATTTTAAGCGTTTTTTAGATAATTATGAATTGAAAAGAAAATTTGCATTTGCTTGGACAAATGAAATCGGTCACGACTTTCTAAACATGGTAGGCTTGGCTGATAATGATTACCTAGAATTCTTCAAATGGATGAAGGAATCAAAGAAACTTGATAATGCCATCATGATATTTATGAGCGACCACGGACCTCGATATAGTGAAATTCAAAATACAGAAGTTGGTCGAATTTCTAATTTACTACCTCTTTTTACCATTGTTTTACCAGATCACATTAAATCAAGATTTAACCACATTCACAAGAATTTGAAAATAAATACAGAGAGAATGACAACTGCTTTTGACGTTTATGAAACTCTGAAAGATATACTGCATGGAGATTTTCAAAAGAAAGATAGCTTATCAGATTTTAAAAAGTTGCCTCGAGGAATAAGCTTGTTTCGTGAAATTCCATCGTCTAGAAGTTGCATAGATGCTGATATTTCTGAACATTACTGTCCCTGTTATACAACAAAAAAGGTTTCAATACAGGACGAACGTGTAGTAGATTCAGTCCATGCTGTTGTGGATAAAATCAATGATATTTTAGAAGCAGTAAAATCAAAATGTGCCAAAGTAGTAATTCAATCTGTTCGTAGTGCGAGATCAGTTTTTTCTGACATGGTGCGTGATACAGAAAAAGAACGATCCTTTTCTTTCCGCAGTTATTTGTGGAATATTGCCGAACAAACTCGACTTCGTATAACTTTTTGGACAAACCCAGGTAATGCTTTATATGAAGCAACAGTGCAATACAACGATAAAAACACTATTAAAATTCTTGGTGATATCAATCGTATTAATAAGTATGGGAACCAATCAGCTTGTCTTAGAATAGGCCAAATGCGCGATAGAGTTCGAGAACTTTATTGTTATTGCATATAATGTATAATTGTGCAAAATATTACTCGTGATGGATTGCCTAATAGAAAAGTGTTTATTAGAAAAACTATCCTGGATGCGGCATCTGGAAAGATTTTCAATGGAGGCTCATATGGTTAAACTTTTAAAAGAAAACGATTATTAAGAATGTCGTTATAAAAGAGCTGTAGTGATATTCGCGTCTCATACTCAAACTAAAAACTGGTACCTGAAGTTTAATCATTTTAACGAAAACTGAACAAAATATCCACATCATATAAAATGACTATGTATGTCTTAAAAGTTCAGTCGGATATACTACATGTGAAATTGCAATATTATAACAAACTGCATCAACGGGTACACGATCAATAGTTTTTCGTTTTAAGTATATTTTGGTAAAATGTTGAAAAGTATTTAAAGCTTATTATTTATAGATCTTGTTATATTCAAACGCCGGTACACCGCACATTTTTGGCCCATACAACAAAGAACTTTCCATACGTTTATTTCTTTTTAAAAAGCAAGTTTAACGTCCACAAATCATAATTTAATATCATGTGCCAAAAAAAGACAATATATATATATGATAGTCATTAAAGTTTTTATATATGGTTTGGGTTGGTTCAATATAAGAGGTCGATCAGAGATTAAATGTTTAAAAAATGTGATAGTTGCTGAATCTTCGCTATCTTCAGGGATAAAGGGTTAGAATAATTATTCTATTAGGGTGACATATTCCGCAGAATATGACCTTTTCATAATCAAATATACCAGGCTTATAATTTGTTCTGCTATTTGCGCGTAACGCCTAAATAAGACTCATTATAATAAAATCAGTTGGAAGGCTAGTCAGCATCTCTGCCCCGGTGACAGTTTTTATGGGAAAATCATAAAGATGGTGAAAAATTTAAAAGAATATAGAAGGTCGAGTGCACTATGTCTATGTTCGGGCGTGTTTTAATTGACTAATCTGACTTAAAAACGTATAAAACAAAGCTATTTGATACATCACCTCGTTTCAGATTCTATTAGTTTTAAGCAACAGGTTGATTTTAGGTGGTACATAACACTACAGGGCCTACTCTGTAACAATCTATTGTTTAGAGAATATTACGCTTCTCACTGATCATAATTAGTGTTTTTACTAAAAGTACTTGATAAGAGACTTTTCAACCAAAAAAAAACCCGTCATTTTGTGTGTTCTATCTAGAGTTTGTAGTTTTCAACCTACAATTTTTAATCTGCCCTTTCACGAAATATTTAATAAGATTTTTTAAATTGTTTTTGAACTTTCGAAAAACCCATCTGACAACCGATAAGACAATAGTTTTTAAGTTGACTTTATGATAACGCAGAAATGTACTTTAAATGATGCTCAATAACTAGTAGATGCATTTATCTTCTAAAATACAACTGGCAAGTAAGGATAGTTATGGTGCTATGAGAGTAAATTTATAGGTTTTAAAAGCTAAATTGGCACCGCGTCATCACGACAACTGCTTCCAATTTTACGATTGTAAAAATTGGCTGGAGATATGGGCAGATAATTTGACGAATTGAAAGAGTTGGTTTTGCTTTGTTTCATAAAAAAGAATGGCCAACGTAGATACAAGTATCTTGTCATAAGGAGGGATAAATCCTACTTTGTAAAGAATCACTCTGATTCAAATGAAAATTTCTCTGAAACTGGCATTATGAAGATGCTTGATTGCTTGATTAAAAACATATATTTTATGTTTGGATGACGTATCTATCGACATTCCCATTGGAACCAATTTTGTCCCTCTACTTGCCGACTTGTTCCTTTGTTATTATGAGTCTGACTTCAAACACGAACTTCTTAGGCAGAAAAAAAGAAGTTGTCAATATCCTTGAACTTTACTTTCCGCTAAATAGATGATGTTCTCGCAATAAATAATTAAAAATTTGGTGACTTTGTTGAACCTATCTATCTCATCGAACTAGATATAAAGGATGCAACATATATAGTTAAGTTTGCCTCATATCTACTTACATCTACAAATTGACAATGATGGTCGGTTGAAAACGTAACTTTACGACAAAAGAGATGATTTCAGCTTCCCAAGTGTGAACTTTCCATTTCTATGTAGTAATATTCTAGCAACTCCTGCATACGGATTTATATCTCCAATTGATACGATATTCCTGGGATTGTATTTCCTATAATGATTTCCTTGAGGGTTGCTGCTTACAAGGAAACTATTAAATCCAAATGGTGAAGTTGAAATCATCCATTCGTAAATTTTACGGACGCCATCACGAGTTAGTTGACCATTATGGAATATCCGTTTCACAGATGATATTGGACATGTTCCTTATGTCGTAACTACAATCCCATTCCCTTTTCCCGAATTTCACTTACCGAATTAGACTATTTAACGTGTTTGTAATAACATGAGCAACACGACGGGTGCCACATTTAGAGCAGGATCTGATTATCCTTCCGGAGCACCTGCGTTTTGGTGGGTTTTCGTGTTGCTTATTCTTTAGTTTTCTCTGTTGTGTCTTTTGTAGTATTATTCGTCTGGTTGTCTTTTTCTTTGATATCAATGGCGTTCTCAGTTTATTTTCGATCTATGAGTTTGAAAGTCCCTCGTGTATCTTTCGCCCCTCTTTTGACGAAGTAGACTCCTGACTTGACCTTAATACGTTCAGATGGTTATGTCGAGTAATGTCATTTTATTGGAATTCTCTATTATGCGCTTATTATTGGCGGTGGAATATGTTCAAATAAGATTATTTTCCGTTTATCAGGCCTTGCGGTCATAAAACTTTCGAGTCAGTTTTTTGTACTCATACTCCAAAATCAACCAATCAAAATGCTGGATTTCATGTTTCAAGCATGATTTTTGTGCTCCGAGCACTGAGCAAAGTTTTATGACTTCAACCCCAGGAAACATGCATTAAGTATGAAACATTCTTCTTTAAACAATGATCTTGATGGGATGAATGCATGTGGTAATTCCCAAAATGAAATAGCAACAAAGGGAACATAACATTAAAAAAAGTATACTTTGTTGGTATTTGATAGAAATATTTGCGTGTTTAGCTTCAATAAATACATGCTGAGTTATCAGCATGACTAAGGATTAGAATAAAGAAATGTGGTTTAATGGGACACTCAAAAAACCTTCCTTTTTGTTTGAAATATTGAAAACTAATTTTATGGCAAATGCAGCAAATATTTCAAGAGACCCTGTTAGAATCTTGGAGAATCGAACAGTTTTCCCCGTTTGAAATATGCCTTCATGAGTATACACTTGTGAGAGAAGGCAATTTCTTTATCATTTTCTTTGGACAGATTATATTAGAATTACATTAAAGTTGCATTTCATTTTGAAATAGAGAAAATACCGATTCCAGTGATATCTAGTTTTAACCAGGCATCTTTATCTAAAAAAAAACCTTTAGGATTAAACAGAAAAAAAAATGTTTATAGCACACCATGTATCAAAAAAGATATTTGGCCAGTTGAAAAGTCTGGATAAATTCACACACATATGATCAATCTTCTTTCAAATGTGTGTGTTTGTTTCATGTTAAACGTGTATTTCTGTCTCCATTTAGTACACATGTAATTTGTGGTTTTCATGGTTGGCTAATGAATGTAATCATGTATGTCTCTACCATGAATAGCACGACAAAAAATATATAACATAATGCATCTATATACGTTTGATCAGATGAATTGATTGAACGATGCAAGACATATAAATTTTCTATAGATCATAGTTTAATTTATCTATAATTTGGCATTTTTTAACACTTTCTGTAAATCCGCATGTCAATGCACGCAGAACAAATGATTTCCAATTCAAACACTTCTTAATAGCAAAAAAGTAGGCAAATTCAATGCATGGTGAAGCCTTTTTCAAATGCTCTTCTATACGACAGTTAATGTAAGTATTAATATATTTTAAATATTAGCAGGGAGTTGTGAATGACGAAAAAGAAAAGTAAAAATCAGCTAAATTCTTATCCATTTATTTGTATTGTAGTCCTGTCATGTAATGTTGTCATTGTAATGTTATATTTAACATTGCCATAAAAGCGGGAGGTTTGGCATGCCATAAAACCAGGTTCAACCCACCATTTTCTTTTCTTAAAATGTCCTGTACCAAGTCAGGAAAATGGCAATTGTTATAGTTCGTTTCTGTGTGTTTTACATTTTAACGTTATGTTTCTGTTGTGTCGTTGTTCTCGTTTTATATTTGATGCGTTTTTCTCAGTTTTAGTTTGTAACCCAGATTTTCTCAATCGATTGATAAGTTTCGAACAGCGGTATAATACTGTTGCCTTTACTTATCCCTGAGGCAGATGGAACCTCAGTTTCTTAGTTATTAAAAAAAAGATGTTATAAATTATGTCAGAACAGAAGCTCTAACTTAAGAGCGATTGATACCTTCAGGGACTTCCAATCCTCCTGTAGTGGTATTGACCTAGCGCTAGAAAATAAAAATACCACTTCGTCTGATGTTTTTTGATTATTTGATTTTGCCATTTGATTTGGGACTTTCCGTTTTGAATTTTTCTCGGAGTTCAGTATTTTTATTATTTTACTTTTCACGCGTACGCACTGCTGTAATGAATTTTTCTTTCGAGAGAAAAGCTCAAATCTAAACTTTTGAATTATTAATTAGATCTAGTGTTACTTTTTCAAGAGAATCTTTGAGAATCGAACAGTTTTCTGAAATATGCCTTCATGAGTATACACTTGCGGGAGAAAGCGAATTCGTTATCCTTTCCTTCGGACAGAACTTTTATCATTATATTAGAATTACCCTTTATTTACATTTCATTTAAAGATAGAGAAAAATCCGATGTCAGTGATATCTAGTTGTATACAAGAAACGTAATACGAAAAAATACCACCAAAAGCGAATTATACATGGAAAACACTGTTGATTGTACATTATGTAAAACAAGAATGAGTCCATAGTACACGGATGCCCCACTAACACTATCATTTTCTATGTTCAGTGGATCTTGAAATTGGGGTAAAGAAATCTAATTTGCATTTTAAATTGAAAAGATCATATCATAGGGAACATGTGTACTTAAAGAGGGACGAAAGATATCAGAGGGACAGTCAAACTTATAAATCGAAAATAAACTGACAACGCCATTGCTCAAATGAAAAAGACAAACAGACAAACAATAGTACGCATGACACAACACAGAAAACTCAAGAATAAGCAACATGAACCGCACCAAAAACTAGGGGTGATTTCAGGTGCTCCGGAAGGGTAAGCAGATCCTGACACCCTTCGTATTGCTCATGTTATAACAAATCCGGTAAATAGTCTAATTCGGTAAGTCATATTCATGAAAGGGAAGGAGATTGTAGTTACAACGTAAGGAACATATCCGATATCAATTGTGAAACGGTTATTCCATAACGGTCAACCAACTCATGGCGTCCGTAACATTAACGAAGGGATGATTTCAACATCACAATTTGGAACTCTTGGTTTAACAGCAGCAGCCCTCTATAAAGAAAATCATGATAGGAAATGCAAGCACGGGAATATCATATCAATTGGGAGATATGTAATCAGTATGCAGGTGCTGCTGGAATGTTGCTGCTTAGAAATGGAAAGTTCATAATTGGAAAGCTGAAATCATCTCTTTTGTCGTAAAGTTTTGTTTTCAACCGACCATCAATTTCTAGTTGTAAGTCAAGATATGAGGCCGACTTAACTGTATCTGTTGTATCCTTTATTTCTAATTCGATTGGATAGATGCGTTCAACATAGTCACCAAATTTGAATTATTTAGTGAAAGAACATCATCTATACAGCGGAAAATAGAGTTAAAGGATATTGTTTACTTCTTATCTTTCTTCCTAAGAAGTTCCTGTATAAAGTCATCGTCATAACAATAAAGAAACAAGTCGGTTTTCATTGGAATGCCGACAGTCTGTTGAAAAACACATCCTCCGAACGTAACAAATATGTTGTCAATCAAGAAATCAAGCATCTTGATAATGTCAGTTTCAGAGATTTTTTGTCTGAATCAGAGTGATCCTTTACAAAGTAGGATGTATCCCTCCCTAAGACAAGATACTTGTATCTACGTTGGCCATTCGTTTTTATGAAACAAAGCAATACCAACTCTTTCAATTTGTCTTTAAGTTTGGAATGTGGAATACTTGTGTAAAGTGTAGAAAAGTCAAATGTTTTAATACTAAGTTTCAAGTTGATTTTACTTCAACTCTATCAAAAACTACCTTGACCAAAAACTTTAACCTGACGCTGGAACTATCATTTTCTATGTTCAGTGGACCGTGAAATGGGCTTAAAAATCTGATTTGGCATTTAAATTAGAAACATCATATCATAGGGAACATGTATACTAAGTTTCAAATTGATTGGACTTCAAATTCATCAAAAACTACCTTGACCAAAAACTTTCACCTGAAGCGGGACAGACGGTCGAACGAACGGACGAACGAACGGACGAACGGACACGCAGACCAGAAAACATAATGCTCCTCTACTATTGTAGTTGGGCATAACAAGGTATTTTCTATTTATGAAATTCACTCAGATATGATCTTCTTTCAAATTTGTGTGGTCTTTTTAAAATAAAATATGTATTTCAGCCTTTATTAAGAACAAATGTACTATGTGATTTTTTTTGTCTGACTAATGAATGAATTTTTTAAATGTCTACCATGATTAGCATGACAAAAAATACTTTACAAAATGTATCTATATAAATTTGATAAGATGAATTGATTTGAACGATGCAAGACATTTCGTTTTGAATTTTTCTCGGAGCTCAGTATTTTTTTGTGATTTTACTTTCCTCTACCGTGAATAGCATGACAAAAAATACTTTACAAAATTCATCCATATACATTTTATAATATGAAATGATTCATATACAATTTCTATAGAGCATAGTTTAATTAATCTATAATTTGGTATTTTTAACACTTTCTGTAAATCCACATGTCAATTCATGCATTACAAATGATTTCCAATTTAAACACTTCTTTAAAAAGCAATATGAACCTTTTTCAAAAATTCTTCGGTACGACAGTTAATGAAAGTAAACGAGTACGAATCACTTTCCTGCACTAAAATTCATCAGGTACACTTAAACCCAAACATTTGAAAGTGATGTATAAAGGACTTAGAAATGTTAGCAGTTGTGTATGACGAAAAGAAATGATAAATTCCATCTTCCCTAAGGCAGATGGAACCTGAGTTTCTTGGTTATTTCTAATTTTTAAACGAAATTTTACCCCCCCCCCCCCCAAAAAAAAATAATCAAAAAATAAATAAATATTATTATAAATTATGTCAGAAGCGAAGCTCTGACTTCAGAGCGGTTGATACCATCTGCGGTGGAATTGACCAAGCGCTAGAAAATGAAAATACAACTTCATAAATTTCACGCGTACGCGCAGCTATAATGAATTTATCTTTCAACAGAAACGCTCAAATCTAAACTTTTGAAATATAATTTAGATCTAGTAGAAATCGAAGAAAATATCGGAAACTCTGAATTCGTCAGTGCTTGATTTTACCGGCGTTTTGCGTTTCCGCAAATTGGCATTACTTTTCCGGAAAAAAAAGATGACGTTTCCGGAAAAAAAAGTTTACGTTTCCGCAAATAAATATCTTACTTTTCCGGAAAAAAAGTAACTATTCCGGAAAAAATTAATTATTGCTTTTCCACAAATAATTGAGGAATACCTGTTGATCGAAAGCAAAGCCATAATATAAAATAAATATTAAGTAAGTCAAAGGTCATCATAACATGCAAGTAAAGTTCATCATTTAAATCTATGAAAACGTATGTTCAAAAGTCAGCACTAATCAGAAATATCTTGATATGAGTTCATAAGTCAGTTCTGGCAGAATATTTGTAGCCAACACGCCGTACAAAGTCCACAGTAGTATATTCACCGTTTACAAGTTTTGTATTTTGTTCAAGAAGGAAGTCCATCTTCTCCTTTTCACATTTCCAAACGGGTGCTTTTACAGTTAGAGTTCTCATCTTTATGTAAGATGTTGTTTGCAGTTTCAATAACACATCGATAAAAACAAAAATGTTAGGATGGCTAGCGTAAAACTGCTCGTTCAATGTGGGCATGAAAAGACTGGGCACTATTCGTGTTTTCGTAACAGCAGTATGCATTACACATTCACAGTCATTATGAACTACCTCGGGCTGGAGAGTTATTCTTCGGGTAGTGCACACATCAATAAGCCGGTCCAACAGTTTCGTGTAACATTCCTCGGATTTAAGTGGAAGTAACGCAAATACAAGACGAATGTAGTTACCATTTTTTCATCCATGTATCGAATAAACTGAGTTGGTAGAAGAATTTCGGACAGGATTTAAATGTGCCATCTATGAAAATATCAGTCATTTCATTACATGGACCAAGTTGGTGAAACATGAAAGTATAACGATTCCCGAATCAAAATCATTGACTAATTAAAAGTGAAAATAAGTTTCAGTTTTGTTAGTGTTCAAATCTATTTGTCTTAATGCCTCGTGAATTTCTAATCTACATTTAGGTAATTTTGGAAACTGCTTTCGCCTGTCTCTGTATAAGGACATAGCAACATTTTTCAAGTCAATATATATTCAAATATTTATAATTTACCAGGTAAATTTCTGGAAAAGTAATAAATACAAGTTGCGGAAACGTAGCATTGGGACTTTGAAAAATAAGCGGAAATGCAATACGCCCGATTTTACTTTAACCTTACATATGATTCAATCATTGCTTCAACCATTCAATCAATTTATTATTAATCTAAAATTTAAACATATCTGACCACTCATTTAGACCTTCATGATTAACGTTTTCTTAATGTATTTTTTTCTGTTCTGTTACTTAAATATGGATATTTGAGGATTTTAAAAGATAAGATTTTTTTCAATTGATTTCCAATGATCTTTAATGACATTGCAGCTAATTTTCATGAGTAAGAGTTTAGTTAGAACATATAGTGTCCTTCTATTTTCTATTAATCAGCGTCTCCTCAAATCTCAAAATAAATTAGATTTAGAAATCTCATGAGTAAATTACATTTAAAAATCTCACGAAAAAATTAGATTTAGAAATCTCACGAGAAAATTAGATATAGAAATCTAGATCTCATGAGTAAATTATGTACTGGGATAATTGTTCATGACATGCGTGATAATAGACGAACTAAACATTAAGGTTTTAATACAATACTGATGGATTCAGTCGAGGATTATGCCAAACAATGGGTTAAACGCGAGAAAGAAAACGTAGATACTTTTTCCGAATGAATTAAGGCCTCAATGCTCTTCAACTTTGTATTTATTTGGCTTTTTAACTATTTTGATCTGAGCGTCACTGATGAGTCTTATGTAGACGAAACGCGCGTCTGGCGTATACAATTATAATCCTGGAACTTTTGATAACTATTGTGAGTACGTTGATGCAAGTCAGAATTAACAAACTGAGTGGTTCTATTAACATCGTTGCTTGTGTGTAAATCACATTACATATCCTGGTTGATAAATGACTTGGAAACTCAACATATACCCCTACGACACTTACTAGAGAGTAAAGCCCGAATAATCATAGGTCTGTTCTATTTTCCCTTTGGAATTTCAACCAAAGATGAAGAACTGGATCTGCAAGAAATGTATTGGATACATAAACTGCATAAGTGTCTCAACAAACAACATTATATTGCTGGGTCCTCTAAGTGCTCCTCGAGCTAGTTCTTAATTGTTTACACCAGTTTTATCAGCAAGCAAAGCAGGGAAAAGTTATGTGAATCTACCCTTTTCTAGAGTTGGTGTGAATCAGATCTTGATACTAAAATAAATCCAAAGTTCTTTTGGGTTAAATACAACCTAAGAATGAAACATTTGACTTTTCTACATTTTATACAAATATAATCCATTCCAAATAAAAGATAAATTGAAAGAGTTAGTCCAACTTAATAGATACAAGTATCTTGTCTTCGGGAGGGATAAATCAAACTGTGTGAAAAATCTAGCTGATTAAAACAAAATATATTCTAAAACTGACATTATCAAGATGCTTGATTTCTTGAATGACAACATACAAATATGATTCAAACCTTATTAATAAAACAACATGAGTATTAAGTACGTGTACGTTGAAATAAATTGCATAAGATTTTTCTGTGAAGTTCAAATCAGAAAACTTCACTGGAAGAACTTAATTACATATCACAATGTCAAACTATTATTGTATCATGAACTAATACTTAAAAAACCACAAAATGTTGCAAATATATCAGCCTATAGTTAATTGCAGTAACAATAAGAACGTTTTCTCCGATCTTCTAAACGATCTATGTTTTTGATGCAAGCAGACTGGTTCCCATATTTATTAATACGATTAATATCGCCGAGAGTTTTTACGTTATTTTCATTTGCATATTCTACTGTTCCTTCAAATAAGGCATTACCAGGGTTTGTATAAAATTTGACTCGGATTCTCATCCGTTCTTCAATGGTCCAGAGGAAACTACGCAGTGAATAAGACCTTTCTAATTTTGAGTCTCTTTGCATATCTGCATAAACCAGGGAAGCTTGTACAACTGAAGATAAAATTACTTTGGCACATTTATGCATTACATCTTTCAAAATGTCGTTTATTTGTTCCACTAAAAAAATTACAGAGTGAATCACGCGTTTGTCATCTTTTGAAATTGATTTAGATGAGTAACATGGACAGTAATGTTCCGATATATCTGCATCTCGACAACTCCGGGACGATGGAATTTTCTGAAACAGACTTATTCCTCTCTGCAGTGTCGAAACATTGGATGGACTTTTCTTTTCAAAGTTTCCATTTAAAACATCTTTGAGCATTTCGAATACGTCATAAGTAGTAGTTAATGTATTTATGTTAGATTTTAAATTTTTGTCAATATGAGGATATTTTAATTTTATGTGATTTGGAATGACTATTGACATCAGTGGAAGAAGATTAGAAATTCGTCCTACTTCGGTATTTTGTATTTCACTATATCTAGGACCATGATCTGACATTACAATCAAAATTGCATTGTCAAGCTTATTTGTATCTTTCATCCATTTTAAAAGCTCGAAATAGTCGTTATCTGCCAATTCTACCATGTTGAAAAAGTCATGAGCGATTTCATTCGTCCAACAATATGCAAATTTTCGCTTCCTGTGATATGCCTCAATAAAACGTTTATAATATTGTAATTGTACGTTGAATCTGTAATTATTTCCAAAACACATCGAAGACACTTTTGTCAAAGGAATGTTGTGGTTTTGTAAAAACTTCAGTGTCATAGAAACCGCTAGATTCGATGGCCTTACTATGTCCATAGCCTGTATTAACGGCTGATTATAATGTTGTGTTGGTTGATCAGCAAATCCTTTGAATGTAGCAACTTCATACCAGTCTTCAGCAAACAAATCGACAGCACCGCGTTTTGAAAAGTTTTTAAATATATATGGCAAATTATTTACTCCTGCTTGATCTTCTTGTCCTGATTTTAATCCAGTAAACATTGGCATGATATTCGGATAGGAACTATCAGCAATACGTGTATACCCATGTAAAATGTAAGCATTCAATTCAGATTTCAAGTAGGCCATAGTCTTTTTTAATTTCCGTTCTGCTATAAGCCTAGAGAGTGAGTCAATACCTATAATATACACACTAAGATCTGTTTGTGATTCGTTTGCTATCACACGTGTCTTATAAACGGTTTTTGTATCAATATTCAGATGTAAATTATTATACATACGTTCTCCCTGTTTATCATAACATTCCATGTGAATAAAATCTCCATCAAGATAGCTTGGGTGGGTATACAGTAATCTATCCGAAAATTTCATTTCTTTTTCTGATACACGTGTAATATATCTATACTCACATCTTATATTTGAATACCCAGAAATAGTAACGGCAGTGTTATTCATTGTTATATAACCACGTGTATCTACATAGAACAGATCTAACCAATGTTCACATGGCACCGGTTGCTGCTTCCAGAAGAATTGTTGTATAGAACTGTCATACAGATCATATGACGGTAACTGGCAAGGTGATAAAATATTTTGGTTTCGGAAAACATGGAAGACTGGCATGTTAAATCGATAGTTCAAGTAAATAAACACACAAAGAAACAAAGCTAGATTTAGCAATCTTTTAAACGGTATTCTGATCCTAGTCAACCGTCGGTAAAAAGGCCATACACGATATGATCTCACTCGATGTTTCCAGTCTGATATTAAAATCTGCATTCTTCCTGAAAAATAACCAGAAAATAAATAATAGAACCCCTGATCTTGACCTCATTTAATGGCGAAATTTAAAACAAAAAAGATAACATTTATACCGAAATAAGAGCAGTCGCAGTTACTGAAACCAATTTAAAGCCAATTACAATTCAGGCGCGTAGCTCCCTATACGCCAACACGCAGTTGCGTGCACAAAAATTCGGCATGCAAAAAAAAATTGCAAAATAAAAATTTATAAATTAAAAATTTAAAGGATACACATACGAGTATTCAAATGATGTAATGTTATTAAATAGCGGCATTTGGTTTCAAAATTAAAGTTTTATTGCAGATGACAAAAACGGACTTGAATCCATTACAAGATTGTAATTTGTTATACTCTTGTAGTTTCGGAGAACATTTTACAGAGTACGGTTTATCTGTTTGGATTGCGATGTACCAATCGGCCATTAGATTTATCAGAACCCTTCAATATCGTTAAATATGCCGATGCGAAGTGACTACCAAAGCCAATCACCCTGCAAACACGCAAAAACAGTCTTGAATTATCTCATTATATTTTGCGTCCATAGACCACATGATAATTTACGAGTAATATCTTTAATTAATTTTCTTTAATATTGTTAAAAGTAGCATAACAATATAAAACGTAGCATAACACCATAAAAAGTCTTTTTCTCGGGATATATCAGTTTGTTTTTTGGGATATAATGTTTTTCTTGTATTTCTCGTGAAATCGTGGTAACGGAAAATGGTTTGTTTTTCGGGTTTTGGCTATAGGACGGTTAATTGAGAAGCTGCATGTACATAGGTACATGATAATTTAAGGAACTGGAGTCGCGTCTGGTATCAGTCAGAAAAATCACTGCTTTGCGCACATCTGCTTCCTCGTGTTGTATAAAAGCAACCCAAGGTTATAGAACTACGTATTAGCTCTGCACTGTCTACCGTATTAATAAACACACCTTAGTAGCAATATACCAACTTCACCTGCATACGGCATATACATTTCCCAACTTATTCGATATTCAAGAGAATGCAGCAACTAGTCAGACTTTGTAAAACGTCATCAGTGTCTGAGCAGAAAGTTGATGAACCAAGGGTATGTCAAAGAACGTCTTGTTCTTTTTCTAAAAATAAGTTCATCGGAAGGTACCAAGACCTTGTTGATAAATATTCCTTATCAATTTTACAAATAATACACGATGGTCTTGAAGTATAGATTCTGGGTACTGTCTTTATTAATATTACTTTTTCTGTTTTTTTGTGGTTTTCATTTGACGTGGCTCTGTACTTATACATTCCGTCATTGTGTTATTATTCTATGATAATTTTTGTATTCTTGTTTTTCATTTTCGCTATTATGCTTTTGTCTATATGCCCTTTTCTGTTTCTTTGCTACATGCGACGTGGTCCTGTACTCATACATCCCGTCATTGTGCCATAATACATGTGTGTTTACATATTTATTTGTTTTTATAGCGATTAAGATAATAACACAATGTTGACTAATGTTCCCCTATTTTTGACATTTTGACCGATTATGTCTGTTTGTTTTGTTCATCATCGTTGTCAATATACTGAAATTCTATGCAACTGTCTCAAGTGAGAGGTTTAGCTAGATATAAAACCAGATTTAATCCACCATTTTATCAGGAATATGACAGTTGTTGTCCATTCGTTTGATGTGTATGAGCTTTTGATTTTGTCATTTTTGTTCGGTCTTTCTGTTTTGAATAAAAATGAGTTGACAATAAATCTTTAAATAAAAATATCAATAATTGATATAATTATATAAAACAAAATCAATCCTATGATATACACGTTCAATGATGATTAAAATTTGATAAATATTTTATGAGATTCCATATGCCAGTTTTAGCCATATGATGTATCCCATATTGGAATAATACTGATTTTATCTAATTAGACATTTTCTACGAGATTTTTATGTTTAAAATCTGACTATCTGATTCAAAACTTGAACAAGAACAGATATACATTTTTTTTTCTCGAAAATCTACAAATATTCCCATTGCACATTAATGATCATTAATTGTACGAAAAATTGACAGATGAGCGATTATGGCTCCTTGAAGTATTTAAATATCCTCCATCAAATCAAATACCTTCATTTCAACTACAATCGTGCATTTTAAAAAGTCCAATTTGTCTTTTATAACAGAGCACTGTGAGTTATAAGGCTGTTGCCATGTTTAACGAAATGTCTTATCGTCTTAGGTTCTTTCCGTTTTTCCGCGGAAAGACCTTGTAATTTTGTTCTGATTATTATCAGGTGTCTCAATTTTCAGTGTGTACAAGTTTGACTCCGCCTTTTTTATATTGTTTTTAGATGTTAATCTTAATTACAATGCTTGGGCAAACATTAATACAAACAAAGCAAGGAAGGCAAGTAAGCAAACCAAACAATTACTCTGCATGCATTAGGAAATTGACTCAAACTCGGTAAATGAAGACGAAAATATATTCTATGTTCCCTGTACACCTGTGGAAGTACATTTTCCACATAAGATAAATAAAACACACATGTTGTCTGTACAAGATCCCGACTCAAAAATAAAATTGAGAATGGAAATGGGGAATGTGTCAAAGAGACAACAACCCGACCAAAGAGCAGCTTACAGCCGAAAGCCACCAATGGGTCTTTCAAAAATGCGAGAAAATCCCGCACACGAATGCGTACTCCATCTGACCTAAGAAAATTCCTGTACCAAGTCAGGAATACAATGTATAACAGTTGTTATCTATTCGTTTGATGAGTTTTAGCTTTTGGTTTTGCAATTTATTAAGGGACCTTCTGTTTTATACGCCCGTCTCAGACGGGCCGTATCATGGTATACCGTTGTCCGTTCGTCCGTCCGTCCGTCGTCCACACTTCGTACAATTACTAAAAAACGCTTCCAACAACTTAAATGAAACTTTGTTGAATTGTTTATATCTATTGACGTAAGCTCCCTATCGATTTTTTAAAATTTCAGATCTTTCGTTTCCATGTTATGAAGTTTTATCCTTAAAAAAAGGGTTTTTTCCAGTTTTCGGACAATAACTTAAAAATGCTTCTATCAACTTTAATGAAACTTTGGTGAATTGTTTAAGTCTATTGACGTATGCTTCCTTTCGATTTTTTATAAATTTCAGATCTATGTTTCCGTGTTATGAATTTTTATGCTTAAAAAAGGGGTATTTTCCAGTTTTCGGACAATCACTCATAAACACTTTCACAAAATTTTATGAAAATTTGGTGAATTGTTTATATCTGTTGACTTAAGCTACCATTCAATTTTTATAAATTTCAGATTTTACGTTTTCAGAGTTTTTATACTTAGAAAAGCTTAAATTAATTAATGTACAAAAGGAAAATCATTTAAAGCATAAAGACCAGCTAAAAGGGCAATGGGCGTATCATGTGCTTTTAGCGCAGCTCTTTATTAATTTTCCTCGGAGCTCGGTATTTTTGTTATTTTACTTTTTTTATGGAAGTTATCTCCCCGTACACTGATCTTTTTGTTATGACTACCCCGTGTACTCCCTGAAAACTTTTAAAGGAATCCACAAATTTATTTATCCGAATCGCTTGTTATTTTCTCAAGACTTGCAGTCTACTTTTGACCGTAGTGATATGGAGACTACCTATGAGAGTTATTTCCCTTTCTATATTTCACAAAAGTGAAATGTAATACTGAGTAACTTATAAACCATAAATGTAAAAGATTTACCAATGCTAATGTTTGCAGTGTGACGTTTTATAAGAATAGTATTTCAAAAGTTCACACAAAACTGTATACAATAGTTTAAAGTAATATAGATGAACATGTGAAAAAAATTCAAATTGGATGTTCCTTTATCGGTTCTTTTCTATAAAAATTCATCAGATGCCTATTTCATAATAAGTTAAGCTAGTTGGGCGCTGTTCGTCTTCCTAATTTAAGACTCATCAGTGGCGCTGGTTGAAAAACCTATAGTCAAACCAAAAACATGAAAAAATCAAAGATCGGCTTATCTATGCTACAGGGTTTATCTTAAGTATGAAGAAACAGAATTGCAATCACTTTGAGAATAAAAAAAAATAATTGAAAGGATGTCATCAATGGAGTTATTAACTTTACAGTTACCTACATGAAATTGATAATTTCAGTTACCTACATATCAATTTCATATTCTATATTGAATTTTCGTATCAATACAATAGTGTGTGACTGTCAGAGCATAGATGTAATACCCATCTATGGTCAGAGTCATATTTAATTTAAGTGATGATTAAGTCAGACAAGCATGATTCAGTTATCGGCAGTCAGCCATTCGGTCCGAATATTTACGATGTTGCAAATCAACACTCGGAAACTTGATCTGATAAAAAGTATAATGTCTAGTGTGCTTTTCTTAATAAGAAAAATGAATGGTCCAGTAATTCTGTGAATAGACTGATTAAGTTTAACAGTAAGAGGCATTTGATATGACAAAAATAGAGATTTAGTGAAATAATTAGATCATGAGGAAATATAGGTTTAGTGAAATAATTAAATCACGAGAAAATATAGGTTTAGTGAAATGATATTGATAAAAATTATAAGAATTATTTAAATATGTTTATGGTCCAGTTCAATTCTGGTCAATGTTTTCAACAATCTTATTGATGGGCATCAATGACTGTGGAACACAATTTATCAAGTACTCTTCAACTTTTACACTTTTCACGGGCTATTAAACTTCTACATCACCAATTTTTACTGCAAGATCATTCTCGTAATTTTTTTTCTCCTGTTGGACTCAGATTGGTCATTTCCATTGTTGCCTTACTCATTCTGTTTCCTTAATTTCATTTCTTTAATGACACCTACATGTATATTGCCTTTTAAAATTAAACTTTCCGGTATATTAAACCGTCGCGTAGAATAAAACAAAAACTTCGTTTAGTATTTGTCATATTACTTGGCTTTGAACTAGCGTTCAGTAAACGCGTGACTTCTCTAGGCGCGGACTGCCGGTACGTTGCATCTTCGGTCTTTTTATTTGTTGTGTTCGTGCTTTTATAATTGTTAAACGTTTTCTTTCAAAATATTTCTAATTCAACGATTTAAAAAAAAATGTTATAATTGTACATAATATATATGCAGTTTGTCTATTGCTTTGGAGGAAATAAAGGATTATATTTCCTTATAATTATAAAGCTCCGAAAATAATGTGTAGGTTAAACCAGAGACGTATTATATGAATGTTTACTGAACGCTAGTTCAGAGCCAAGTAATATGACAAATACTATAGTGTGTGATAACATTGTGTGAGGGAATTCGACGTTTGATGTACCACTGTTCACTCCAGTGCAATTTATGACAATACCACTGCATCAATTAGAATTATTTTTTTTGCAGTGTTTTAAGAAATGATTTTGCTTTGTTGTCGCGTATTATTTGTGAAACATTCAATGTTTTAAAAAGGCGAATTTTCTTTATAAAGTCAATTATTATGCTGACTTTTGAAGGCCAAACTTTCTACAGCCTTAAATACGCTAATGAAAGATCCAAAAACTATACCAATACATAACGACATGTTTATGAAATTATAACAAATCTATTGGTTAACAAATTTTTACTCGTTATTGCAAAATAATGAACTTAATATATCTGACATTTTCTCCCTACCCAGTTTACCCCTATACATTTTTATGATGTGGACTGGTCATTGTTATTGAATCGTAGGCAATTTGATTGGATTAAGTTGTTATTAGTTTACCCTCAAACTTGTTTATGCTTTTCATACATGACTATTGATTAATTAGAACGTGCATGAATGTGTACGGTAACTAAAATGACCTTCAAACTGGACACTGGACGAGTCAATATTATGTTTTATCAATGAAAGTTAAGGTATGAAAGGTAAGAATTGCCACTTATTCGATTTTCGCAAAATTTTCGGAATATACAGTTGAAAGGTTATTTTTTAAAAGCCTTTTGTGAAGAGTAAAGAGAAAGTTTACAAATAATACGTTTTGTTCCATTAAACAAG
Source organism: Mytilus galloprovincialis (assembly GCA_037788925.1). Taxonomy (NCBI): domain Eukaryota; kingdom Metazoa; phylum Mollusca; class Bivalvia; order Mytilida; family Mytilidae; genus Mytilus; species Mytilus galloprovincialis. The sequence continues at coordinate 539,689 of JAWDJN010000033.1, forward strand.
TCATTTTCGTAAGAGAAATACCGAAATATATTTTACGCACGACTACGGCAGGTAAAATTATTATTTATCATAATAAAAAAAGCATTTTTCAGTCTCATTGGAATATGTTGATTACAATTAATCCCAAACTTAAGAAGTAAGTAACTAAAGTCAAAATATGTCCGATCTGCCTATTTCTGCACATCAAAAGTCAATACGATCGTTTTAAAGTCAATTTCGTCTACCTCACAAAATCTTGTTAGGCACTATAAACGAAGTTTTTGTTTTATTCTACGCGACGGTTTAATATACCGGAAAGTTTAATTTTAAAAGGCAATATACATGTAGGATGATGTAGGTGTCATTAAAGAAATAAAATTAAGGAAACAGAATGAGTAAGGCAACAATGGAACAGACACATTCATATAATACGTCTCTGGTTTTAACCTACACATTATTTTCGGAGCTTTATAATTATAAGGAAATATAATCCTTTATTTCCTCCAAAGCAATAGACAAAATGCATATATATTATGTACAATTATAACATTTTTTTTAAATCGTTGAATTAGAAATATTTTGAAAGAAAACGTTTAACAATTATTATGTACAGTTTTTCTAGAAAGGAGAATCCTTACATACAATGCTCTAGTGTAAAAATGTCACGTTATACTGCCTGATTGCCACGCAAAAAACATGAAATGCTCTCATCAAATTGGTACAAATGTTATTATCAATCAAATTAATTTACTGATTTTTGAAGAAGTCCCGGCAATGCTGGTTACTTCAACATCACGAAATAAAGTTTGCAACAAACTTCCAGTTATAACTCGAGACAACTCAGCGGTATGTATGTTCAGAGGACAGTTACGTTTCAAACTAACTGACGCGTCTAGCATGTGTTAAAACAGTAGATGACACTTTTTAATACTATGACACAAATATAAAATTAATACTAATACTTACCCCGTTAATATGCTTCGATATAATTTTAAAAGACGCGTCAACAATTAATTGAAAACATAGCCATCTTTACCTGTATTATTATACACAGCAATCCAGCCAGATATTAATTGTGCTTTAAATTTAAAGATAGAGTTACATGAACATTTTTTTTAACCCGATACAGGTGATCGATTCTATATTCTAGCACGCGATGAAAGTCAACTGTGCAAGTTAGAATGTCCTGGTTCAATTCAGTTTTTATGGAGAGATTCATAACCAGGGAGAGAATACTCTTAATTGGGACAGATATTAGCATCATGTCACATCTCTGGATATTGTAGAGTGCATCCGTTCAGGCGGATTTCAGAAGTCAATGATGCCATGACTTGTTGCTTAGAAAATTTGCTTCACTAAATTCTATTAAAAATTAATTGTACATAATTAGAACAATAATCATACCTTGATGGCTCCATGCAATTCTGTTGTCATGTGGTTCTATTTGTTACAATATTTACAAATCTTTCGATCGATACAAATATTTTAGCGCTTCATATACAATATAGTTTTTACTTTTCCAGTCGCAATTAATCAATTGTATTGTATATGAAATACCTTATAATTAGGTTTAGTTACAACTGCAACTGAATTACTATGTAAATCTCATGCATTTGAATTATCGGCAAATTTGAAACGACGAACCCGGTCACGGACGACAAGCTTTTATTAAAGAAATCTACACGTATCATCGATTAAGATATATAACGTCCAGTGACAACTATCACATGCAGATCCGGACGATAGCATGTTAAATGCTTTGTGAATATGAACCCTGCTTTGTAAAATGACCGATACAATAACTTGGAATTTCAACGGACTAGTTCACAATTAATAAGTCTGGTGCATAATACGTTGCCCTAGCTAGACACATTATTCTGACTTCGAGCTGACCAGTCTATTCTTTTCTCCTAAATGTCGACTGCCATGTGGAAAAAGCAGCATGTCGACTGCTAGTTGGAAAAGCAGCAAATCGACTGTCATGTGGAAAAGCAGCATGTCGACTGTCATGTGGAAAAACAGCATGTCGACTACCATGTGGAAAAGCAGCAAGTCGACTGTCATGTGGAAAACAGCATGTCGCCTGACTGCCATGTGGAAAAGCAGCATGTCGACTGTCATGTTGAAAAACAGCATGTCGACTGTCATGTGGAAAAACAGCATGTCGACTACCATGTGGAAAAGCAGCATGTCGACTGTCATGTGGAAAACAGCATGTCGTCTGACTGCCATGTGGAAAAGCAGCATGTCGACTGTCATGAGGAAAACAGCATGTCGTCTAACTGCCATGTGGAAAAACAGCATGTCGACTACCATGTGGGAAAGGCAACATGTCGACTGCCATGTGGAAAAGAAGCATGTCGACTGTCATGTGGAAAAGCAGCATGTCGACTGCTATGTGGAAAAGCAGCATGTCGACTGTGGAAAAGCAGCAAGTCGACTGTCATGTGGAAAAACAGCATGTCGACTTCCATGTGGAAAAGCAGCATGTCGACTGTCATGTGGAAAAGCAGCATGTCGACTGATTTGTGGAAAAACAGCATGTCGACAATTTTCAAGGCTTTGGTTTGATCCGGCATTGGATCGAACACATGATCATTAATCAAAGGAGATGAAAGGTATGTGCCAATTATACTGTTGCAACCCAACAACACAAGCAAGGAAAATATCACAAAGAGATCAATGTACGGTCTTCAACAAAAAGAGTTTAAACTATAATCCTCCGAACTCCAAATCTACTGTTCAGCAAAGTAATGACCAAGTTTTTAATTTTCTTTAAATATTTTTTTTTATCTATATTAAGATGTCAACCCTCCCCCTTTAATCTCGATCGGTTGAGTAACAAACGGATTATACTTATCCTTTTCATCCCCAGTGGGACATAAGGCCACAACAAACTGCCTCCACTTCTCTCTGTCCTTGGCCATGTACTGGGCTTGGTCCCATGTGTAACCCATTGCTTCTAATTCTGCTGTACCAGTTCTTCGCCAGGTGATTCTAGGTCTCCCTGGTTTCCTTTTTCCTGTTGGTGTCCAATATAGAGCTGTTTTAGGTGTGCGGTGTTGTGGCATTCTCAGTACATGGCCTAACCATCTAAATATTCGTTGTTTAATTTCTGCTGTTATGCTTTAGCATTACATTTCTCCAAAAGGCTCTTGTTGCTGATCTTATTTGGCCAGAATATTCTGTTGATCTTTCTTAGGCAGCTAGTATGGAAAGCATCTACTACTTTTTGAACTAAAACACGCCAAGTTTCTGAACCATACAGTAGGACAGATTTTACATTGCTGTTTTAAATTCGCAGTTTGGTCCTTAAACTGTACTGGTTGGACTTCCAGATTGTATGAAGTCTTGCAAATGTTGCACGTGCTTTAGATAGTCTTGCCTTTATACCCTTCACTGTCCCATTATCTTTGCTTATGATGCTTCCAAGGTAAGTGAAATCTTCAACACTGTCCACTGGCAGATCATTGATTGTTATTGGTGTTGTATTTCTGGTATTTATTGACATTACCTTGGTCTTCTTGGCATTGACATTCAGACCAGTTTGCTTTGCATAGTTGTTAAGTATGTTGGTCTTCTCTTGGAGGTGTTCACTTGTTGTTGATAATATGGCAATGTTATCAGCAAAATCAAGGTCTTCTAACTGGTTAAACATGGTCCACTGGATACCCCTTTTCTTGTCTGTTTGTCTTGGCCAATAAAAATAGGATTGGTGACATAATACATCCCTGTCTTACACCACATCCCTGTCTTACACTAGATTTAACTTCAAATGAGTCTGAGATAGAGTTATCAAGGATGACACTACATTCAAAGCTGTTGTAGAAGGCTTTTATTAGCATCAAAATTGTTGGTGGAAGAACTAGTTAACAATGGTATAACAATAGATAACAAAACAAGGTCAAGACTCAAAATAATACACACACCCTTTTTCGCCCATTGCATGCTTTGGTGAGGGATACCCTTGAATAACAGAGAACAAAACCAAAATGGGACATTATATTGTTATATGAGTGTGAGATTGTTTCAATAATTTAGCGCTTTAGGAAGAGTGACGGATACAAAATGGGAACCCCCCCCCCCCCCCCAAAAAAAAATTAATAATAATACAAAGCAATGGTAAAGTTTTAGATTTCGTAAGTAAACCCCAAAATAATTTGAATCGAAAAGTAAAATTTTGCGGTGCATCATTGCATTATATCCGTAAGAATACATCAAAGACATCAAAGTTTGGTTGCAATTCATTCCGCTGATGGGGGTGTCAGTGGCGGATCCAGGGGGGGGGGGGGGTTCCGGGGGTGCGCACCCCCCCTTTATTTTTGCCGATCAATGCATTTGTATCGGGACATATGTTTTGCACCCCTTTGCACCCCCCCCCCTTTTGCCCTGGGTTAGCACCCCCCCTTTCGAAAATTCCTGCATCCGCCCCTGGGGTGTTCACCCTCTATACTATGTAAATGAAACTGTGGTATAAAAATTGCATGCAAACGATAATCAATTATACAGTAGGTGGCTGTATTTCATAGAGCATTTTATTCGTCAACTTTATAAACAAAACTATAAATACTATATAAAATGGCTAATTTCAACATACCGGAATCATATTTTGTTTCCGATTTTCCAGCTGTATTAATTAGATTATTTTCGGACGTTAAGAAGGGAAAACTTTTATTTTTTCAAAACAGTATTATATATGTAAGCATTGAAAGGCTTCAAATATATATGTAGGACTCTAAAGTGCGATGGTACTCTAAAGTGCGATGGTAACGCTAAAGTGCGATGGTCTACGCTAAAGTACGATGGTGTCTCACGCTAAAGTGCGATGGTTGTTTATTTGCTAAAGTACGATGGTATAGCACGCTAAAGTGCGATAGAACAAAAGAGAAATGTTCAAGGGCACTAATGTTAAAAACAAGCCTTTTGCAAAATCTAGTTTGCAATGATTTAACATATAATGCGATAGGCTTTTACTTTACCGGTAGTCTTATGTGACTAAATTAAGAAGACGAATTTTGTATTTGCAACTGGCAAGGGGATGTGTTTACATTAATAGGCTGTGTAAACGACAAGCTACATCCAATACGCCCCTCGTCCTGAACATGCATGAACTATTTGCCACTGGACGGAATAAATAAAATTTATTTTTCCCCTTTTTCGTAGCGAGTATTAATACATGTTATATTTAACCAAAATGTACACACTGATGTTTTAATAGACAATTTCTGATTTACGCTTGAAAACGTGAACCTTTATTTTACCGATGTTTATACTCTTCAATAAAATCAATATTTTAACGTAAACATAAATTTGCATCTGTTCGCTTCCATTATTTATTTCATATTCCGGTATGTTCATTTTTGGTTTGTATTAACGACTGTTAACGTCATAATCCAACTACGTTTTGTACGTCTATACTTTGGCGGACCATCGCACTTTAGCGTATGAAGGCATCGGACTTTAGCGTAGACCATCGCACTTTAGCGTAACCATCGTACTTTAGCGTCCCCATCGCACTTTAGAGTCCTATATATATATAGAGAGAGAGAGTACAGATGTTATGTGATCAGTTCCTTCAGTAGTGAAATACACTGAGAACTTGCAACCACTTCGTACCTATCATTCAAAACTATGTCAACTTTACGTGTTCATTTTTATGCCCCATTTATGGGCATTATGTTTTCTGGTCTATGGGTCATTCGTTCATCTATTTGCACCATATTTATATTCAAATACCGGTTGAAATATTAGTGTTTTTTTTTAGTATATTTAAGAATTAAATGCTTCTTTTTGTAACTTCATTGGGGTGTAAAAGCGTTGACCCAAGTACATTTTGTATGAAGCGCGAAAACAGTATTGTATTTGAAGGTATGCAATACAAACAGTATTACATAAGAAATACTAGTAAATAATTCTCTTAAGTTAAGAATAAAAAAAAACAGGCAAAAACCTTTTGCATATCAAATATCACATACTGCTAATATATTAAAGAATAATTATGTAAGTCAGACTGTAATTTATATGTGTCAACTGGTTTTTTTTTCCATTCATCTAAATAAAGCTTTATGTCTTATGTCTTATGAAATAGAACGGAACGGACGGAACAAAACGAAACGAAACGAAATACATACAAAAAGCTGCCAAACGTCTTCGAAACCAATATGTTTGTGTATGGATATAACTATATTTTGTTTGTTATAAAAGCTGAACTCCTGTATCCTCTCTATCCCAAAGTTATTTTTTTCAATTATTTACAGTGTTTATCATTCCATAAGGAGACAATGCCATAGATACAATCATAAATTAGCAATATTTACGAACAGTACAGAATAAAGTCGAGATGCTCATTGTACAAATCCTTGTTAGCATAGAAAAGGGAACTTCGTTCTCGAATGCCTGTGCATTTAGTGTCGTGTACTGATTAAATACAATTAGAACCGAGTTCGAAATCTGTGTAATAAATTTAGCTTACTCTCGTTGATTGCATTTGGAAAGTTTCTAGACTTTTCATGGCCAGATTCGCATACATGAGCAAGCATGGTTAGCCTACGCGAACAGATAGCTAAATTATCATCAACTGTACCAGAATTTAAAGATCCTGAAGATTTTTTTGGAGATGGTAAATTATGTTCTTATATGGGTAGAAATCATCGGACAAAGATTCACATCATTTACAACTAGATCTGGACAAACTTGGAATATAGGAATCAAAATGGAAAATGTCATTCCACCCTGACAAATGCAATGTTCTCACCATCAGCAGGAAAAACAAGACAATTGCAACCTCATACAGTCTACATGGTCAAATTCTTGAGTCAGTCAGCAGTGCAAAATATCTAGGCTGCACATTTACATCCGAGCACAGATGGAATGACCATGTAAATAGCATATGCAATAAGGCAAATCGAACAATTAGTTTCCTAAAAAGAAATTTAAATATAGGATCAACTACATGTACAGTGAAGGAGAACGCCTATAAAACATTGGTACGTCCAATTGTAGAATATGCCAGTCCAGTATGGGATCCATACCTTAGGCAGCAACCATTTGATTTTCTGGGGGGGGCTATGGTTTTTTTTTCTGGACAAATTTTTTTTTTCGCCTGCGGCGAAAAACAATCTATTTTTTTCGCGACAAGTCGAAAACAATTTTTTTCTTTCAATTTTAGCATTACATATAGTGGCAGCTGAGGGTGAAACAAACAATATTTTTTTTCTCAGAATCAAAAACAAATTATTTTTTTCTCCAAAAAATGGAAACAAACTTTTTTTTCCAAAAAAAACCATAGCCCCCCCCAGAAAATCAAATGGTTGCTGCCTTAAGACAGAGACTGACAGACTTGAGATGGTACAAAGAAGAGGAGCTCGTTATGTATCTAACAAGCATCATAACTACTCCAGCGTTAACTTGATGCTACAACATCTGAAATGGACATCCCTAGAACAAAGAAGGAAAGAAGCGAGACTCACAATGCTATACAAAATAGAAAACAACAAAGTGGCCATGTCAAAGGAAGGTCGTCTAATACCACCGAAAAGAATGACACGAAACATGCATGATAAATCCTTCCAAGTACCATCAGCATCCTGTGATTACCGGTGGTCGAATATGCGCACCAAACCATGGCAGAATAATCAGTCCGTTGATTGTGGCCATTACCTGGCAGAAGCAAAAGAATAATTATGAACTTATATTATAAAGTTATTGTCAGTACGGCCAGTAGTGTAGATACGGGTACAAGTCAAATCGGCACCTGGTTAAATCGGCATTTAGTCAACTCGGCATCTATTGAAAGTCAATTCGGCATCCAATAATATTTCAAATAATATATTTAAATAATTCTAAAAATTTAAAAAAAAAACCACCAAGCAGTTAAAATACAAAAGTTATTTGTTTGAAGTTTTCTTAACATTCTATGAATGATGTTTTGATTAGGTTTTTTTTCACTGAATTAATAACTTATTTCATAATTAACATATTTGTTGTTTTAAGTTTTAACTCTATACATGTAGTCATTGATGTTTTCTTTTCTTCAAAATCTGAATAAAAAAACAATGAAGCCATTGCCCAAGATGTTGTTTAATTATGAGGCCCTAGTGTTATATCTAATACTTAAACCTGTAACCCTCAACCTGCATTTTAGACAATTTCTGAGGAAATTAGAAGCAATTAAAGGGAAAACTATGAGTCTTTACCAGTATTAATACTTATCAAACTCGCATGGAAAATAATTAGCAAGAAAGAAGGTTTTCTTGAAAGTTTATACAGCATTAAACCAACAATCGTGCAAAATGCTCAACTGGTTTAAATATGCATTACAAGTATCCAATACCTTGAATACACATTTTAAAAAATGAACAGGAAAAAACCTACAGAATCTCCAAATAATGTAAATAAGTCAATATTTTTCTGAAAATGCTTGATAAAAAATACATATATTTATCATGGGTGCCGAAATTACTACATCAGGTACCGATTTAACCAGGTGACAATTTGACTAGGTGCCAATTTGACTATACCGGGTGCCGATTTGACCAGGTGACGATTTAACCAGATGCCGATTTGACTAGATTTCGTAGATACGAATCCATGTTATTATAAGTATTGAATGCTTCTTTTTGTAACTTCATAGGGTTGTAAAAGTGTTGACCGTGTGTACATTATTAGAATATTAGAATGAAGAGGTTCCGCCCTTCATACAAAATGTACTTGTGTCAACGCTTCTACACCCCAATGAAGTTACAAAAAGAAGCATTTAATTCTTAAATATACTAAAAAAAAACAAACTAATATTTCAACCGGTATTTAAATATAAAATATGGTGCAAACAGACCCAGGAGGCGAAAAATATAGGGTGCAAATGTTGTTTTTGGAGCAACGGATGTGATACCTTTAAATATGATTTTGCAAATCGTACATCCACTACTCTCCAAGCCAAACAAGGTTATGATTCCATCCCATTACTCACAATGAAGCAAACAGGAATCTGTTTCATTATAAAATAATGCCCTCTAAATTTGTAGTTGAAATAATTATGACGTCCTGGACGTGTTCATGTTGGAAGGCTTTTATATTTTTTTGCTTTGACACCTGTCAGTCTTTCATAATTTCATTGATATAAACAATTATGTCTTACCTTTAGCAATACATAAATTCTAATTGCATTAACATTTCATTTGTGTTTCATAATATTTATTTTAAGAAAATAATTACTGAAGCGTACTCTTTCTTTCAGAGCAATACCTGCCGTTAGATTGCATGCAATAAAGAATGAATAATCACTACATTCATGTCCCAGTGAATTCAAAATCCTGGTCACATTGTCCGGTTTCCCATATACAAGTTTCCTATAAAGTTTATTTTTGGAAAATATAACATCACAAAGCAGATATTTGGATGTCATGTTTTGCCCTGAATGAGCCATAGTCAACAAGGGCAATTCATTTTACATGTTTGTGATTCATCCGACAAAAGTCAAATTCCTTGGTTATGCAAGTTGTCTTTCATCCTTCCTGTAAAAAATATAAATTGTTCCTGGTGAAGATTAATAAAGAAAAGTCAGACTGACAAAAATATTATAGTGTTATTTTAATTCATATGGAGTGTAGACATAATGAACTTCTGCATCTGATTATATGGTTACAAAAGATTACATTATGGTACAAATTAAATACTAGGTATAACTCATACATAAATCATAATTTCAAATTGGACTTGTTTTATATTCATTCTCTATATTCAGATACATCTGCACGATTAGTAGAGAAAGATGAGGATGAGGTAGATGATCTCCCCTTCACAAGTAGTAAACTTAGACAGAGGGCAGCACCACTGTTGACAGATTGTGATAAAAAATATGCTGGGAAGAGAACATCAAGAAAAAAACTGGATGAACTGGAAGAGTTAGGTAAGAGATATACAGCATCAACTATTCAGTAAACAAAAATATGCACAAACAGGCATAAGTTTTAGTCACATGATTTTACAGGGGACAAGTTTATGACACTGTTTATGTATGGTCACATCATCTATCTGTTTCTTCATCGAATACATTTTGGTAAAGGAACTTATTGCATCAACAATTCATAAAAAATTGAGTTTAGCTACCTACAAGATATGCATGTCCTTAAACTATCATTAAAATACTAGTTGTTTGTAATTTCTACATGAAGGAGATATAAAATTAAGAAGATGTGGTGTGATTGCCAAAGATCAAAATTCTTGATAAGATACCAATTAACACAGAAATTAACAACTATTATGTAATGTAAGCACAGCATGAGCAGAAACCAAAACTAAGATTTTGAAAAGTCATTAGCTAATTTTCAGAATTCATGTTAAGCTAATGCAAGCACTTCATTATAAATAAAGCCTCATATGTTTGATTTAGAAAATCAATATGTCTTATAATGGGTATCTGATTGAGTTGTTTTTGGGTTCTTTAAAGAGATAATATCTGCAATGAATGGCTTTAATAAAAAAAAAAAAAAAGAACATTCAAAAGTTTTAGAAATATTTAAATGAAGATTATTATTTGAATTGATGAAAAAATAAAATACATGTAGTTACAAATGTAGGATATTTAGAAATTCAATAGAAATCATGTTGTAGTCATAGTATACAATATTAATGTTTTAAAAGTTAGTTTAGTTTCTAGTGAGGTATGCTAAACACAGGAAAACCTACAATCTTGCTTGAAAAAGAAGAAGAAACTAGTATATAGATATAAGAAGATGTGGTATGAGTGCCAATGAGACAACTCTCCATCCAAGTCATAATCTGTAAAAAAAAAACCACAACAGTATAGGTCAAAGTACAGTCTTGTATGCCTTAATAGCTTGTTGTTTCTTCTAGCAATTTGGAATGTGATATAAAAACCTTTTCAATTTGACACTAAATTCCATACATCATTATTTTTAAACTTTAAATTTCCTTGCATTTTATAGAATGTGATTATTAATGATATCTAATATGAATTTTATAGGGAATAATCCTTATGATGACAAAGATCAGAATTTGGATGATGAAAGTGATGAACTAGATGAAGATATATCTGAAGATGGAGATAAAACTGATTCAGATGATGAGCTTTTGTCTAAGGGAGATAACTCAGATGACGAAGATGAAGATAATTTAGAAGAATTTCAATCAAGTTTTAAAGCAGCAACATTGAGTGAAAGTAAACCAGGATTCAGGTTATAATTTATTCTCTTTATTATTTATTAATAAGCTTTAATTACAATATATGCAATCACTTACGTTTGAAAAGAAAATTGTGTCAAAGTTATACATCAAGATTTCTTAAAGGGATGTTCCTTTTTGAATTGAATCATCATACCTTTGAATGCATACAAGAGCACACTTGTTATCAGAAGTTCAGAAGTGCAAAAACAAGTTCTTCAAATCTTTACAATTCTCTACAACTGTTTTATCATTTGAAAAAATTATTAATTTTAATATCGGAAAAAAAATATAGGTTTAGGTACCTATAAGGTATGCTATTATTGCTGACATACATTGCCTTTTCCTTCATTTATCATGCATTTTCATCTGATTTTTTTATCCATTTTCTGAAAACCAAATCCAAAGACAGCACAGAAAACTTGAAAAAGTTAGTCGTTTTATTTTTAGTGAAATATGTATTGAAATAGATGAAAATGTCAATGAAACAGTGAACTACTTCTACAATGAATAGTTGTTCAAGAACGGTCTTTGTTTTCATGTTTAGTTTTGAAGATGATGGAGACTTCAGTAAATATGCAGATGATGATGATATGGGAGATAATAGTGGCAATGAAGATGAAAGTGACAAGGATGATGAAAGTGGCAATGAAGATGTTAGTGGTGAGGATATGTCAGACGATGAAACTGGTGATGAAGAAGAGGGTGAAGAACAGGAAGAGGAAGAACAAAGTATTATGGGTATAAAATATCTTCTGGAAATTTGCAGCACATTTTTGCTTGTGTTGGAAGATGTAATTTGTCTAGAATTCATATTCATATTGCAAGAACCTATTTTTGTCTTTAATCACATGTAATATTTACTACTGGATTGAACACCAATGCACCACATGCTGACATCAAATACTTGAAGTTCTGAAACATGTGTTTTTCACATCTCTGAAACATATGATTTATTTCTTAATTGAATTAACTCTATTCAACAAAGCGAGAAAATCCCGCACGCAGCGGCTGGCTTCAACTGGCCCCTTAACAAAATTGTATTTTCCAGCACTGAAAATTATTTTAATTCTTTTTTTTATAGATGAAGACGTGAAAAGTTTTTCAAGGACTAGTGTGGCAGAAGAGGTCCAAAAAGGGGAAGCTGCAAAACAACAATTAGGTATACATCGTAAATGTACTGCAAAATCATTGGCCTTTGTTCAGGAATATTTCAGATGTAAATTCCGAAATTAGAAAACATATTTGTTATATTTTCCAGATAATTACACCTTATGTAAGAATCCTGGGTTTTGATTGGTTGATAGCCAAAGTATTTTTCACCAATTTACTGTTATCAAATGAATATCGTTCATTTTTTAACGCCGCCAGGGGTATATGCAAAAAGGATATGCCTTTTTTACCCTTTCTGCCGTGGTATTTAAAAAAAAAAAACATGCTTGTAACGTCACGATCATCAATGCGTTTTTGAAAGTTAACATTCAGTGTAATTAAACAGATAAAGCATGTTCTTGAGGGGTATTTGCGAAAAATACCAGTCTTGAGAATGAATTTCCCTCGCCTTACGGCTTGCGAAATTTAACATTCTCTCGACTGGTATTTTTCACAAATACCCCTCCTTAACATGATATATCTGTTTATTAATGCTAGTTTAAACTTTTTTTAAGAAAGTCTGCTGACAAAAACATCTAAATAGAGAAAATAGAATGGATTTTATTTTCTGTCCTTTTAAAATGAAAAGAAAAAATCTTTGTACCTAAACATCTAGTTATTTAACTTTTATGAAAAACAGTCATAACACTATGTTCTGAACATAATGTAAACTTGGATATTTTTGCATTTGGGTTATTTTTCCATTTTTTGGGAGCAGGTAAAAATGGGATAATAAGATTTGGCCTCTATACAATATTTGTGTAAACATTTTTAAAATTATAAATTTCAGGATTATGGGATAGTTTTCTAGAAGGCAGAATAAAACTTCAAAAAGTAGCAGGAATTATAAACCAGATGCCCCAGTTTGATGTCTGGAAACAGTTCGAGAAAGATGGCGGAGCAGAATTCAAAGAGTCAGCAGCAGACAGTAAGGCAAATTAAAATAAAAAGATGTTTGATTGCCAATGTTATAACTCTCCACCAGAGAGCAAATGGCCAATGATGTGTTGCATATTTGTCATGTTCAATAATAAATTAACATGCTTATTTGAAAGCAGACTCTTGACTATGTAAGCTATCGATGAATAAGTCAATAAATAGAGGAATAAACACCAACACTTCTGTAAATTGAGATATTTTAGTGTGCATTTGTTTTTGCTAATGTTTAACTATACACAAGAATTGCAGCTCAGTTATTTCAATTTCTGGGAAGAGCTGCATACAAAATAAATGATAACAAAAATCAAAATGCATGCTTTAATTTTGCAACATACCCTGTTGCAAAACTCTGTAAAAATAAAAATATCACAAAAATCTCTGCATTTTCAGTAAATAAAATCAAATCTTAATTAACGTGTCAGTATTCAGGTTAGAAATTAAGACAAAAGGCAAGATACTATAGATTCATTTATTTGTTTGTGGATTGAGGAAAAACTTGATTTTTGTAGACGTTTGATTCATGGTTTTGCAAGAGTCTGCATACCGGTATATTCCTTTAGAAGATTTGTAATTCATTGAACATTTGAAATTTGTGATAATTTTTCATATCATGCTACTCGCTTGAGATTGAAAATTATCGCTAGAAACTAAGGAGGCATGTGGCGTTGCTAATGAAATTGACATGAAATTGACAACATCGTCATAGGTAAAATAGCGATAAACAGATTATCATTAGTCATCTCAACTCGATTGCTTTTCTCGCTTTCGCTGTATCGGCTCAAGCGAGAAAATGAATCTCGTTGAGATGATCAACGATAATCTATAATTATATGTACATTTTGTAGCTCAAGCCATGTTAAAGAAATTGTTGGATAAACTGGTTCAGTTACAGACATTGCTGATGTTACAGAACTCAGAAACCAGGCACTTGATCAGTGGACAGTAAGTGTTAAATGTCTGATCAAATGCTTTAAAATCATATGCAATAACTAGACTTAAAAGATGGGCGAGAGATACCAGAGGGACAGTCAAACTCATAGATTGAAAATAAACTGACAATGCCATGGCTAAAAATAAAAAGACAAACAGACAAATAATAGTACACAAGACACAACATAGAAAACTAAAGACTAAGCAACATGAACCCCATCAAAAACAGGGGGTGATCTCCAGTGCTTCAGAAGGATAAGCAGATCCTGCTTGATTTATATGTCAATTCGGGCTATTCTATTAAAACATGCATGGTACCAAGGGAAGGCACTAGAAAAATGGAGTAACCAAGTATAGAGGCAATTTAGAATTTATCTTTTCATTTTCATGGTTCAAAATAATTTAAACACCCACACATAGTTGAGATTTCAAAGTGTCTTCCCTGGGTTTTATATATGTTTTTATGGAACATCCCATATTCCTGAAAATCAAAATTAATTTAAAGAATTAAACCATTCAATAGGAATAAGATTAATTATAATCTAACATTGTAAATTCAAATATCAATTTCTATAAATAAATAGAAAAAACTTAGGGCTGTTCCATTAAAACATACATGGTACCCAGGGAAGGCACTTTGAAAACAGAGTGACCACCCATAGAAGTGATTTAGAGTCCTGCATAATTTTAAACTGTTCAACACAATATTTCGCATCCACCCATAGTGGCAAATTTAAGTTGCCTTCCCTGGGTCCCATGTATGTTTTTTATGGAACAGCTCTTATTTGAAAACAGAAAATGTACTTTTAACACTGTGTTATTCTGCAAGGCTTGACAGGACTGGCAAATGATAAAGAAATTAGAATATAGAAAACATGTAATAATAATGATTTACAAACTTCCGAATGATAACATAATTTTTATCATCCAATGACAATAAACAAATACTGTTAACTTAAACACTATAAAAAGTGACCTGGGCATGAAAGATCCACCATAAAATAATTCACAATTGGTAAGTGGAACAAAATGATGCTGTTACCAGTTAGTAAATAGGTACAAAGTTGCTTCCATCAACTAATTGAACAAACATTGCTTTCTGGTAATATGATATGAAAAGAAACTTTCAAGTCTGGGAAAAAATGCAATATAATCTTTTCTAATTGGAATTATAGGTTAAATTTTACTATGTATTTTAGAAAAGGCAAAAAAGAGCAACCAAAAGATGACGATGACGATGAAGAAATCCCAAGCGATACAGATGAGGAAGAGAAACCAGTTAAAAAAAAGGAACCAGTACAAGTGGGTGTGAAAAGAAAAATTAAAATGGACAATTACCCAGAGTTCCTTGCTAAAAGACATAAAGATTTCCAGACATTCAGGTAAATGTAAAATGATAGGTAAAAGATAACAAAGAGACATTCAAACTCGTAAGTCAAAAAGTAAACTGACAAAGCCATGGTTAAAAAAGAAAGTGATAGATAAAAATAAAGTTTCCTGACTGAGATAGAGTTTATATACAGTCGACTTTCATTATCTGAAAACTGACGGACAATTATATAATTGTCGAGCCTGCGACTTTTGTCGCAGAAAGCTTGACATAGGAATGGTGATCCGGTGGCGGCGGTGGCGGCGTTGGCTCACTTCTTAAAAGCTTTTTATTTTAGAAGGTGGAAGACCTGGATGCTTCATACTTTGTATATGGATGCCTCATGTGACGAAGTTTCCGTCAGTCACATATCCAATGTCCTTGACCTCATTTTCATGGTTCAGTGACTACTTGAAAAAAAAGTTAAAGATTTTTTGTAATGTTAAATTCTCTTTTATTATAAGTAATAGGATAACTATATTTGGTAGGTGCGTACCTTGCAAGGTCCTCATGCTCGTCGCACAGTTTTCACTTGACCTCGACCTCATTTCATGGATCAGTGAACAAGGTTAAGTTTTGGTGGTCAAGTCCATATCTCAGATACTATAAGCAATAGGTCTAGTATATTCGGTGTATGGAAGGACTGTAAGGTGTACATGTCCAACTGGCAGGTGTCATCTGACCTTGATCTCATTTTCATGGTTCAGTAGTTTTAGTTAAGTTTTTATACGACCGCAAAATTTGAAAAAATTTTCGTCGTATATTGCTATCACGTTGGCGTCGTCGTCGTCCGAATACTTTTAGTTTTCGCACTCTAACTTTAGTAAAAGTGAATGGAAATCTATGAAATTTTAACACAAGGTTTATGACCACAAAAGGAAGGTTGGTATTGATTTTGGGAGTTTTGGTCCCAACATTTTAGGAATTAGGGGCCAAAAAGGGCCCAAATAAGCATTTTCTTGGTTTTCGCACTATAACTTTAGTTTAAGTTAATAGAAATCTATGAAATTTTGACACAAGGTTTATGACCACAAAAGAACGGTTGGGATTGATTTTGGGAGTTTTGGTTTCAACAGTTTAGGAATTAGGGGCCAAAAAAGGGCCCAAATAAGCATTATTCTTGGTTTTCGCACAATAACTTTAGTTTAAGTAAATGAAATTTAAACACAATGTTAATGACTACAAAAGGAAGGTTGGTATTGATTTTGGGAGTTTAGGTCCCAACAGTTTAGGAATTAGGGGCCAAAAAGGGACCCAAATAAGCATTTTTCTTGGTTTTCGCACCATAACGTTAGTATAAGTAAATAGAAATCTATGAAATTTAAACACAAGGTTTATGACCATAAAAGGAAGGTTGGTATTGATTTTTGGAGTTTTGGTCCCAACAGAATAAGGGGCCCAAAGCGACCAAAATTAAACTTTGTTTGATTTCATCAAAATTGAATAATTGGGGTTCTTTGATATGCCGAATCTAACTGTCATGACTGTGTATGTAGATTCTTAACTTTTGGTCCCGTTTTCAAATTGGTCTACATTAAGGTCCAAAGGGTCCAAAATTAAACTTAGTTTGATTTTGACAAAAAATGAATCAGTTAGGTTCTTTGATATGCTGAATCTAAAAATGTACTTAGATTCTTGATTATTGGCCCAGTTTTCAAGTTGGTCCAAATCGGGGTCCAAAATTAAACTTTGTTTGATTTCATCAAAAATTGAATAAATGGGGTTCTTTGATATACCAAATCTAACTGTGTATGTAGATTCTTCATTTTTGGTCCTGTTTTCAAATTGGTCTACACTAAAGTCCAAAGGGTCCAAAATTAAACTTAGTCTGATTTTAACAAAAATTGAAATCTTGGGGTTCTTTGATATGCTGAATCCAAAAATGTACTTAGATTTTTTATTATGGGCCCAGTTTTCAAGTTGGTCCAAATCAGGATCTAAAATTATTATATTAAGTATTGTGCAATAGCAAGTCTTTTCAATTGCACAGTATTGCGCAATGGCAAGAAATATCTAATTGCACAATATTGTGAAATAGCAAATTTTTTTTTAATTCGAGTTATCTTTCTTTGTCCAGAATAGTAAGCAAGAAATATCTAATTGCAAAATATTGTGCAATAGCAAGATTTTTTTTTAATAGGAGTTATCTTTCTTTGTCCAGAATCAACTTAAATCTTTGTTATATACAATATACAATGTATATTCACTTTTTACTACCAACTGATAAATTAAAATAATCTTTACCATTCAGTGATAACAAGCAGTTTTTTTTACATCTTAATATTTTATGATGTATTTAAATGAGTAGTTATTGTTGCAAACTCCATTAGAAATTTTAATTGAGATTAGTTTTGGAATAAGGGAAAGGGGGATGTGATTAAAAAAATTGGGTTCAATTTTTCTCATTTGAAATTTCATAAATAAAAAAGAAAATTTCTTCAAACATTTTTTTGAGAGGATTAATATTCAACAGCATAGTGAATTGCTCTAAGAGAAAACAAAAATTTTTAGGTTCATTAGAACACATTCATTCTGTGTCAGAAACCTATGCTGTGTCAACTATTTAATCACAATCCAAATTTAGAGCTGAATCCAGCTTGAATGTTGTGTCCATACTTGCCCCAACCGTTCAGGGTTCAACCTCTGCGGTCGTATAAAGATACGCCCTGCGGAGCATCTGGTTGTGTTTTGGTCTGTTTTTATTATACTGTATGCATTAGGTCTACTATATTTGGTGTATGGAATGATTGTAATGTAAACTGGTGATGAGGAAGAACAGGAAAAGAAAGAACAAGGTATTATGGGTACAAATCTAAAGAGAAAGTACAAAGTATTATGGGTATAAGTTCTAAAGAGAAAAAACAAGGTATATGGGTAAAGTCACACTGTAACATATCTTCTGGAGATTGACATTAATTACTGTCAGATTCTTTTGTTGTCTATCTTCCATTTATCTTTAATTGGTTTGGAATTGATATTCATGAGGCATATTTTTGTCCTGATTTGCATGTAATATTTGCTACTGGATTGATCTTACAGACAACACATACTTAAAAAATATCTGAACCATTTTGTTTTCTCACACTTGAAAAACATGATTAACTTTATTAATTATTAAATATGTCAAGCCTTTTTGCATTAGGTCTATATTTTTGGTGTATGGAATGATTGTAAGGTGTACATGTCTAGCTGGCAGGTCTCATCTGACCTTGACCTCATTTTCATGGTTCAGTGGCAAAGTTAAGTTTTTATACGACCGCAAAATTTGAAAAATTTTTCGTCGTATATTGCTATCACGTTGGCGTCGTCGTTGGCGTCGTCGTCGTCGTCGTCGTCCGAATACTTTTAGTTTTCGCACTCTAACTTTAGTAAAAGTGAATAGAAATCTATGAAATTTTAACACAAGGTTTATGACCACAAAAGGAAGGTTGGGATTGATTTTGGGAGTTTTAGTCCCAACATTTTAGGAATTAGGGGCCAAAAAGGGCCCAAATAAGCATTTTCTTGGTTTTCGCACTATAACTTTAGTTTAAGTAAATAGAAATCTATGAAATTTTGACATAAGGTTTATGACCACAAAAGAAAGGTTGGGATTGATTTTGGGAGTTTTGGTTCCAACAGTTTAGGAATTAGGGGCCAAAAAAGGGCCCAAATAAGCATTATTCTTGGTTTTCGCACAATAACTTTAGTTTAAGTAAATAGAAATCAATGAAATTTAAACACAATGTTTATGACCACAAAAGGAAGGTTGGTATTGATTTTGGGAGTTTAGGTCCCAACAGTTTAGGAATTAGGGGCCAAAAAGGGACCCAAAATAAGCATTTTTCTTGGTTTTCGCACCATAACTTTAGTATAAGTAAATAGAAATCTATGAAATTTAAACACAAGGTTTATGACCATAAAAGGAAGGTTGGTATTGATTTTGGGAGTTTTGGTCCCAACAGTTTAGGAATAAAGGGCCCAAAGGGTCCAGATTTAAACTTTGTTTGATTTTATCAAAAATTGAATAATTGGGGTTCTTTGATATGCCGAATCTAACTGTGTATGTAGATTCTTAATTTTTGGTCCCGTTTTCAAATTGGTCTACATTAAGGTCCAAAGGGTCCAAAATTAAACTTAGTTTGATTTTAACAAAAATTGAATCCTTGGGGTTCTTTGATATGCTGAATCTAAAAATGTACTTAGATTTTTTATTATTGGCCCAGTTTTCAAGTTGGTCCAAATCGGGGTCCAAAATTAAACTTTGTTTGATTTCATCAAAAATTGAATAATTGGGGTTCTTTGATATGCCAAATCTAACTGTGTATGTAGATTCTTAATTTTTGGTCCCGTTTTAAAATTGGTTTACATTAACGTCCAAAGGGTCCAAAATTAAACTAAGTTTGATTTTAACAAAAATTGAATTCTTGGGCCTCTTTGATATGCTGAATCTAAACATGTACTTAGATTTTTGATTATGGGCCCAGTTTTCAAGTTGGTCCAAATCAGGATCCAAAATTATTATATTAAGTATTGTGCAATAGCAAGAAATTTTCAATTGCACAGTATTCAGCAATAGCAAGAAATCTTCAATTGCACAGTATTGTGCAATAGCAAGAAATCTTCAATTGCACAGTATTGTGCAATAGCAAATATTTTCAATTGCACAGTATTGCACAATAGCAAGAAATATCTAATTGCACAATATTGTGCAATAGCAAGAAATTCCAATTGGATTTCAATTGGAGTTATCTTTCTTTGTCCAGAATAGTAGTTGAATCAACTTAAATCATTGTTTTATACAATATACAATGTATATTCACTTTTACTACCAACTGATAGATTAAAACAATCTTTACCATTCAGTGATAACAAGCACTTTTTTTACATTTTAATATTTTATGATGTATTTAAATGAGTAGTTATTGTTGCAAACTTCATTAGAAATTTGAATTGAGATCAGTTTTGAAATAAGGGAAAGGGGGATGTGAAAAAAAAATTGGAGGGTCAATTTTTTTCATTTCAGATTTCATAAATAAAAAGAAAATTTCTTCAAACATTTTTTTGAGAGGATTAATATTCAACAGCATAGTGAATTGCTCAAAGGCAAACATTTTTTTTTAAGTTCATTAGACCACATTCATTCTGTGTCAGAAACCTATACTGTGTCAACTATTTAATCACAATCCAAATTTAGAGCTGAATCCAGCTTGAATGTTGTGTCCATACTTGCCTCAACCGTTCAGGGTTCAACCTCTGCGGTCGTATAAAGCTGCGCCCTGCGGAGCATCTGGTTGAGTTTTGGTCTTTTTTTTTTCTAATACTATATGCAATAGGTCAACTATATTTGGTGTATGGAAATATTTTATGATCTATATGTCAGTCGCTTAGGTTTTATTTGACCTCATTTTCAGGGTTCATTGCTCAGTGTTAAATTTTTGTGTTTTGGTCTGTTTTTCTTTAACTGTAAGCAATAGGTCAACTATATTTGTTGTATGGAAGAATTGTTAGCTATACATGCCTACCTGGCATGGTTCATTGGTCAATGTTTAGTTTTCTTGGTTAATGTTGACCTCAACACTGCACCCAAGATTATGTAACACTTGAAATATTGATATCTTATAACAATCACTTTTGCATTGGGTTGTCAAACATTTTTTTTTGTAACATCAAAACTTTACATGAACTTCTTTATTTTTACAATTAAGTTTTTATCCTGGCAAGCAAGGTTAAATATTGGTAAGAAGATGCTGCAATTATTTTGGAAATTTAGTGGACCAATCAATTCAGTAAAGAGGATTGAAATATTAAATATTATCATTACAGAAATAACACAATCCAGAAATGGTACGACAAGACTCGTCTGTCTGGTGGTAAACTCAAAAGTAAATCATTCTCTAACTTTGAACAGTCAGCTCTGAAACAGATAGAGCAGGTAAGATCATTTCACAAGTATATTGCACTAATAATTACATTAGATGTATGTTTCACTATAAAACGTTATACTGATTGGCTAACTGCACATCACATGTTATTCCTTAAGCAATTGCATTACTCAATAAAACTTTTCATTCATGATGCCACATGGTCCCACAATAAAGTGCACAGGTGAATTAAATTAAAAAATGATAAAATTCGTGTTTTCATGATCCTAGCTAAAAAATGTAGTTATAAGTATTGAATGCTTATTTTTGTAACTTCATAGGGTTGTAAAAGTGTTGACTGTGCGCACATTTTTAGAATGAATGTACTTTGGTCAACGCTTTTACACCCCAATGAAGTCACAAAAAGAAGCATTCAATTCTTAAATAAAATCAAAATAAAATCAAATATTTGTTATTTCAGTCGTAGTCTCATAAGGGGCATTTACAATTATCAATTAAAATTAGATATGACAATATAAGTAACAAACATGAGATATTGCACAGTATATGATGTGACAGATATTATAAAAAAACAAATACAGAAATGCTCCATACATTACTTTTAGTAAATTGAAATTTTGAATGAAAAATTACCACATAATGAACTCGAGCTGAATGATTTCCTATAGTTGTTAACTTCTACTTATAACATCATTTGGTCTCTGGCTTAGAGTTGTCTCATTGACAATCTTACCACATATTTTTTTTTTATACGACCGCAAAAATAAAAAACTTTTTGGTCGTATATTGGTATCATGTCATCAGCGACCTCTGCGTCGTCATCAGCGTCATCGTCAGCGTCGTCCGAAGACGGATTGTTTCCAGATAATAACTTTTGAACAAGTAAAAAGAAATCAATAAAATTTTTAAAGAATGTTTATAACCACAAAAGGAAGCTTGGGATTGATTTTGGCGGTTATGGTCCCAAAGGTTTAGGAATTAGGGGCCCAATGGGGCCAAAAATAGCATTTATCTAGTTTCAGGACAAAAAGTTATGTATTATTATTTCAATTGTTCTGAAATTGTACCACAATGTTTAATACTATAAGTAGAAGGTTGGGATTTATTTTAAGGAGTGATTGGGAAAACAGTCCAGGAATTAAGGGCCAAAAAGGGGCAAAAACAAGCATTTTTCTAGTTTTAAGACAATAACTTGTGTATAACTGTATGGATCTTTCTGAAATTGTACCACAAGTTTCCATATAACACAGGGAAGGCTTGGATTCAGTTTGGGGTTAATTTTTCCAAATATATGTAGAAAAAAAGGGCCAAAAAGAAGCATTTTTTCTACTTTACAGACAATAACTTGTGTTTAAGTGTATGGATCTCTATAAAGTTTTACAAGGAGGTTCAATACCACTAAAGGAAGGTTGGGATTGATTTTGGGGGTTATGGTCCCAATAGTTTAGAAATTAGGGGCCAAATAAGGGGCCCAAAATAATCATTTTTGTAGTTTTCAAACAATAACTTTAAGTGTATGAATCTCTCTGAAATTAAATCACAAGTTTCCATACCATGAAGGGATGGTTAGTATTGACTTTGGGGGGTTATGGCTCAAAATTTTTCGGAATTAGGGGCAAAAAAGGGGAAAAACTAGGTATTTCTGGTCAATGGACAATTAAGACAATTTAAAAGCAGTGTAAGGGAGGTAATTCTAAAACATTTAACATACAATGTTGGGTATGTTCGGATTTACCTCCCTTACACTACTTGTATATTATGTGTAAAGAAATGTCAGGTTTTGGATTAATTGTCAAAAAAGGGGGAGGGTAGGGGTCAATTTTTATACGCCCGTCAAAATTTTGACAGGACGTATTATGTTATACAACTGTCCGGTGTCCGTCCGTCTGTCCAGCGTAAACATGTCGCACCGTAACTTGAGAACGACTTATCCAAATTTCATGAAACTTATTATAGTTGTTTCTTATGATGGTCAAATGATCTGTATACTTTTTGGTGAAAATAAGATTAAAACTTTTTGAGTTATGGCACTTTGTAACAGAAACAGGGGGGTGTTTTTTTCACATAAAGCTCCGTATATCAAAAACGATTTTTGATTATTGCTTAAAACTTTACACAATTCTTAGTTATATTAATCTTAAGATCTGTATACTTTTTGGTGATGATTCAAAATTTCATTTTTGAGTTATTGAGTATTTTGTAAAAAAGGGGGAGGGGTTTTTTACATGTTGCGCCGTATCTCAAAAAGGATTTATGATTATTGCTTAAAACTTTACACACTTCTTTGTTATATTAATCTTAACATCTGTATACTTTTTGGTGATGATTCAAAATTTCATTTTTCAGTTATTTAGTATTTTGTAAAAAAGGGAGAGTTTTTTTTTTACATGTCGCGCCGTATCTCAAAAACAATTTATGATTATTGCTTAAAACTTTACACACTTCTTTGTTATATTAATCTAAAGATCTGTATACTTTTTGGTTTTGATTCAAAATTTCATTTTAGTGATATTTAGTTTTTTTGAAGAAAAAAAGAGGGGGGGGGGTTTCATATGTCCCTCCGTATCTCAAAAACAATATATGGTTATTGCTTAAAACTTTCTCAGAAACTATTTATGATTATTGCATAAAACTTTCACACAAGACGACGGGCGTATCATGCGCTCATGGCGCAGCTGTTTATTTTTTTTAAATTTCTCAAATTCCAAATTTTTGAAAAGTTAAAAGAAGAAATCTTTAATTGAACAATATTGCGCAATAGATTTGTAAGATCTTGACATTTGTTTTGTGTCAGAAACTCATATTATGTCAAAAATTTTATCGCAATCCAAATTCAGAGCTGCATCAAGCTTGAATGTTGTGTCCATACTTGCCCCAACTGTTCAGGGTTCGACATCTGCTGTTGTATTAAGCTGCGCCCTGCGGAGCACCTGGTTTATACTTAATAAAACATTAAAGGGATCATATACATATTGTAGATTGGTTTAAGCTCGGAGAGTAGGAATTTTACCTGAACCATTTTTTTATGATTTGGAGTAAAATTGTTTATTGAACTTCTTTATCTAGTGAATTGAATATATTTGTAATAGGCAATAAGTTGACTTTAAACAAATAAATAATTGAAGGAATTCGACCTTCCACCAAACCTCACAAAACCTCTTTAATCTTAATCAATCAACGGGGAAACAGATTCTAAATGATTGAAAGCCAGATCAGATGTATACAATATAGGACATTAATTTGTTTTATAACCTAACAAGAGCAGAAGCTAGCGTTAAAGATAGGGGTATTTGGATACAGCTAATTGGATTCAGTTTCAGAACCCAATATATCTTAATTGCTTATTAGGCTGACACTAAATTTTATATCTTTTATTGGTTTAAGATTAAGTTGAAGCAGGTGGACATAAGTGAATTATTAATTATATACAATATGAATTAAGGTGTTAAATTAGGGACATTAATTAACCAAGTTTGGAAATGACATACAATTACCTGAAAACACTACATGTGTCCAATGTTTTTGTTGTAATTAATAAAGAGCACAGGCTTACCTATTGTCAAACAGATTTAAGAATTTATTATTTCTCACAAAATCCTTTAAAAAAAGAAAACAATACAATATGGACAATCAAAGTCGAAACAAAAATATTCACTTGATTAGCCAGATCTGATCCATCTGTTAATGGAAATTACCAGTTATATATATTGTATAATTTATTTTCAGTAAATGATTTTGGTTATCAAGCCTTACACAATCCTATAAAAAAGAATACACCATTTATCAGACCATGATGAAAACATTTCTTAATCCTTGCCCATTCTTACTATAAATTTCTTTTCTAGTTTTCCTTTATTTAACTTTTTTTTCTATCCAGGACTATTTGCAATCAGTGTGTTTTTTGTTTAGATTTTAGGTGACAAAGAAAGGTTGATAAAAAGAACCCAGTTAAAGAGATCTGTCTACACGGTACTGGGTAAGCCTGAGGATGAACAGAATAACGAGGAACAGATGAACAATGACCTGGTCAGTAGAAATATAAATAATTTTTTGGGCCCTTTATAGCTTGCTGTTTAGTGTGAGCCAGGGCTCTGTGTTGAAGACTGTACTTTGACCTACATTGGTTTACTTTTACAAATTATGACTTGGATGGAGAGTTGTCTCATTGGCACTCATACCACATCTTCTTATATCCAAAATTATACAGGTTATAAAATTGTCTTTTATTTGGGTGATATGTAATCGTGTTAATTGATGCAGGAAGTAGCAACATGCTGTAGTAGTTTTGTAATTAGGCATAAAAAAGGTTTTAGATTGATATCAGCATGATATGTGCCATGAGTAACAAACTGCTTTTCTGAATCGTATGTCTAGAGGTAAAGTTCAGAATTAGATGCTAATTTGTCAGACAGTACTTATATGAAATTTATCTGAAAACTTTTGAAGAACTTATGGTTTCTGACAATGAAAGTTATTTTTATAAAATAAATATTTTTGTTACATGTGCTCATATTTAAGTTTGTGTGGATGGTTTAAAACTTGTTTTATTTAATTAACAGACAACTGATGTGACAGGAGACCATCTGAGGAATCATGATGCAGAGATATTTGATGACAGCGACTTTTATCACCAACAGTTACGGGAGTTAATAGAACGTAAAACTGCAGATATAGAAGATCCTGTGGCTATTAGCAGGTATATTGGTGATGATAGTGAACTGATGTTTAAATATCATATCAGCTGCGTCAGTTAGAAATCTACCTTATGTTTATCGATATCAATACATGTGTCATATTTCGGGGTTGAGAAAATCTCTATGGAAAGTCTGCAACTGTTTGTAAATGGAGCTGTTTTAAGAAAATTTACAAAAAAGACAAAAATGCATCTTTTATATGTATCTGAATGTTCCAAAGTCCATATATAAGTTCACTGACAAAGTCCATATATAAGTTCACTGACAAAGTCCATATATAAGTTCACTGACAAAGTCCATATATAAGTTCACTGACAAAGTCCATATATAAGTTCACTGACATACGGTTGTTTTCAATCTGATACAGCTCATATTCTATTTCACAACATTATCTAAATTCTTTCTTCAGAGTATAAAATAAACATGACGACCAATTGATGCTTTTTCCCAGAAAAATTTGATGTCACAAAGCAAATATATCTGCATCACAATGTCCTTCAACAATTTTTCTTCAATTTACACCAAGTCAACCTGCACAGTTCATTCATTAAAATAAAGTTGTATATTCGTCTTTAAGGTGCAAACCTTACTTCACAGTCCAGTAAATTAGGTTAACTGGAGAATGTGATGAAAATACCATATTAACTAAGCTTAGATTTTAAGTGAAATTTAAAAAATTAAACTTACAAAAGCTCTGTATTTTACATTTCAAGGATGTAGGTTTTATTATCATTTCCTTCATAGAATACACATTGGTGCACAAGGTAGACAAGAGGCCTATTGCTTGGCTAACATTTACTGAATTAGGTACCCATTGACTACTACATGTACCTTCAATAAGTAAATTTTAAGTCACTGCTGAATGTCCACATATGAAATGATTAATGTTGAATGTCAATTTATTTTTAGTGTTTTGTGATTTAAATTGTGAAAACCAAGTTACTTTAGCCATTCAGTTTTAGTGAAGTTTTATAAACAACAGTCAAGATGCAGGAGTCCGTTTCACAAAAGATAAATGATGACTAAGTTAGATTGCAAGTCATGAACAATTCAGTATATCCTAGGATCAATCTCTGTTAAGTTTTAATCAAATATATATTATATCAAGACCTTATTAAGAATATGTAGAGCTTACTGGAATAAAGTTTAAAATATTTTGCCTGCTTTGTATCTTCCAGGCAGTGGTTAGAAATTCAGAAATTGCGAAATAAAGTTAAAAAGAAGATTGACACCAAAGCCAGTAAAGGAAGAAAGACGAGGTAATTATTATAAGTAAGACTGTTTTTGTTATTTAGAAAAGAAGGAAGTTATGGATATGATAGTGTAAGTCTTGTTTCTACAAAGCAATTGACCTAAATACATTAGATACAAAAAGGACATGAAAATAAATCAAGTCTAAAAATAGAACACCATTGCCAAAAACCCAAAAAGTCCACAAAACACTACACTTAAAACAAACCAACCAACACAGGAGAACTGGTTTTACCTGTAAGATTTGTGTTAAACCTGGTGATAAGATAAACCAACGAAAACTTTCATTGTAATGCTATTAAAATGAATCAGCTACCAAACACTGCGCTTGAAACTTTGTGAGACTATTTATAGCACACATCCTT
Organism: Mytilus galloprovincialis; assembly: GCA_037788925.1. Lineage (NCBI taxonomy): Eukaryota > Metazoa > Mollusca > Bivalvia > Mytilida > Mytilidae > Mytilus > Mytilus galloprovincialis. The sequence goes on from JAWDJN010000033.1 coordinate 567,413, forward strand.
TTATTTTTTTTTTTTTTTTATCAACCACCTGCTCTAGCATTGTGATTGATATTATGTCTTTTGTCTATTCTACAATAAATATTTTAATGGAATATTTCTTTATTAAGTTCTTATATACAACTATTAATGAAGTTTTTAGCTAATATAACTTAAATAATTTGTTAATTGTTATTTCAGGTACAATGCACATTCAAAACTTGTAAGTTTTATGGCACCAATGGACAACATAACATGGACAGATGAATCTAAGTAAGTGTGAAATGGATTATTCTTTTCTTACTTCTGATAATTATTGAAGTTCTATTTATGTGTCAAATTCATATTCAGCAATTTGACTCAAATTCTTATATTTGATATATAATCAACTAAAACATACCCAGTATATAAAACATTACCAAAAGTATTTGTATTTTTGATTCACATTAGACTAGACTGCCTTTTATTAGCCATTGAGATGACTTAGAATACTGATGATCTATGACATGAGATATACATAAGTATTTTCAAGCACACTCATATGTAAAATGGCAATTTTTCTGGGTCTGTTTGATTTCATGTCATAGATTAAAAAAAATATGTAAATAGTTCTTACCTGTATAAGGATGATTTTTTTGTGGGTCAAATCGATAAAAAAAATAGTTCTTCTCTGTGACTTCCTTATTTAATTTTCATGTTGACTTTCTTTTCATTTAATTATTTAACATGTTAAGAATATGCAGAACCCATACCCATATGGAGGGTTAAATTGAGATTTGCATGAAGAATAAGTATAGATTATAACATGGCCTTTTCCATATTGGCCCTGGTATCATCCCGAGACTCCCATATCGGCCTCGAGGCTTAAGCCGAGGGCCGATATGGGTCGAGGGATGATACCAGGGCCAATATGGAAAAGACATGTTATAATCTATTTATCACATATCTAAGTTCTGCAGAATAGAGACACAAAGTTCAATTATTACAATTTAATGAAACATAACAGGTAAAATTTTAAATTTTGTATCACAAAAGTGTCGTTAAGTACGCATTGACGTGACGTCATTTGGAATCAGGGCGCAATATGAATATCGTCTTTTTTGCCACGGGCAATTTTGAGGTTATTGCATATGCAAAACCCAACGTATTCGTAACAAATATGTGATAATATAGAATATGGAATAAAATAATTGTAAACATTAAGGATAGATTGAACAAATTGAAATTGCTTGGCTAAAACAAATCTTCACCTTAAATATTTGACAGTGGACAGATAGTTTGTAATAAATAGAAATGTGTAGTGAAAGATCATTGAGTATATAAAGTTTTTCTTTTACAGAGATGACTTGTTTAAATCGTTGTTTGGGAAAAGATACCAGTCTGAAAAAGAGACCGTGAAATTGAATGGAACTAACTTGTCTGAACAGGGAACTGTGGATGAAAGCTGACATCTTTAGCTGATAACAGATAGAAAACATTGATCTTTTTAATTGATATAATAAAGTGCAATTATAAATCTCCTTTTTCATATTTTGACAAGTATACTATTGATCATGGTGAAGAGTCTTTTATTTTTTCAGTTGAATAAATGATGACTATTGAGTTATATGATGATGACTAATGACTGCTTTTAAATGTGCTAGTTTACAAGGTAACAGTTTGCAAGCAGACATTTCACCTAACTCAGAAACATTATTCTGACCAATCTTTGCTGTTACACTTTAATGCCTTAGCCGAGAAGCAACATATACCAATTTAAAAGTCTTTGGTTTGACCGGCCAGGGTTTGAACATATCACCTCCCGCACTGGAGGAGAACATGCTACCAGGAAACCACCGAAGCAGTTCTGAGTTACATTAAAGCTCATGAGTCAAAAACAGACTGAAATTGCCATTGCAGAAAAAAAAATATCAATAGCCAAATAACAATTAACAACAACAAAAATGTGGAAAACTGATTATTTGCCTGAATTTTCGTAGTCAAAGGACCATGACTCTACATAAAATCTTTGGACAGGAAAAACCTTCTAACTTGATCTGTAACCGGTCATGATAAAACCATGTACCAAATATCAAATCAATATCCTCAATTATGACAAAAAAAGTTGTGGAAAAACAATAAATAACTTGTATGAATTTTTCGAAAGACCAAGGACCATAACTCTGCACAAAATAATAAGACAGGAATAAAATACAAACTTGATCTTTAACTGCTCATGATCAAACTAAATACTAAGTATCAAATCAAAATCTTCAAGCATGAAGAAAAAGTATGGAAAACTGATTTAGTGGACAGAGATTGCAAACCTGTTGTCCCATTCGAGTTCAACAGTAGGGAACTAATAAGGAAGTACTAGAATTTCACATAACAAAAAAAAAAACATTAAATAAAGCAGTTGCTGAATAATGACGAGAAGTGCACACGCTGAAAAGTATCGCATGTTTGAGTTGTCATTGAATTTATGTTGAAAGTCCAACATGAAGTTTTTACCACAAGTATAAAATAAACTTAGCATTATCAATGTTCTATGATACAGACATGGGGTAATTGAAATATGTAATTGTAATTGACTGTAATTAATTACAATTTATCATGTAATTGAATGTAATGTGTAATTGAGCATTTTTTCAATTACATGTAATTGAATGTAATTAATTACATAGCCAAAATTGCCTGTAATTGACAATTACTTTTCAATTACAAGTCAATTACATTTGAAATTTTGGATCAAAAGATTAAATCTTGTGTTTTCTCAAAAAATTATTAAAAGCAATAATCTTAACAAATGTTGTAAGCTGACAAAGAAAAGCCTTCACAGTATACTTTCTGTATTAACACAACCATGGTAGATTCTTCATTTTGTATTGAATGATAAAAAAAATGTAGACACATGCCATAATTTTAAAAGAAACCACTAGGAAGTCACTGTCTTGACCTTAATTAGTAGATTTAGATAGATATTTTAAGACATTGATTTAACATAATTAACTTTATTCAAGGACTTAAATAACCAATAAATATAACCTCTGGCTATTTGTTTTATTACAAACTATATAATGACTGTTTTTATAACAGTTATGTTAAACAGATATAAGGCTAATTAGAGAGAGATAAATATACCCCTAGGGCCTATAGGTACATGTTTAAATTCTTGAAGGGATAATGCATATGACAAAATATCACTTGCAAAATTTGTTCACTATATATATGAATGTTGAAAGAAAACATTTTATCAGATTTAAAAATGAGCTCCAAGAGTGTACTGGAACATTTTACTGTTCCTGATGACTTCCAAAATGGAAATACTTTCAAAGGAAAATGTATGCATTGTGGCACCCTCATTAGTGGAAGTTATACAGTTACATCCAACTTTGTTACACATATGAAGGTAATACTATATAAGAATTTTAAAAATTAATAAATTCATAATGCTTCTTTTTCATTTCTAATCAGATTTCATTTATCTTATATCCTCTAATAGCTTACATTTAAATTTGGAAAATATTTTGTTTATTAAATTAATTAGTTGTGATTAAAACTAAAGTTTATTTTTGTTTTAAGAAGTCAGATTTCTAAATCACTTATTTAAGATAAATAATTTGAATAAGCTGGGATAAAAATGAAAATCATTTCAAAAAATAAAAAATAGTGCTCTTTTTTGTATCATTTACAATCAAATAAATTTAAATAAATGTAAAATTTCAATAGGTAAATTAAAACAATTTAATATTTTCAAGATATTAAATAAGGCCTTTTGTAATTTTCAGAGAAAACACAGAGATTTGTACATTCTGCATTCTGAGAATAAAGAAATTCAACCAACATTGACACAATGCATAAAAAAAAGTGTAAAATATTCACCGTCTGATCCAAAACAGTTAGAAATGACAAATGCTCTTATAATGTTCATAGCTGGGGATCTTTTACCACTCTCTATTGTCATGATATGCTGTAAACGATTCAAAGGTAGACACACAGCAGAATCCATCAGGAGTGAATATGAAGAAGTTGTTACTTCATTTGAAATAGGTTTTAAAATTGCTGCAATAGTCAGTGACAATGCTAGTAATATGGTCAAAGCATTTTCAATTCCTGGCTTTGATGACTTTAAGGTAGATCATGAGAGTTCTGATGAGGAAATTGATGATGTAGACAAAGAAATTGAAGATGACCAGTCTGATGATTTACATTTATCCGACTGCTTACCCAAACATTCAAGATGCTTTGCACACACCTTACAATTGGTTGTTAAGGATGGCCTGAAAGATTGTTCACCCCACCTTAAAACTGTTATTACAAAGGCATCAAATATTGTCAGTTTTGTTAGGAAATCTATTATTGCTTCAGAAATCCTTGAAGATTATAAAAGATTGCAAGCTGCTAATGCTACAAGATGGAATTCACAACTGCATATGATTTGCTCAGTTTTGAATGTGCCAGAATTAGAATTGGACAAAATAGACTGTAAAACTAAGCTTTCATCCTATGAGAGAAAACTGCTTTCTGAATTATGTACTATACTTGAACCTTTTGACAAAGCTACAGTCCTTGTCCAAGGTGAAAAAACTGTAACTGCTAGCTTGCCAATTCCTGTAACACTTGGATTAAAACACCAGTTAAAACTTATATCAGTTGACTATAATTGTAAAATGATAAAATCATTGAAATCTTCTGTTGAAGAAAGATTGTTTCAGTTTGTAGAGGATGAAGCATATATTCTTGCTAGCTTTTTAGACCCAAGATTTAAGACCAGATGGTGTGAAACTGAACAGATTGATCAGTGTTTAGCTGTTGTTAAGGACAAACTTAGTCAAGTCCCTACATCATCTGAGCCCCCTTGTGATCAAAATTCTCCCCCATGTAAGCGAGCAAAAAATGATGATCTTTTCAGTTTCATGCCAGCCCCATCAGTGGAAAGAAAAAGAAACCCTTCAGGGATTTCTGTAAGTTCAGAAATGGATGATTACTTGTCAGATAATTGTATTGATATGTCAAAAGACCCTCTTTTGTATTGGCATAGTAACTGTCAACGTTTACCACGTCTAGCTAAGTTAGCAGTGCAATATTTAGCTATTCCAGCCACATCTGCACCAGTTGAACGCTTATTTAGCACTGCTGGAAAAACATTTAGGCCGGAAAGGTGCAGACTGGCTGATGGAACATTTGAAAAGCTGATGATGGTCAAATGTAATGGGAAAATGCTTAAATAAGTTATATGACACAATACAAAAATGTATATACTAGTTGAACACTGTCTAATTGTTATAACTATAGAGCAATGTATAATACTTATGTACATATCATAGAATAAATGCATGTTTTCAATGTTTTATCTTAAATTTCCTTTCAAATGTAATTGAAGTAATTAATTACATTTGCCAAGTAATTGGAATGTAATTAATTACATTGGTAAAAAAAGTCAAATGTAATGTGTAATTTAATTGAAGATTTTGTAATTGTAATTGAATGTAATTAATTACTTTCAAATGTAATTGACCCCATGTCTGCTATGATAATGAGGTTATGGTCAGATGATCCAGACCACCATACAGTCATTCAATTCACCAAATATAGTTGACATGTTGCTTTAAGTATCTGATAGACTCACAAAATTACAAAAATGTATCATTGACCAATGAACCATGAAAATGATGTCAAGGTCAGATAAAGCATACAAGACCGACATGTACACCTGAAAATTATTTCATTCACCAATCATGATAAAGTTTCTGACACTAAATAAATGTGGTCAAATATCTTACAAATCTAATGTGCAATACTGGGCATTGAAGATTTCTTCATGAAAACTTTTCAAAAACAAGAAATTTCAAAAAATTTGGGAAAAAAATATGAACCACTTTAAAAAAAAAAATTGGACCAGCCCCAACTTTTTGAATCCCCTTGGAGCATTTTAAACCATCCAACTCAATCCCAGTCTTTCCTTTGTAGTATGGAACCATTGTAAGGGAGGTAACTCTAATGCAAAAAACAAACACAGAAAAATCAATTCTGTGTATATAAAAATTTATTACAACTGAGCCCTTTGATATACACTTACAATTTCAGGCAATTCTATACATTGCTCCACAAGTATTGTCTAGACACTAGAAAAATGCTTATTTGGGCCCATTTTTGACCCCTTATTCCTTAACCATAGGGACCAACCTTCCTTTTGTTGTTTCAAACTTTGTGTTTAAATTTCATAGATTTATATTTACTGATACTAAAGTTATCGGCAAATTTCCAATTATACTAAAGTTATTGGCAAATTTCCAATTATGCTAAAAATATTGGCAAATTTCCAATTATACTAAAGCTATTGGCAAATTTCCAATGGAGTTTATTATACTAAAGTTATTAGCAAATTTCCAATGGAGTTTATTATACTAAAGTTATTGGCAAATTCCAATGGAGTTTATTATACTAAAGTTATTGGCAAATTTCCATTGGAGTTTATTATACTAAAGTTATTGGCAAATTTCCAATACACATATATTTAAAAGCTGTGTGAGGTAATTCAAACATAACTTTTGGATTACCTCCCTTACTGCGTTCAAATTGTCTTATCTCCTTTCAACCAGAAAAAAACCTTGTTTTCCCCCTAATTCATAAATAGTTTGAGCCATAACCCCCCAAAGTCAATCCTAACCATCCCTTAGTAGTATGGAAACTTATGGTATAATTTCAGAGATTCATACACTTTAACACAAGTTATTGTCTTGAAACTACAAAAATGATTATTGGGGCCCTTTCTTGGCCTCTAATTCCTAAACAGTTAGGACAATAATCCCCAAAATCAATCCCAACTTTCCTTTAGAGGTTATAAACCTTGTGTTAAAATTTTATTGATTTCTATATACTTATACTTAAGTTATTATCCGGAAACCGTCGGTCTTTTCGGACAACGCTGTCACCTCCGATGTGATACCAATATACGACCAATTTTTTTTAAATCTTAGCGGTCATTTAAAAACTTAACATTAACCAATGAACCATGAAAATGAGGTCAAGGTCAGACGAAACCAGCCAGACTGACATGTACCCATTACCGTCATTTCATACACTACATTGGACATAAGACAGACATAAACTTCATAATGGGACATCTGCATACTAGGTATGAAGCATTCATGTTTTTCTTCCTTCTGAAATATAAAGCTTTATACCAATATTTAACTCTGCTGAATAGTAATACCAGTCACATACAGCAAATTTCATTGCAGGCAAGACAAAAATGACACCAAGTTCAATGGACAATTGAGACAAAGCCATAGTAATTTAAATAGTTGCCTTAACTGCTTGCAAGGTATGAAGATTGGCACCTGTCAAAAAGTTTAAACCAACTGCATTGGTTTGCACCTGTTGTCAGTCAAGAGCTGATGTTCAGGGGATTTTTTTATTGATGTGGTTCATTAGCGTTTCTTTTTTTTTATATAGATTGGACTGGTGGTTTTCCTGTTTGATTTGTTTACACTAGTCCATTTGGGGTCCTGTATAGCTTGCTGTTTTGGGTGTGAGCCAAGGCTCTGTGTCTTCTACCTACTGAAATATAAAGCTTTGTACAAATAGTTATAGCTGAACCAGGATAGTAATTGCAGTGAGACTAAAATGTGTGTAATCCTTCTACATCTTTAATTCTAACCCAAACATTTTTTGTATTTTCTTTTTTTCAATTTCACCCTTCATATCTCCATCATGAATATATTATCACAGTAAACTCAACACCATGTTGAATGTATTATGAAAATAGTTCCAGCAACATCACATCAGTTTGTCTTTCAATTGTGAACCAAGGAAGGATGAGTGGTTGTTTATATTCCAGTGGCAAATATAAAGTATATTCAGGATGAGAACAGGTTTGTCACATAAATCAGAATTATCATGAAATAAATCAGTACCTTTACCATGTTAACATGGACACATTCAACAAACACAATTAAAACATTGATTTGTATAATTTTATTCACATTTTTTACAACAGTTTTGCTAAAACTTTTTTTCAAATTTTATACAAAATGTATAATATCTCTAGGTTTTGTCAATAATGAATAGTAAGGCGTTAATTTTTATCTTTAAATTTTCTATGGAAACTTGTATTCTGTCATTTAACAGACATTCATGTTGGTTTGGAAACAACTGATTTAAAAAATAAATCTAATATTTTCATGCATTTAAATTTTGACTTTAATCAGGATTTCGTATTAAAAATTTTGAATTTTTTGTAAAAAGAAAAAAAAAGAAAAGTTCAAATTCACCTTTTTCAATTTCATAGTTGATTTGACAAACTGGCACAAACAGGCAAGTTCCTAGAAACCTTACTCTTCGGTAATTCAATTTAAAATAATAAATTATAACGTTCAAAAACAAAACTTAACAAATACTAAAATCTTGTAAAATACTCCAATGCCTCATGTAAAAATACAATGCAACAAAGTAATGTACCAATAGTCTGCCAAGAGTTTTATTTAATCGGATAAATGGTTCAATAGTATGTGACCTTCTACATTAAAATATTCAAATTTTGTATTTTCTGCTTAAAAAATAGGTATTTCGCATCTATTCATAAAAATTTCAAAAAGGAAAATTGTATTAATTATTGGTTTACTTTTTGACGCATACATTTTTTTGGTACACAAATGTACTTCAAATTCTATAAAGCCAATGCTAAAATTATCATTATTTTCCGTTCACAGTTTTCCTATAATGTTAAAAATAATATCACAAGAACATTAAGAAATGCACCAAAACAATGACATTTTAAAATGTCTAACTCCAATGATTTAGAGCAAATGATTATATTGATGTGTTAATTTACAATGAAATTATGTAGATTATTTTAGGAATAAACAATATTTTACACTTTCCAAGAAATGTTTTAAAAGATACTTGCTAAAACTATGTAGGATGTAAATAATGACATTAAAAACTCCAAGCAGACAATGCACAATCTGACAAATGATCAAATTTTGATTCAGTACATGGATGTTCTAGACTGAGATAAGTAATCATCATGATGAATTTATTACATATAAAAGAAACCAAGCTTTATCTTAGAGACACAAAGATGAAAGACTAATGAAAGCTTTGTTTGCAATTGCATAATGATTTTTCAAACAATGGAAATTTTAAGTTAGTAAAATATATCTACTGTTATTTTTATTTACAAAAAGAAATTTGTACAATTCATTCAGAGGAATGTTGAGGTACTAGTTTCAATATTTACAATTTCATGTTGATAAATTTAGAAATCTAAAGAAAAATGTATTTCGTACCATGAAAAGCTGCCCTTGCATATATGACATGTTTCTCTATATATAATTTAAATTTTGTAGCCTACCAGTCATATTTATGTACTAAGTAGTAATATACTCCTCCCCCCTTTTTCCCCTATAAAACAGCTGTGCTATGGTTACCTTTATGAAACTCCAGGTATCACAATTGACAATTTGACTCAATCATTTCAAGCAGATAAAATAGGTTGTACTCATGTTGAAATAACATTGATCAGGGTTGTTCCGACATAAATTCAACCAGTTTTGACTGCTATGTTATCAAGAGTTATAGTATTTTGACAAGGAAAATGTTTCTCTACATAGAATAAAATTTCTCATTTCTGCCAGTCTTAATTCTTTACTGACATACTGAGTACTGACATATCCCCCCTCCCACTTTCTAATGACTGTGCTATGGTTACCTTCACGAAACTGCAGGTATCAGAATTGAAATTTAAACTAAATCATTTAAAGCAGATAAAACAGGTTGTACTCATGTTGAATTTAGATTGATTTTTGTTGGTTTCAATATAATTTCAACCATTCTTGACTACTGTGATATAAAGAGTTCTAGTATTTTAACAAGGAAAATGAACTTGGTTTACTAATATTATTGGTTATTTATTTCTTCAATGCAATGGCTAAACAGTTTCATAACATAGTAGATACATATTCTCATTATCAACATAATTCACATTATTTAAAAGTATAACAAATGTAAAACTGGAACTATACAATTCTTTGACAATTGGCAGGATTTGTTTGCCTTGTAGTTTACACACACTTGTTACAATGATAAGATTTTTCTTCATTAGGGAGTGACTGTAAAAATGTTGTAACTGGTCTATTTATACCAGTTCAGGGATCACCACATACATTGTAAAAGGGTGGTGCTTAAAATATTATCATTTCAATTCAATCGAAGAAAAATATTTATAAATTTAACCCATTTGCAATACTTTTATTTATACACATGTGTATATTTATCCTAAACTGTTATGACAAAAATTAAACAGTTTATCATAAGTAACTTACTAAAATTCTACTGATAAACAATTATTTTCTTTACCATGTTTCTGAATTTGATCTAAAATTAAAGGTCGATATTAAGTAAATAAGTAAAGCTAAAAATTTAGGGGAGAGGAGCACCACCCTAAAATAGCCTGTGGTTATTCCTTAATACCAAATCATTGTAAGAAATGAGGATAAAGCATATCAACAAGACATTTATAAACCACTACAGACAAAAAGTGCTTGAAAATATATCTAGGTCAAGATTTCAGATATTTAGGAGATCCCATATACTGGCGTTATAGAAACTATATGTACATGTAAAAATAGCTTATCACTTATATAATATATCTTATAATAAATTTGATGATATCATTTTCCTATACACAATTATTTTGTCAAATGAAATAATTCAAATGAACACAAAAATAGCTGCCTTGACCCTTGATTTCTCCATAATCTGAGCACTGACAGAAACATTATTAAAGTACAGAAATCTAACATCTTGTTGTATACTCCCCATAACTGGACAAATTAAATATTAATTGGTTTAAGAATTATTCATCTCAACAAATCTCATAGGAAATTTAATTCACAAATCATGTAGGCATACAAATATAAAGACATTTTATTTTAATGTAAACATAATATCTGTCAGATCTTTCATAATTTTAAATGCTTTACCATGTTTAGTAAAAACTTCTTCTCGTTTTTTTTTTAAATAATAGAGAAGTCTTAATATTTATAAATTATTCAATTGTCGAAGTTTTGAGGTGGAAAACCAAGATGAAGATTTCTGTATGGATTTAGACATATTCTCAGCACAATAAACAAATCACCACTTATGTCTTTATTTGTGAATTTAATTTTCTTTTTGCTTAAGATTTAGACAGAAGTATGATATATAACTCTGACAATAAACAAATTTATATACCATACCAATAACCACTTATTTTTAGAAACATTTACCATTTGTTGTTAAATCTAGTGAAAATAAAATTGTTTATATTTGTATCAGGACAGTTTAAAAATCTTGAGATTGTACAGAATTTTTTTTTTTATGGCAAATGAATTAAATTTCCAATAAAGACATAAATATGGTGATTTGAATTAAAACATAAAAATTTATGTATATAACATGTATAATAGTAAACAAAAACAATAGCACTATTATAAACTACACAACAAATTTGTTGTTTTCAATTCTTGTCCGTGAAGATTTTCTCTTTGTGAAGCGATTGTCTCTACAATTGTTACAGACAAATGTTTCAGGGATATTGTTTTTACGAATTTTAGCACATGACAGATGAATCCATGTTTCACACACCGAACATTCAATCATTGGTCTTCCTCCGTAAGGCTTCATACAGAAACAGGTTATCAACTCATAAGACTCGTCATCTGAAAAATAGTATGATTATACAATTAAGTTTGTCAAAAAGACAATTTGTTTCATTTTACTATAACAAAGATTAAATTAATACAATTTGTCTGATGGATTCACTATATCAATCTTTTGTAAATGTAAATAATGAATGATTTTCTCAATTCTGTCTGCAATATTTGTATTCATGTTGTACAATTCCATTTATCTTCTTCCAAGGATGAGAAATGTTGACTACATTTTGAGCATGACTTATCTAGGACAGTGTTGAAACAATACAACAAACTTGAAATCAAAGATCTTCTCCTCAGATGAGATTGTTACTACATGTACAAAACAATGAACAGACAGTTAATCCTGAGTTAGACAGTCTTTAAACTGACCTAGATCAATGGCAAGTACTGATTGACATAATTGAGACTGTATCAAAATTCAGTATTTTGAGTCTTGGCCATGGCTGTCTGTACTGATTGGAGTGACTCAGTGTCCAACAGAAAAGGAAGTTGTTTTTACCAAAGTTAGACAAGGATAGTTGTAATGATGGACTAGTGAAGTAGTATTTCAACTCAACAGTGAAACAGCAAAGGAAACTTATCAAAACCTGGCATGTCTGTAGCAGTCAACTTAATACTGGGACTGTCACTTTCATACCAGGGATGATTGTATCTAAGGGCACAACTAAACAAGGAAGACAATCTTACCTGAATCCGGCATATCTGGACCCATTGATAGATGACTGGGACTGCCAGCAGAGAGGGTTGTGTCTGATGTATAACTATCTGCAGTACTCCCACTGCTGTCTAAGGGACTGGCGTTGTGCTGACTTCTCATTTCCTAAAAATTACAAGTTAACAATTCTTCATTCCAATCTAGATTAATCATTACTAGTCAAACTGAATCATATTTTGAATTGGTTAAAGCGTAAAAGAAAAGCTTTACTTTTTAATTATACATTTTCTCATATATAAATTTGTTCATTTCAAACAATTTAAAATATTTGACAAGATTTAGTTTTTGCTCCTGATAATGCAATATATGCATTACCCACTGTTTTTTCTTCCCCTGAAGACATATGTTTACAATTACAAGTATTTAGTCTGTACAAATTATGACATGTTTGTATGTTACAGTACTTTTTTACCTCCAAGTGCGAAAAATTGCCCCAAGGAAATGTCACCCCTCCCAATACATTCTACAATAACTATTGTAATTGATCACTCAACCAGGAAGTTATAAGCTTTGATCTTTAGAAATCAATGATCAGAAAATCAATTTCAATCAGCAATCAATTTTCATTTTACATATTTGTAATTAGATATTCAGTTTCATTTGTTTATTTGTAGCAGTAAAATAATCATTGTTTGATCAATTAAAGTGTCATACTGAAATAATTTAATACTGTATCATATGTAATTTATTTACTTCATTCTAGGACAGACAGTATAAGGATGTTTAGAAACATTTGCTGTTATGAACATTCTTGAAACGTGAAGAAAATTTACATGAATTAATTATGTATTTCATCCAGAATTACAATCTTTTTATTTATATTTTCTTTGCTGGTGTGAACCAAGGCTCTGTGTTTAATGCCATAATTGACCTATAATGGTTTACTTTTACAAATTGTGATTGGATGAAGAGTTATCTCATACCACATCTTCTTATATCTATGATCTTGAAACACGTTTAAAATGAAAATGAAACTTGTTTTTAAAAACAGTAACATATGTGATTGTCTAAAATAGAATATGGATATACTGGATTATATTCCATAACATTTTTTTAAATGGTCATGCACATTTGGTTCGACAAACTACTCACATCATGTTTATTTGATTCATACTGTGTATATTCCAAAATCATGGTGCAAAAAGCATAAAAATCTTCTTTGGTTTTCTTTTTCTTTGGAGGCGAACTACCAGTATGCTGAAATAAATGAAACAATAAATAATCTAAGTTATAATGAACCCTCAAGTATTTAGACAAATTTTCATGAAATTAAAATGATTTAAAAACAAAGTTCTAGTGAATAATATAGATATGTATGTGTTTGAGACAAATGATTTCAAAGTTTTCACTACTGAACAATGCTTAACTCAAAACTATAATGAAAGGTTTCCAAAATCAAAATAAATTGTATATTAATTAAATTATTTATAAGACAAAAAAAACTTTACCTTATTTTTATTTTTAAATCTGTCAATCCAAACCATAACAATTGAGTACATGTATCTCTAATAATTATACCTTGAAGTTTTTCTATTTTTATTTTTTTTATTTATCAGTGGTACATGTATAATATTTCAAACCTTATTATTATTTGTATGCAATTACTGGATATCAAAGATGTCCCTTTAATATGCTGACGCTGCAAGAGAAACACACACAAAGTAAAAGTGATTGTAAGACATCAAACTATGTCTGGTAAATTGTCACAGAATTCCATATAGACATCATTACTTGACTCAAGACATAAAACAATCACTTTTTTCACTTTGAAGTGAGATATTTTCTCTTCTTGGGTAAAATTTACTTGAAATTGCAAGAAGTCTGTCAAAGCTAGCCTTTTTTAAAAGTACTTTGAAAGGTTTTTCATTGATAAATCTTGGATTGTAATAATAATCATATCAGATGCATATGCAGCAGAGACAAGTAAATGACTAGCACATAAGATTTATTTCGGTTCATTTATATCCAGTGGCAGACCCAGGGGGAGGGTTCCGGGGGTTGGAACCCCCTTTTTTTTGGACGATCAATGCATTTGAATGGGGACATATAGTTGGAACACCCCGACCCCCTTTTTAGAATGGCTGGATCTGCCACTGATATCATCAGTATGTTGAACCAATTGATATAGAATATTTATATAAAGCTGACCTGTCCTTTTTTGTTGTTCTTAATCACTCAATGAAATACACAGACCTACTAGACATGCAATGGGAAATTAAAGACTGTCTAGATTTATAATGTAAGTTAACATGCTGTAGTGACAGCAGTGTCCTTCACCCCTCAAAAATACAATTTTCTCAAAAACAAAATATCATTAATCCTGTTTAACTATCTTAACATCCTCTTTAGCGACAAAATATTGATTATTCAAAAGAAATACATTGTCTAGAAAGGATTTCTCTTAATAATTGTTGTATGTGTTTTGATTTGTCTGCTGTTCCCCCCTTCATTTTTTGGACACATGACAAATAACTTAGATCTAAAGTTTATGTTGAAAATATCGAACACAATATTACAAACAATCAACAGTAACGTAATTTTGTATGGAACCCTTCTCTTTTATCGCCCTGAAAATAATTTAAACGGTTGTAAAACGACCCAGTCATGGCCGACTTGTTCAGAAATACCAAGCCGCCATCTTTGATAACGAAATTTTCAAAGAAAATATATCAACATTTCTTACCTCATATTCTGATCTTCCCAGAGGTTTCCTGTTTTTAGGAGCTGAAATAATACGAAGAACTCGATTAACACTACAACTCATACAAACTGTAACAACTATTCAAAGATAAACAATTTCTGTACAAACAAAAGAATATGGAGGACTCGGCTTATTGTTTACCAAATTTTAAATCTTCAAAATCGGTTTTAATATTGAATGATAAGAAAGGACACCAACTAAATACGAATACATATTAATATCCGAATCATATTCGAACAAAAATAGGTTACAAATCAGTTGTTTTCTGGACAATTACATCAAATGTTTTGACCATGGAGACCAGCGTTTGTGAAATCGACAGACTGTCTCTCACAAAATTTACTGCATACGAAATATTTACAGGAAATCTATCGACAAAAAGTATAAAATATCAAAACTATACCTTTAAAGATATCTTCTGTCATCCTTTTACTAATTTCCTTTCACTAAATACAGAACAATCCACGATTAAAAACTTCGAAATCCAGTCGGCTGACATGCAAACGGTTCCTTCCTGTGGAAATGGGATACTATGCGTCGCAACCTTTGCGCAGGTCACGACCTGCAAAATTAGCATGAACGTCAATCGGTTTCTAAATTTAGATTTGTTGTAATTTTAAGGTGAAGGTCGCTCAAAGAAAAAGTGGCGGGAATATTTAAACTTTTGGAGAAGTCAATCAATTTCAATGTCCATAAACACAATACTTACACATACTTTGCAATATATAATGGCATTTTAAGAGTGTAGTATCCTTGAGGTAGATCATAAGTATATATTTTTTTAGACAGAATTTTCTTATTAAATTTGCAAAAATGAAGATTTAACTATGCTTTTTTTCAAAAATACAATAAAAAGTATGGGTCACTGTGCTATTTTTCAAGCTATGAGTCGTTGAAAATTGCCTAAATTTGGTTAGTTTGTTCATGAAAAAACACAATAGTGTGCATAAAAAAATTCTATGAGATAAAATTTTGAAATAAATTGTGAGAAGATAGGTTTCATAATATTTTTTAAAGAAAATAAAAAGAAAACATGGTGTCACCGAACTTGTTTTCTTGCTACAAGTGATAATTACAAATTTTCATTATTAGCCCAGTATAAATTTTGTACTAAAAGAGTTATCTCCCCTTCAATGGCTCATTTGAAAAAAAATAATTTTAAAAACCAAAAATTTTGATATTTATTAAAATATTTTGAATAATACAATAAATTTACCAGTTTTCTTTATATAAATAAACAGTTTAACCATTTAATTGCAAATATGTCTCCAAAGCAGATTTGGGCAAATAAGAAGACTGATTTTGTACTGTGATTGTACAATTCAAGATTGCGGTATACCATGAATCACTGATATTATAATTTAAACCAATGCTCTAAAGCTTGTTTCTAATGGGGTCACTTTGTGTAAACGGCTTATTGTTTCAACATGCAAAAAAAGAATAATTGCAGTTGTATAATTTTTAATGTTCATATTTATATGATTTAACATGGCATGTACGTGTGGTTGCTAATTTACTTTCTGCATCTGGGTCCGCAGTTAACCAATCTTGGAGCACTCAAAAAAATAAGTGAGATGACAGATTGAAGTTTATTTGCTAACTTTCTAATATTTTCCATGCGTTTCCAGTTTCACAGATGCCTCTTGAGTTGCTTAGATTCTAGCCTAGGAAAGGCCTCATGGAAAAGCTGTGAAAAAATAGGTTACAGAAAGACAATACACCAATAGAAGTACATTTCTGAAGATTGGATCAGATAAAGGAATTTTGTTCCATGAAAAAAAAGAAAATTTACAAATGTTTAATAGAAAAAACTATTTAAAGCCATTTATTAAAGGACCATAATCAATTTACCTTATAATTAAATCTTAAAGATGACTCAAACCTTCAAAGTTCCAATATTATAAATTTTGAATACTGTTCCAAAAGAAGAATGGGAAGGATATGAATTAAAAACCAACATACAGAGGCATAGAGAGGCATAGCTATGGAAGACATTTGGCTAACATTTTCATATTACTCTTATGTATATGGCAATGGATATCCCTTTTAAAGTACATCTAATATAAAATCAGCACTTGTGGTAAGATTGCCAATAAGACAATTATCTACCAGTCCAAATCAAATATTTAAGGAAATACATATACCCATCTACCTAACCAGAAAAAAAAGTTTTAACTGAACAATGTTATTTACCTCAAATTCAGCAAAAGACTAAATACTAGCCCTTAATCATAGTTTTAAACACAATTTTGTAACTGACTAAGTTCCAGTCTATGTAGCAAGACAAGTGGTTTAGACTAGTGTTTACCTAGAAACAGAAGTACCTGAAGCAATAGGTATGTCTGACACCTTGGAATCCTTCAAAAGTGGCATATCCACTCTAATATTTGAAGGATCCATAACAACTTATTAAACTACAAAGCCACTGTACATAATGTATATATGTTATTGTTAATGATTTTTCTTTGTCATATTATTTTTGAATTAAGTCCATATGTACATAGCGCACAAGTCCCGGGAAGTTTTACACTCCTACTTAGGAGTCTACTCCCGTATTCGGAAGAAGAAGAAGTAAATAGATACTAATTAATGTAGTAACATATCTCATGTCAATTGGTTACTATAGATACTTAATCCCACTTAATCAGGATACATACATAATACACTAAATCTTTACTGTAAGTGAGGCTCTTTTATTTTTCTTGTGTACTATTTGGAGTTTAGTATGGCATTCATTATCACTGAACTAGTATATATAATTGATTAGGGGCCAGCTGATGAACGCCTCTGGGTGCGGGAATTTCTCGCTGCATTGAAGACCTGTTGGTGACCTTCTGCTGTTGTCTGTTCTATGGTCTGGTTGTTCTCTCTTTTACAAATTCCATATTTCAATTCTCAATTTTATACTCTAAAACTATTGCAAACCATTCAAAATTCAAAATGCATAGAAATTTGAACTAAAACCTGTGAAAATTACTACATCTAAGCCTTTGAATGACACTCGACAAAAACAATATGCATAGTAATTTTAGCTATGTTTTCATAATAGCAATGAAGCGGAATTAAAGTCTTGAAGTGTTGTACAGTAAGTATGCTTTTAACTTGACTGTGTTTTTTTACAGCAGTTTGTTCAAATTTCTCAGAAGTTAAAAAGTTTGGTTTGATATAACAAATTGTAATTGGATCAGCATTTTTTCAACCTTTTATTTCTTCAAAACAGAGGTATAATAATTAATAATGTTAATTCAGTGACACTTATAATTGTTAATTAACAGCATATATATTATATATATTTTTTTTATATATATCTTTAATCCTTCTTAATATATTCAAATTTTAAATTCTGAATTACAGCATCATATACAGTATATACCACATGCAGCTGGATGCATGGATGTTGAAGCAAATGAATATCTGAAATAAAAGCATCAATATTGTATCCTGAGTATGTCTTCTCTCATTGACTTTAGCTGAAAACAAGAACATAAATATCGCCATATTCTGCATGTCCCTGTCTAGAGTCAGGATGTCATTTATTGCTGTGTAACATATTAGTTTTTTGTTCATCATTTTGTACATAAATTGAGCTGTTAGTTTTCTCATTTAAAAACTTTTGCATTTGTCATTTAGGGCCTTTAATAGCTGACTATGCAGTATAGACTTTGCACTTGTTGAAAACTGTACAGTGACCTATAGTCGTTATTTTCTGTGTCATTATGGAGAGTTGTCTCATTGGCAATCATACTACATCTTCTTATTTCTATATTAAATGTTGATAACAATACCCTAATGGAAAGAAACACCTGCGTCTGGCTTTACACTATTCATAAAATGCAACATAAAAATCAATGCACTAGGATATCAACAAAAATCTATTGGTAAATATTCTTTTCAAGTTATCCTGAAGTATAAACAGTAAAGAACATTTTTAAACTATTATTTCTAGTTGAACAAACCAATAATCATACCTGCCAACTCTTCAAAATCTCAATGGAGGAAATTACAGCACAAGAGGATTTTTTGCTTCTCTTTTATTGTCATAAGCACTTTAATCTACTGTTATATTGTTTGAATGAGTATGTATGTGCTTAAATAGCCTTTTAAATCATTTGAATTTCTGTTTTGAGATGTTCATTGAATAAAATATAAAATATAAAAATTCAGGTCAACACCTCTCAAGGGGGATACCCCCCATATATCAGGATAGTTGGCAGGTCTGAGCAGCAACACATGTTGTGGACCTAAAATGACACGGTTTTAGATTTCAGACTTATTTGTAAAAGCTTTTAAAGCATGAAGACAAATAAGGTTTCTGCCTGCTATTAAGGTAGCACAATACAAAGATTTTGTTACTCCCAATCAGACAACTTTAAACTGATGTAATTCATTTCATCCTTCTTTATATTTTATAAATAAGGTACCAAAAGAAAGAAGAAAGATTAATCTTTCAAATTGTGATAATTTCATTATGACATAATTATTACATAATTAATTATTATGTAATTAGTTGCTATATTGTGATGTCCACACTTGAATGAATTTAGCTTCTTTGTTCTTCATAGCATCCCAAAATATTTTATATATTCTTGTACAACACAGCTTGACCTCCAAAACTGTGTCTCAGATTTCCAAAAACATCAATAGAACAAATTTTATACCCAATTGAATTTAGTGGTCTCTTATGAATTGATGTTGCAAACTTCATTGAAGATTTATGAGAGAATGAAATACAATAGGAAAAATCTGAGACACAGTTTTGGAGGTCAAACTGTGTTGTGCACGAATCTATAAAATATTTTGGGATGCTATGAATAACAAAGAAGCTAAATTCATTCAAGTATAGACATCACAATATGGCAACTAATTACATAACAATTAATGATGTAATAATTATTTCATAATGAAATTATCACAATTTGAAAGATTGGTCCTTCTTCTTTCTTTTGGTACCTCATTTATAAAATTTAAAGAAAGATGAGTGGAATTACATCAGTTTAAAGATGTCTGATTGGGGATGAAAAATCTTTGTATTGTGCTACCTTAATATATATATTTTTGACAATATATAATATTATTTCATAGCAATATAATATTTCCCACAGAAAGTAATAAATTCCAATATTGCACTAGTGCAATAAATCTTCAAAATTCATGACGTCATCAACGACCAAATCTTAGTTTAAACCAATTTTTACTTTCAAATATTATATTGCTATACAATAAAAGGGTTATTGCATGAATATTGGGGAATATTGTCCCTCGTAGAACATATATTGCACTCACAAGCTCGTGCAATATAAAATTCTACTCGGGACAATATTCCCCAATAATATATAACCCTTATAATATCTTTAAAAGATATCCGACATATATAATATCTTTAAAAGATATCTGACATATAAAATATCTTTAAAAGATATCTGACATATAAAATATCTTTAAGATATCTGACATACATGTATATAATATCTTTAAAAGATATCTGACATATATAATATCTTTAAAAGATATCGGACATATATAATATCTTTAAAAGATATCTGACATATATAATATCTTTAAAAGATATCTGACATATAAAATATCTTTAAAAGATATCATTATATATTGTCAGAATTATCAAATTAATGTGTATGCTACCAACCTTACTGTACTAGATGGACATTTCAACAATTTCAACTACATGTCCCCATTCAAATGCATTGATTTTCCAAAAAAGGCCTCCAGATCCGCCCGCGCCTGCTATGCTTGAACCTTGATACCAAATTTCAGAAATTCTTGATTCTTAGTTTTTGAGAAAAATGGGACAAATTTTTCATTCATGGCTATTATATAATAGAATATATATCAATCTGGTCACTGGATTTCGCTTTTAAGTCGGTACCTCTCTCTGAAATCTGAATGTTATGCCCACTCTTACTTTTATGCGAGTAGGGTACACATATTTTTGTTAAAATCAAATGTATTGCCAGAATGATGGTGTTCAGAAAACAATATGTTGGATTCTTCAACTGCAATAGATTATACCAACCAAGTTAAATGTGTCATAGATCTTTTAAAACCTGTTTAAGACTAATAGTGTTACTTCATTTGTTGTATTTTTTTTTTTTTATCTGATGTCTTCCATTAAATGTTTTACAATAGATGGTCAACAGACTTTGCAAGCAATATCTTGAAAAAAATGATGACCACAGCAAATTTCTTTTGGGAATTCCAGTTCATGTGGTTCTTTTTTACTTGCCTTTTTGGACTTTCATACATAAGTAAGTTGGTACAGTAGGCAACATTCAAGTTACTTCTTTTTATTTTATTGTATATTTTAGACAGTTTGCCTGGCTTCAACATGTGACTTCATTGAAGTAAAACTGAGCTAGAATAGGAGTCTCATCCTTTGCTTCTTTTCATTTCTTCCACATGATATAAAGATCAACATATAAAAGTAGCATATAATAAGGTAATACCATATATATTTGTAATTGTTTCTAGGGTATTGTAATACTAACACATGTACGAAACTAAATGTTTTTTCCTGAACTGAACAATTCCCTCTCCTCTGAAAAGTCAACCCTGATATCTTCTATTCGTGAACAAGTAATCTTTTGAATCTTTCTTGTACAGAACAAGACCTGATCTCAGCATTTATTTGATTGACAGGCATTGACAATTTATGGAAATTAAAGTAAAGGCAACTTAAAAGGCTTCTTTCCATCTATGTAGATAAAATCTTAATAACAATCAAAATCAAGAAATTCAACCGTCTTATAAACAATCCGGATTGTGTAAAATCTGAAAACTTAACACAAAGACAAAACAATAAAATTGTATTTGTTTATTTAATATCATAGGCTCAATAAGAATATGTAAGATTTCTTGTAAATAAAAATTTCTTTGTTCTTCTTAACAATTACATACATTCACAAAACAAATATAGCTACTACACTTAATACACATAATCCTGATATGTCAACTAGACACTGGTCATAGTACTATAGACTGTATATAGTTTATTACTCAATCTGAAAGTTCTTGAAAAAACTGCTTGACCTTGAATATTTTTTCATTGTTTTAAAGGCTATTATAGTCGATTAAATCTATTTGAAATCTTTTGACGCTCTTGAAATGTAAAGTTGATGATAAAATCTGCTTTTTGAATGAAAAAATATTTTCAATTCATCAGGCAAATAGAATACGGGGTACCTGTCATTTAAAAATAATGGTGTATACATTTTTAGTTGAACCAATTTTTCATTTAATACTAGTTTGTTGGCAATGTCCCTTATGAATCATTATAATGTCCCTTATGAATCATTTTATTGCATCATTTTAAAAGATTTATGAAAATTGCAAAACTGGTAAAAATGAATACATGATGTAAGGAATACATAGTATTTGATTAATTTTACAACTAAACAAAAATCAACCTTTAAACCGATTTCAATACATGATAGGTTCTTGTCATTTTTTTTTCCGATTATAAATATGTAATTTATATTTGTTGTTAATATATAATTGGTATTTATATTCTTAGAATACCAGTTTGGAATGTTATCTTAAGGATTTAAAAAAAAAAACATACATTCTATCATTCCATGTATACAAGATGTCATGCATTTAATACTGATCAATTTCTCAATATAATTTGTAAATAAACTATCAGTTTAGGTGAACAAAACTTTTTTTTTTCCAAAGCATACGATAGTAGACAGAATATTAGCAAAATGATACAAAAATCACAAAATCTTCTTGAATAGAAAGTCAGTGATGTTTTAATTGAGATTATTAACCTGTTTGTAGCAGTAGGATAATTATAAACTCCAAAATTAATGTGAATTATACCCGCACATTTTGATTAAAGCTGCAAAGCAATAAGACCTTTAAGTTCAGGGTCTTACAATGTCTTTTGACTGTGAAACATATCTTTTTTAACAAGTCAATTTTGTAAAAAAAGAAATTGAATCCAGCCATTTGATTATGCTAATTTACCAGTAATTGTTCGTAAGTAAAAAATTAATTTTGTTCTGAATAAATTGAATTATTAATTATTTTAAATGTATATACATGTGTGAGGCTTCAAAAGCCTACACATCATGATCAGTAATAAGTCAGCAAAGAGATGTGTCCTGCCAATGTGAACATCAAACAAACTTCAACAATTGCTGCCATCGCTGACAACAGTATGCACTAGTCTTGCTTCTGCTACTTAATCACAGGGGAGACAATTCAATTGATTCTCTGAATAAAAATATTTGATGTAACAACAGTGACCCTGAACTACAAGGACTATTCTAATAAAGCCATAAAGCATAAATACATCTGTAAGTTATTAAAGGGAGGTAATTCCTCCTGATCACAGTCATAATAAACATAAAATACTAAAACAAGACAGAAGCTGTCCAAATTATAACATGTTTACATCATAAGAGATTTCCTTTGTCTATATTACACTGTGCTATGTACATAAATATATAACACACAAAATAATTGTACATCTTTCATACATATATATTTAAATCTTTCATTGTTTCAGGCCCATATTGGACCAATCCAACTAATATATGGGATGAAATGAAATATTGTGTATACATATAATCTATTTTATTTGTAGCTTCATATACAGAAACTTATAAGATGTAGGTTTAAAAAGCATTTAAATTCTAGAAGAACAATAAAGTTGCTTATTTCAGAATAAAATTCACTGGCCAATTTGAATAGGTCAAACAATTGATTACCTCCCCTTTTTACCTATTTCAATGTCACCAATGCCCCTTTTCTTAACAAATACTAAATGCAATTGTTGACACATTAACAAAACAAAAACAACACTGACCTGACATTAACTTGTGAGTAAGCACCATATTATATTGCTGTCCAGTATAAATGTAGTATAAACAAAAATCTATCAGAAAGCATATTGTTTTGACATTGAGACCGAGATGAAAGATTTAAAATCTGGTAGAATTGACTTTTTATGTTTCATAATGATACTGTTACACTGGATGAAACTAAACATTACACAACTCTTACTTCGTGATGGTGGATATAAAAATTTGTAAGGGTTCCGCGGAACCCAGTGTCTCGCCTACTTTTGCTGTAAATCGCAGGCTCAACAAAAATAAGGAAAAAAATCAATAAAAATATTCCTCTTGATACTATCTTATGATTGTAAGAAGCTTCTGTCCAAGTTTGGTAAAAATTTAGGATAGTTAATGAATCTAATAAATGTTTTGAAAACTTTAACTGCAGACTGTATGTAATGTTAACTGGAAGAAAATCTAAGTCCATTTAAAAGTAAAATACAGAAAAAAATGGAGTTATCTTTTTACAAAATTTACTTCTGGATACTATCTTATGATCATAAATAAGCTTCTGTCCAAGTTTGGTACAAACCCAGGATAGTTTAAGAAAGTTATTAAAATTTTAAAAACTTAAACCACAGAGTGAATGTAATGTTTCCCCGCAGAAAAACTAAGTCCATTTAAAAGTAAAATACGGAAAAAATGGATTTATTTTTTTACAAAATTTACTTCTGGATACTATCTTATGATCATAAACAAGCTTCTGTCCAAGTTTGGTACAAACCAAGGATAGTTTAAGAAAGTTATTAAAACTTTAAAAACTTTAACCACAGAGTGAATGTAATGTTTCCCCGCAGAAAAAACTAAGTCCATTTATAAGTAAAATACGGAAAAAATGGAATTTTATTTTAAAAAAATTTACTTCTGGATACTATCTTATGATCATAAACAAGCTTCTGTCCAAGTTTGGTAGAAATGCAGTATAGTTTAAGAAAGTTATTAAAATTTCAAAAACTTTAATCACAGAGTGAATATTTGTGGACGCCGCCGCCGCCGACGACGACACCGACGACGACGGAATGTAGGATCGCTTAGTCTCGCTTTTTCGACTAAAGTCGAAGGCTCGACAAAAATCTAATTTTCTTAAATGTCACCAATAGGAAGATTTTAATTTTACTTTTTGCTCACTTTCCCTTTCAGCACTTTAACTCATAGCAAGTTTAAATATTGCCCTATTTATTCTTATGAAGTTTCCCATGTATAAAATGGCCGAGGCATACATAAGGATAGAGATCTCATTCTTAGTTTTTTTCTATATAGAAGTAACAAAAGCTTTGCATTGTGACAATTTCTTTTTATTGGAGCTGAATAAAACAAGTACAAGGTGATGTCCACAAATATGATCAAACTAATGTATAATGAAACAATATTTGTTCTATTGATGATTGGAAAAAATATTCAGATCTAATCAAAACTGTATGCCTTTTATTTCAAACTCACACAAAAATCAATTTATTACATTTATACATTCAGCTTCATGAAAATAAACATAGCAATGCATCATTTGTAGCTGTTTACTTGTGAGTGATATGGTATACAAATAACAAAATATTCCTTAAATTATGAAATAGGACATATACAACAAAAATACTTATATTTGTGGTGATCAGAAAATTGACAAAATACTAATCTACCATTCTATGTACATATCTTACAGACATAAAATAAACAGCATTTATACATGATTTGTAGAAGATTAAATTACATATAAAATTCATAAACCTTACAAAGCAGATGTGTGAAAAAGATCTGACAATACACATGCAACAAAATCTGTCTTCACAATATATTTTTTGCAGCCACAGGCCTGATGCTCATTATTTGAAAATTTTTGTATGGATTCTATTGGCTTGCAATAGTTAAATTTTACAGGCTCATTGGGATTTGAGCCTAGGCTAAAAGGCATGTGGCCAAGTGTGGTGACAGAATAAGTATCAAAGTCTCAACTCTTGCAGTATTTGTGTTTCAAAAAAGAATTTTTTTTCTTCATTTTTTGCATCATATGGAAGAATATATTATTTAGCATTAAACACTTTTTGTTACAATTAATGGTAATTTTGCATTACTTTTTAAAGAATATATTAATTGACAAGGCAACTAAATATTACAGAAAGAAGCTCTATTGCCATAATTATCAAATTTATGCAATTTGTTGTGGAAAATATTCAGTTAGAATTTTAACATTCTTTGGGAATTTTTCTTTATTACGAAATAATTATATGTGTAATTCCCTTTTTGTCATAGATCATTTTACAGTATCTGGGTCAGGATCCCTAATAGACCTTGAGATGAGGAACTCAGATGACGTAATTAAAAAAAATATTAGTCCGCCATACAATTGTGGATGCTGTGATTTTAAAAATGGACATAAATGAACAATAAGAACTGTTTTATAGAGCTGGTGTGATGAGAAAAGAAAGATGTAGATTTGACCTGAAATAAATTATTAGAAAGGACAATTTTTTTATTGAATTTTATGATCAGAATTTTGGGATTATTTCATGAGGAGAGTGACATTTTTCACCATCTTCCGGGGTCCATCAATTTGCGAAAAAAGTAATCTCACTTGCCACCCCGAAAATTTAACCAGACATGTATAAATGTATCAGCTTCGATATGAGCCATCATACATGTTCAAGTAAACGATATGGACTGAGCAACGGAGGAAAACGTTACCATTACGGCCTATGGAGAATTAATTGTAAATGTATACCCAAATTAGAAGCTTAATTCCAGAAGTTTTCAGGCTGATTTATGGATGATTTCACCTTGTACACCACCGAAAATGATGGTTAGTAGTTTTTTATTTATACCTAGTTATTATAAATGGTTTAAGATAAATATTATTGATAAAGATCAGCAAAAACTCAATGAAACTTTGCTTTTAAAATGCATTACTGGCACGGGGCTGAACACTTTTTTTAGGCACAATCATAACTTTGTTTACTTCCGAGAGATCCGAAAGGAATTTGTTTACTATATTGAAAAAGGCAAGAAACAACTTTTAAATATTATTTAATTGTAAGTAAACATGACACAACATAGTCTTTGTTATGTAATTATCACTTCGGTCTACAGGAATACCTGATAATCAAGGGAGATAACACACTTCATACGAGTAAAGTGAGATACATCATCGGATGTGCTTTTATCCAATGATTTGACCCCTGGTCAGTAGATATCATATGCAAAAAAACAGAAAAAAACATGTACATGTTTTAAGAAAATCATGAACTAATATTTTTAATGCACTTGAGCAAAACAATAGATATTGTCATTTCTCAGTGAAAAAGGGGGAGGGTCAAACCTTTTTGAAAACAA
Source organism: Mytilus galloprovincialis (assembly GCA_037788925.1). Taxonomy (NCBI): domain Eukaryota; kingdom Metazoa; phylum Mollusca; class Bivalvia; order Mytilida; family Mytilidae; genus Mytilus; species Mytilus galloprovincialis. Next base: position 594,662 of record JAWDJN010000033.1, read on the forward strand.
TATTTCTGCACCTATTCAATTATTAAGCTAGTTAGCTACTACCCATTGCTTCTAAAATAAAAGGTTTAAATGAAGGTGACTAAGCCACAAGGGAGAAGCATTTGTCTTTCTTTGTGATTAAACTTTCAAGAATTAGATTTTTCTCTCTCAATAGTACTTCTGTATTTAAATCAAATGATAACACAGCCTGAGTATTTTTTTTGTCTTATTTCAGTTCCAGACATATCATTACTTTTTAACCTGAGATGGCAAACTAGAGGTTTTAAAAAGTCCTGAATAACTGGTAAGCATTTTGCTTTATTAGGCAAGCTCTAAATTGTTTATTTATGGTATTTATGCAATTGAAATTACAGTCGGTATGTTAAAAATATGCAAATATGAAAACTGTTGCTATGGTCTTGGTATTAAATGAAAAGGCTTAGTTACAGATCGTTTCGACTCAATATTTCGAGTTAAATCTTGCGGCAACTGTTTCTCACGTAACACTGCAAACTATATTTAGCTCTATTTTGATCTGTCGTTATTTAATGACGCCATAATACATGTGATGTCACAATGTTTCCTTTAAAACCTCATGTGGATTTCTCACTAATAAAAGGTTTTCACTGAAATACATGTTAAAAACATTTTTTCTCAAATAGAATTATGTGAAAGGACAAGTTTTGAAAATTTGCACTGTATTGCACTGTAATTATATGATAAGGATGACTTTCCAAGTAGTTAAGAGTGCTTTCCACAGTTTTAAATACCAGATTTCCACTAGTAAGAATAATTATTTTGGTGTTGGTTTTTTTTATAAAATCTTCATTTTTGCATAATTTCTCTGTCAAAATGCACTTTAAGGCACAAGAAAATTTTATAGAATGCTTTAACAGGGTCTGTGTATTGTAATTAAAGGTTATAATCAGAAGTTTTGTCCTTGTTTTGACTAGTGAAGGTATTCTGGAAGAAATTAATTATACAAACACATTGTATTCAAAATAAATGAATATAGCGACGAAAGTGTCATTGCCGTATAGTGCTAAAACAACTTTATTTTTTTTCAGAAATGGACAAAAATACACAGATTTATTCAGAATGTTATACCGATGAAGATCACATAAAAATATTTGGAAAAATCAGAAGTATGAATTTCAATATGGGTCAGGATCCCTAATAGACCTTGAGATGAGGAACTCAGATGACGTAATTAAAAAAAATATTAGTCCGCCATACAATTGTGGATGCTGTGATTTTAAAAATGGACATAAATGAACAATAAGAACTGTTTTATAGAGCTGGTGTGATGAGAAAAGAAAGATGTAGATTTGACCTGAAATAAATTATTAGAAAGGACAATTTTTTTATTGAATTTTATGATCAGAATTTTGGGATTATTTCATGAGGAGAGTGACATTTTTCACCATCTTCCGGGGTCCATCAATTTGCGAAAAAAGTAATCTCACTTGCCACCCCGAAAATTTAACCAGACATGTATAAATGTATCAGCTTCGATATGAGCCATCATACATGTTCAAGTAAACGATATGGACTGAGCAACGGAGGAAAACGTTACCATTACGGCCTATGGAGAATTAATTGTAAATGTATACCCATCTATTATATACTCGTCTCTAACAAAAAGGGTAGAGGTTGCTTAACGATTGTTAGCTGAACCCCTTTGTACATGCATACAGCTCATCCCCAGGAATTTTCACACAAAATCAACATGTTACTTCAGTGTTTAATTATTACACGATGCCCTCCATAAAACTTGTGTCTAAATTTTGGATTAATGTTCTGATAAAACCCATTTCCTTTCTTGTGTTCTCAAATATCACTTGTGGTTCTAAACTTTCACATCGTAAACAATTTGGTGCCATGACCATAGCTAAATTATTAACGTCCATTTTCGTTACTTTTGAATTGTCTTCAGCAGCAAATACCTTGAAAATAAAAGAAGAAATATATTTATTTTATGATGCACAAAAATAACAGGAAAATTCCTAGTAATAGCATAAACAATAACAAAACCAATAATATCTAGGTCCTCTAGAGGTCAACACAGTCTTCAGCTATAAACACCTGTCTAATCAATATGTCTATATCTCTTAATTGTCCAAAGTCCATAAAGAAGCTAATAAATTAAATATTAACTCTGGAAGACCAGCACCAAATTCTTCAGATAACTAAAACATTTATTTGAACAAAGGACAACAACTGACAAGGTTCCTCACTTTAGACTGGCACATGAATATGTAGTAAGGTTTAAAAGTTATGTTGCTATGTAAACATTCATTTATACCATTTTCAGTTTCTGATAGTGCCTAAACCAAGTCAAATTCTCTATAACCTTGAACTTTCCAGTTCATCGGTCAGTCACATGATAGTTGATATCCAACTGTACACCTTTTTGGTATGAAACAGTGATTTTCTATGCTTTTTATACTGCTAATGATATGTTATAGTGATTTCTCTATTTTGATAAAGAATTTAGACAGAAGTTAATATACATATGATTTTTAATTTTTTTTCTTCTGATCTTCCATGCAACATTTTTAGAGACATGACCTGGGGACAACCTTGAAACTTTTATTTTTTGATTCAGAAGAATTTAAAATGTATTAAAAAGGTTATTAATACTTTTGTGTTCTAGTACTCATGCACATAATTAATCTACAGAGTTATCTCCAATTGTATTGACAAATCTTTTAAGGTATGCAAGCACTGATCTTCGTATTCGTATTTGAAAATTTACTAACTACTTCTATATAACTCTACAGAGTTATCTCAACTTACCTGTAAAAATCGTATAAGGTACGCTAGCACTAATCTATTTATATCTGGAAGTTTATTAACAACTTCTATAGCTTCTTCTGGATTCTGAAAATTTTCTATACATTCTTCATAGAATTCTGGCGGAATTAATGGCTCCTGAAGTTCTCTGTACCATAGTTTTAATAAAGATGCAGGAATGTGTGGATCAGGACAGTCTGAGGGGATTATCCATTGATCACATTTAATCTTTAATGCATTAACTTCATCGATATCACCTGGAACTCTGTAATATGAAATTATACAATAATAATGATTACCTTGATAATTTACATAACATTATTACTAATAAAAAATGGATAGTGGGAATACACATAATTAATAGTGCCTGGTGCTGATTAATGTTTCAGAATTTCTTCTAGCAGTTACGTAACTGCATTATTAAACAATTATCTAACCTTGATAAGTACTCATTATCATTATCATAATACTAACAATCAGGCCAGATATTGTGCTAAACAATTTGTTACTTAATGGTCAATTGAATAAATGTGTTAACAGTGTGGGTTTTTATCGTTGTTGAAGGCTGTACAGTGAGCTTAAAAGTTGTTAACTTCTGTCATTTTGTCTCTGATGGTTAATTGTCTCGGCTATAAAACTACATCCCCATTTTTTTTTTTAAAGACCTCTAAGAAAATTTGCCATACATGTATAATATCAATTCAGTAAACACTTAATTGTAAGTACTGCATCATTATTTGTTAACCATTATTTTAGCAGCACTTGGCAGGAGATAATCAATATGTAAATTTTATAACCAATTGAAACCAGTTCTATTGGCAAAAACAAAGTTTCAAAGAGAACAAAATTTGAGGTCAGAAGTTTACTAAGTTTATTAATAAAAAGAGAGTGCCTTAGTCATTTTTTTAAAATAAATATAGTGTTGATTTATTGGTTGTTGTTGGCTAAATTTCAAGTGGCAAATATATTTGATGCACATTCAGGAAGAGAACAGAATTGAGGTTTGGTGGTGGTGGTAATGGGGCAGAGAATTCCAATGTGTATAATGAAACATAAGTTCTAAAGAAGAAATAAAAGACCATGCAGTTTTTATAAGGTGTGCTAGCCCTGGCTGAAATATTTTTTATCAATAGAGCCTAGGGTATCTCCATGCCTTCTTAATTTCGTAAATTAATTAAATTGTTAATTTAATAAGTATATTCTTTTCTTTAATTAAAATATTTTCAAAGAAATATCTACTTTAATTCTGAGAAAGATTTTTTATCTTTGGAAATTGACATCAGTAAGAACCTGAATGAAGTATTAAGTCATCTTAATTTACATATTAATTCATGAATGTAATCAATAATTTTTCGTCAACATTTTTTCATATGAAGCTGTTTTTTTCATAAAGCTTAATATCTTTCAAAATTTAAATCTTTGGAATAAATTGTGACTTTTCTACTTTTGAAATGTATAATGTATAAGAATATTGGATGTTTCCAACTAAACACCTACAAAGTTTCTGATTTAAAAAAAAATCCTTTTTGAACTTCCTCCTTCTTACGAAAACTTGATTACTGCATTCGATAAAAGTTTATTGATAGCTACATCTTTTTTTATATTCCAGACTCAATAACTCATGTTTTAAAATTCATAAAACAAAGGATTATTTTTTTAATAGAAGTAATGTGTGGGTTGAACTGCTTGAATTTCTGTCTCCAGAATTTAAATGTGAAAAGTGTGTTTGTACAATTCACATCTTTCAATAGAATCTAAAATTAAAATTCTACTGTATGTTGAATGTCATCCTTCAGTCAATATAGTTTGTTGTAGGAGTACATCATTGTTATGAATCAGTTTATCTGTAACTATCTTGTAAATTTTTATATCCCCATTGTAAGAGACAGATTCACTAAGTTCTGCTAATGTTTGTTATTTTATTTTAATCATCTGTGTAGAACTTTTCCACAGACACTAGCCTCGTTTTTTCCTTATGAAGTTGTAAAACAATGAGTTATACTTTTGTCATACCTATATATACACATCCACATTTATTTGATTTAGATTTCCCTCAAAAAGATCTTTTTGTACTCTTTAACCCTTCACTGTACAAAATTATATAAATTATTACTAGATTTTTTGTACCTAAATATTCCTTCTGTTTGAGCACCATTTAACCTCAAAACTTCCTCTGAAAGCGTTGTCTGTAGCCAAGGTAACTTCCTGTCTGGAAATCTTTCACATTGAAGAGCTAGAATTTCTTCTAAAGTACTTCCAAACATAGATGGATTAAATATTGATTTCTGAAATATACATGTACACAGTTATGTGAATAATCTTATAACAAAAGTAATGCTGTACCAAATTTTAACTTTTTGATGGCAGTTCTATTTGTAAATTGTTTGTGTAATACAATAAATGGCAATTGTTCTTCACATAAAAAGTTGCTACTTCAGGTAGGAATTATTATTTCAAAGAGTTTTTGGCGCTTACTACAGTACACAAATATTGTTGAAGACTATACTTATAGATTATTGTTGATCATCTCAGAGAGATTGATTTTCTCGCTATAGTTGGGACGG